>JAWWES010000171.1:20461705-20493701 GCA_035583135.1 Lophotriccus pileatus
CCTAAAAAATCCACTGCGCAGGCTCGAAGGCCTTATCTGCATATGCGGGTAAGGACCTTCCCCGGCTCTTCGTTCGCCAAGACGGGCCATTACACACATTATGGACTACTTTGAAAAGGTAACTCCGAGTTCACTGAAAAGAAAGCTCACATAAAAGTACTGGGTTTTACAGTTAAAAGCAAGTTATGATGAAAGAACAAGACTAATGTGTACATTAATGCTGTTTTATGAACTAAATTAGTAACGATTATGGTTTTAACTGACAATTTTTCATTCATTTATAATGTAAGGTGTTTTTTTAACCCTATTTTGGTGTAAGAAAACAAAGATTCTAGGATTATCTGAACCATTAGCTAGTCATCCTGCTTACTGTGGGTTTTTTTTCCACTTACTGTGCAGTACCCAGAATTACTTGTAGCCTCTTACAACAACAATGAGGATGCGCCTCACGAGCCTGATGGGGTCGCCCTTGTATGGAATATGAAGTACAAGAAAACTACTCCAGAGTATGTCTTTCACTGCCAGGTATGATTCTGTCTTGGGAGGCTCAAGATTTTATGATGATGAATTTGGACAAGTACCTTCCTGATGTTTGTCAATATAATAATTTCATTGGGCTGGCGTTCACTTTAACCACATTTATTTGCCAACAGATGTTGATAGCTAAAGGTTGTGGCTGGGAAACATTATCCTGTTTCAGAGTTTCTGACATCATTCAGAATTCAGTCTTGTTTGATAAATGATTTTCTTACTTTATTTAAAAAAACAAAAAAAAGTCTTCTTGTGTAATGGTTGAAGCAGAGAGTTTTGTATGTGAGGGGATTAAGTGGGATTGTATATACTACTACAGCTTATTTTACTGAATAAAATGAAGACAGCCTGAGGAGATGGAGCAAGGATGAAAACTAGAAACATGCATCAAGAAAAAGGCAGATAGAAGTTTTCTAGTAGTTTTCTGAAAGATAAAAACATGCAAATCTCATCCATTATGCCAAGCCTGAGATAGCCCCTTTTTTTTCCTGTTGTTTTGGAAAATTACATAGTTGAATCAAAATTTAACCTCAAGTTGTCACATTACTGTCAAAGCCCAGATTGCAGAAATAACTTTGTTGTATCAAAATGTATTTCTACATTCTACATTTCCACAGAATGTGGCAAAAGATTATTAAAATTTAGTGGGGTACTGGGCCTTCTTTTGCTAACTATGCTAGGAGGAATACAGATGTATGTGTGTGAAAGAAAAGAGGAGGAAACCTTCATTTTATAACAATAAAAAGACTGTTGAGGGATCACAAAGGGTGTGTGAATCCTTAAGTTCATTGGACATTGAAGTAGTGTATTGAATAAATCTAGGCAAAGAACTTGTTCTGGTATTTGTCCTTATTTTCTTGAGGCATAGTGTCATTGAATGATAGTTCATGTATATTTTGTTGTTTGTTTTTCTTCCTTTTAGTCAGCAGTGATGTCAGCTACATTTGCAAAATTTCATCCCAATCTGGTGGTTGGTGGCACATACTCAGGCCAGATAGTGCTGTGGGATAATCGCAGCAACAAGAGAACCCCAGTGCAGAGAACTCCACTTTCAGCTGCTGCTCACACGGTAGGAGGTGAAATATCTTCAAGGACTGTGCCATGTTGAGATGTGTTTAATGTCTAGGAAACTCTGTCCAGTGCACTTGATTGATAATGTTTAAATGTTCATGTCCATATTTTGGACATTCAGAAAAAAAAGTATCAGTTTTATAGGGGAGTATTTGTGCTTTTGATTGTGTTCAATCTTTCATGCTTTGTTAAATGGTGAAGTTGTATATTTTACTGTATGTTAATTATATCAGAACCAGTTATTACCTGTAAATTCCTTTCTGATAGTATTTTATGTTTCTTAGCACCCAGTGTACTGTGTGAATGTTGTTGGGACCCAGAATGCTCATAATTTGATTAGTATCTCAACTGATGGGAAAATATGCTCATGGAGTCTGGACATGCTTTCCCAGCCGCAGGTAAGATAACTTTGGATACATATAGTATTTATTCCTGGATAATATTTTGTAAAAAATTTAACTAACTTAGGAAGCATTAATCAACATTTTCCCAACACCCAGAATTAAAGTATCTTGATATTTGATAAAATATTTCCCCACCTGCAGAATCAAATATTTTCTGTTGAGCCTTTTGTATATTTTTGTTGCACTTGTATTAGTGGTGAAAACAATTCTAGTAAGAAAACTTCCTTATTCCTGCCCAGTCTATACAAGTGAAATAAACCTCCCTTCCTATTGCAGAATCTAAATGGTTTTGTCGGTGTTAATATTTCTTTTCATAAATTAAGTTGCTGATATTTTCACTACAGGATAGCATGGAGCTGGTTCACAAACAGTCCAAGGCTGTGGCTGTTACCTGCATGTCTTTCCCTATTGGAGATGTCAACAACTTTGTTGTTGGCAGTGAAGAAGGCTCAGTGTACACTGCATGCCGTCATGGCAGGTGAATACAAACTTTAGTTATTCAAAGGAAATAAAAATAGTGAAAGGATGAGTCCCTGCATGCTTTACACTCCTAAAATTATTTAAAGTGCATATTTCCTTCTTTGTGTTGAAGGAGTTCAAAGTAGCTGTATGTGAATTGCAGTGCACACTTTTTCCTGAGTAAGAGCTTCATTAAAATAGGAGAAGTTGGAGTACTGAATTGGTTTTATGAGTTGTGTTGAGAACAGCACAGGTCACTGTGGTTTTATTCATTTGAATTGTAGCAGAACATTCCAAACTTCGTATCAGTTTTGTAGATAATTGTACAGTAACATCACGCACAAATCTTAAATTGGCTAGCTGTGCTCCTGCTGTTCAATCTATTTTGAAATTGTCTTGACTGTATCTTATCAATTGCTTTCTTAAATACAATTGAGTGTCCAGGTTTCATTTCAAATACACATCACCCTTGCTGCACAGCTTTTTGGTTCCAAAATACCCAAAATTGTATCACTTTTGTGTAACATCCTTCCCATCTGTTCCCCCCCTTCTTTTTCATTGCTCCTGATAGGAGGCTATTAGAGATATACTGTTACTGGTTTATGTCTGAGCCCCGTGTCCATAAACTACATGCAACTTCTCTTAAGTCAGTAGGAGTTTTATGCTCATTCCCGAAGACTGGATTTTGTTCCTTGTGCGAATGGAAGTTTTAGCTATTGCTTGGGGGACAATGTAGTTAAATATGTGGACTGGTACCTGCTGAATGAGTTTCTTCTCCCTGGGATATATTCCGGCACTGAGGGTTAGTAGAAAATAGATGTTGAACTTGAGGTCTGTTTTCAAGCCTGGTCTTTTGTGATCCTGCTGTGGTGAAGCCTTTTGCAGTGAGGTAACATCCATATAAAGCAGCAAAATCTTCCTGTGGCTATGTTTAAATTGCATTTCAGTGCTATCTCTGTCTGCAGATGTACAGTTTCCAAATAAATTAACCTTGGTTGTATATTCTGAAACAGCAAAGCTGGAATCAGTGAGATGTTTGAAGGACACCAGGGACCAATCACAGGTATCAACTGCCATGCAGCAGTTGGACCTGTAGACTTCTCACATCTTTTTGTCACCTCTTCTTTTGACTGGACAGTAAAGCTTTGGACAACTAAGGTAACTTAGATAGTTCAGTGGTTTTCTTCGTAGCCCTTGACACAAGGTGGTGCTATAATGTAAGCTACTTAAGGCAGTTCACTAAAGGGAAATCTTGTGAAGCCCTGAGGTACTTAGCTGCAGTCCTGCAAAGAGGAGGCAGCTGATGAGCAAAACTACAGTTAACAATATGAAGCTTTGCTTTTGGCTTGTACATCACTTGTGTACTTCTGATCCATTCTTTTCACCCTTTTGCCTTTGTTATCAACAATGATTACATTGTAATCAAATGTAAATCGTGTTGTAAAGTCAGTTGCTTCATATACTCATAAGGCCAATGTTTTGCTACAATTTTTGTGGAGGACTATGGGACAGCACCAAAACTGACGGCAGTTAAACTTCATGAGGCTCACAATTGAAATGTGTCGTTCCCATTGCCAGAATTACTTCTTTGTCAGTTTGATGCCTTGAGTAATGCAAAGCAGAGGAAGCAGAGTTGGAATCTCCCAGTTATAGTCTGAAGTGCTGTCATTGAATTATCATTGGCTTGATTTACAAGATTATTAATGCGTTAAATTTACAATCTTTTAAAATGTTATCTATTGATTGTTCTCCAGTAGCAGCCAGCAAAAGGGCTGCATGCTTTGGAAAGCATACCTTTAATAATAGCATTAATTTGGGGCTGGTTTCTGCAGAGGCATCTTTTTAAAGCAAGTCAAAATGTGAATTACTTTTTAGTTATATTGAAGTTTTGTATTTTGGTTTACCCTTTAGCTTTATAATTTTGAAGTGCAGGTTTTGGATATTGCATTTTCATCTTTGCTTTTTTTCAGAATAACAAACCTCTCTACTCCTTTGAAGACAATTCAGATTATGTTTATGATGTGATGTGGTCTCCAACTCACCCTGCCTTGTTTGCCTGTGTGGATGGGATGGGCAGACTTGACCTATGGAATCTCAACAATGATACTGAGGTGAGGAAGTCAGGCTAACAGTCAAATGTAGCTGGAAAATGGTTTGTACACTTAAAAAAAAGTCAAGAGTTTACCATAGTGTTTTGGTTTGGTTTTTTGTCGTTATTAGATATTCTGTAGTTCAAGTAGCTTCTGTGTAATAGGCTGCATTCTTTGATTACAGGGTTGCAACTCAAATGAGTCCTTGTAATGAATAACAACAGTAATTGTTTTACCTGTAACAAGAGTGCAGAACATCTGTTGGTGTAACACTGATCCTTGTTGTGAAAGCGATTATAGATCTCCCACCCTGTGACCTTGTCAGCCTATAGCTTAACAGTGTGAACAAACCTGTTACCACACACCACTGTTGTTCCTATTGCCATGGTAATAATGCAGTGAAGGTGTCATTTGTTTCTCAACTTAGAGAATTGAGTGTTTGGTTTTTGGGTGTGAGTTATGAACTGCAGTACAGTATAAATCTTTTCCAAGATAGGAGGTAGGTCAGAGGAACAACCTGACAGATACTGAGTACTTTAATTTCACCTTCTTAAAACTACATATGGAAGAAAGTTGTAGACCATATCCAGCCCCTGGAATTATGTGGTTTTGGACAGGACTTAACCTGCTAAAACAGCTGATTTCGTCCCTGCCCTCTGTCATAATCTTTCTTGAGATCCCAGGGCTCCTTGTCATTGACTTGAATGCATGTCTGTGCCTCCTGTCTCACAGGAAGAGTGCAGGTGTGCTTTTTGATAGAGGACATTTGAACTTTGGCCAAGGGACAGAAAATGGGTTGTTTTGGTCATGTCACTGAGAGTCTTTGTAAGGTGTGCAGTCTCTGCTCTGCATACTGAGCATCAGTTGAAATGCTGGGAACTTCTTTTGATACAACACAGAGGGAGTCCTTGTGTTCTGTAATCTATAGCTTATGGAAACCTGATGCATTTTTAGCAATGTGTTTCAAATCCACATAGGTACCAACTGCAAGCATCACTGTGGAGGGCAATCCTGCTCTGAACCGTGTGAGATGGACACATTCTGGGAGAGAGATTGCTGTAGGTGATTCAGAGGGACAAATAGTTATATATGACGTGGGAGAGGTACGTACATCATGTATTGTGCAAAGTATATTGAGTTTCTTTGCCCTTTACTTAGCAACCTGCTTTTCACTTTTTTCTCCTGTCATTATAGGAATCACTTCTAGGTTTAATTTTTATTTTCAAATTAATGGTTCCTTTTAGTATTTTATTTAGGGTGTTCTAGCATAACTTTTTAGTGTGCTGTTACCCAGTCAAAAAGGCTGGTGAACTAAGATGAAAGAATCAATGGTTTTGTTTACAGAGACTTTGTCTTCTTTGTGCCTGTGGCACATGTGAATTCTGACTGCAGTGAAGCAGTGTTGATTTTGTTCCTACAGGGAAGCTTTTGCTATTGCAAGTATGTGTGCTGCAGTAGTACAAAGCTAATTGATGGGCTGAGGAGATAGCATTCGCATTCCCTTTTGGAGGCAGTCTCTCAGATGAAGATGTATAGCCCAAGCTTGTAATAATACCATTATATACTTAAATGCAGAATTCTCAAATTCTGCATCTTTTATTAGTTAGAGCTGTTGATGGTCAGATTGCTTTAAAAAGTGACAATAAATAAAGGTAAGCTATTCTATCAGAACCTCTTCATTTACTCAAGTGCTCTGCTGTTCAAGGTGAGCTCAGATTTATTTATCAGTAGGTCTAAATAACACTCTCTTTGTCCACAGCAAATTGCAGTTCCTCGTGGTGATGAGTGGACTCGCTTTGGTCGGACACTGGCAGAAATAAACGCCAACAGAGCGGACGCAGAAGAGGAAGCTGCGACCCGAATCCCGGCCTAGAGCTTAAAACCAGGCAGCACTGGTAGACTTGAGAATGATTTGATGCAAATCCTAAAAGTGCAAGCATGTGTCAGTTCAAATCATAGCTTAAGGGAGGAATATATGGATTCAACTATGGACTTTAAAATTGTATTAAGATCACTGAAAATCAGATCTTGCATTGTCACTTTTTATATATAAATTACAAGCACATTGTTGGATTTGTGTAACTTTTAATACAGTTAACTTTGACTTTGCAAGGAACTTACTTTGCTGAAACACTAACCTGGTGTAAATTTGCTACTTGGCTTCTGAAAACTCCACTCTGAAACGGTATCTTTCTGAAAAGTAAAAGTTCTATTCCTAAAACTTTCTGTATTACACAGACTAACCTTCATTAGGTATTAAATGTCTGAAGCGTTCTTTAATTTGAACTCCTTAAATTACCCATGGATATGCATGCATATGTTCCAAGTAACTGTCATTGTTCATATATAGATAAGCCTCTGACTCTGGTAGTGGGTAATATATGTGAATAAAACCTTGTCTGTAGTTACAAACTTACTTGATAATCAGCCCTGAATTAATGAAATACATATTTAATACCAAGTTCTTTTTGTCTGAATTGGTGCATTAAAAGGTGAGACTGATTCATAAATAAATACTATACAAGCACTTGTCAGCTGCCCTGAGCTCTAATCTGTGTCCCTGCAGTAGTTTAAAGTTTCTGGGAGCAGCTGCTTTTGTTTTACTACACACATCACAGAATTCTTTTCTACCCTCAACCTCCACTTCCTACCAAAGCCATTGACCAAAAGGAAAAAGGCTATTGTTGTCAAATTTTTCTTTTTCCAAAGGATAAGGAAGTAGATTTTTACTTAATTTCTATGGCATGATGATTTGCACAGAGTTGCTACTAATTTTCTGTATTAAGTTAAAGGAAGATTTTTTCATTAATTTTTAACATTTTTGTTGAAAACAAACTTTGTAATGGCTTCAAAAAGAATAGTTGCAATTTCTGTTAAAGGTTAATTTTTTTCTTTCTTAGCACATTATAAAGTTTTCTGTCAAAACTGGTTGCAGTGGGGTGGGGGTCTGTTGTTTGATTTTGGGGTGGTTTTGGGGTTTTTAGTGAACATTCTGAGTTGTAATAATTAGACTCTAAACCAGTATTGATGACTTTAACTTAGGATTCTACGTTTGTTTCTGCTGTTCTTAAATCTGCTACAAGTTTATTGTTTTGCCAGAAGAGCTGGTTTTATATGCTTAAAAATAGGAGATAGGCTTATATTTATTGATCAGCTTTATGTCCAGAAGTATTTTCCTTGTTTCTTCATTGTTTGTATTTTAACTTTTCTGTTTTGTTTGGGTTTTTTCCTGTTTCTTCTCCTCTCTGTTCTGTTCTGAGCAGCTTATAGAGACACAGCAGGAACAGCAGTTCTGTCTTCAGGAGGGTTTTTTTTTCAGTGGGTCTGAAAGTGAAATGTGTTCAGGCTTCCATTGGCGTTGGTGGGTTAAAAGCGTGTGTGTCCCCTTTCCCAGGCAGTCAGGCTGCTCGGTTTGCAGATATTTACCCGGTGTGTTTTCCTCAGTCTTACAACAGCAGCTCTGTTCAGCTGAGAAGCCTGTGAACTATATAAAGAACAGGCACATCATGTGATGGTTTGTACCCTTTGGGCACAAGAATTCCCAAGGAGCAGAGTGTCTGTTTTCTTGATGTTTGGTGCTTGGGTCTGTTGTTCTTGTGGGGTTTTGTCCTGAGATTATGACTTCTCATTTTATTATACGTTTCCCTCAGAGTTCTTCTTTTTGGAAATCCAGTAGATCAGACTTTCTTCCCATGACTGTTGCACACATGCAGGTCATATGGCACTGGTTTTGTGTAGTTTCAACCTTTTAGTAATTTTCATTTATTAAATTTAGTGCTACTCTGTATTCATTCCTGCTTGTGTTACTCCCTCTCAGAATAGCTGAGTCCAGATTAAAAATGTTGTCAAACCCATACCTGCAACATGGAGACCACAGTGATGGTAGGTACTGTAAATGACCATTCTGGGAGCCAAACTGTCCAGTTCTAGAGCTGCAAGAAGTACAAATGCTGTTGTGCATTGTAAAGTCTCCTAAGGCCTTGATCAAGTCAGTCAACAAGCTGTGACTAAGATTAAATGCCAGTTGGGTACCCACCACTTTTGTATCTATTTAGAAAAGCACGGGACAAAATATATAGGTACAAGAGAGGGTTCCTGGGAAGCCTGTGTCTGTCCAGAGAACTGTACAGAACAAATTCCTTAAACAGAATAAAACTAATAAAGACAGGAAGCCTCCTCACTGGGTTATATATATGCATGATGCAGAATAGTGATCGAACTCCCAAGGTATATTGTAACCTCTGGCTCATTAAATATTATTCAGCACCAGAATATTTTGTATCTTGCTTGGAGGCTAGAGCTGAAGGAGGGCTTGTCTGTGTAGTGTTCAGTTTTTAAGAACCCATTTCTTCATAAACTAAATCTCTGATTGGTCGGCTTGTCACCTGAATAAGTAAATAACAGAAGCTTGGATCAGTTCATCCCGCTGGGATCCGCTGCACTCTGGGGTGCTTAACCTGAGAAGAACTCGTAAAACTCCAGATTGGAGGCTCCTGTGCTTCAGTGAGCAAGGCTGGAAACCCACCCATCTCCTCTCTGGGTGCAAGGGCAGTGTAACAACCTTTCCTTTAGGACGGTAGAAATCTGGACTCCCCTGTTGCCTCTGACATTTTTGTGTTTAAATATTATACCAGGGAAACTTTCAGCAGACACTAAGCCAGAAATAGTTCAAGCTCTTGCTTTTTCCTCTCCTTTCATTCCACTCAGCTTCCACTCCAATCAGTTTTGCATATAAAAACAATATAAAAAGTAACTTTTTTTTTTTTTTACTCACATAGAATAACCTAATCTTTCAATGGTACAACAATCTAAAGAGAATGCCTTCAATTTTTTTATAACACATTTTCTATTCTGGAAAAAAAGCACGCTGAGTAATAAGCCCTGTAAAAGTTCTTGTGTCTGGCAAATCTCTCATTTTGTTTTAAATATGCTACCATAGAGGTAAGATCTATTACACATTTAGTATGACCATGTATTTCCAGAGAATTCCTTGTAACAAAGTAGTGCTGCAAAAATAAAATAGTGCCTGTGCTCATCTAGTTACTGTATTCTCTTCCACTTACAGTCCAGCACATTGCATTTTAATTCCTTTGCTGTAACTGGCACTGAGGTGCATTCCTGCAAAGGCTGTGTCCTGTCCTGTACATTCAGTAAGTGGGTGCATCTGATCTTTAATCTGTGCAAGTTGTTGTCCTACTGGACAACTTCCTCTAAACTCAAAGAAGTGAACTGATGTAAGTGTTTTTAAACATTTTATTGTCACGATTGTTAACAAAACGCCTTCAAAACATCTGTACATTTCAAACTATTTTGAACTGCAATACCCATTATATAAATGTACGTGTATAGATGCCCTGATGTCTCTGTACAAAGATGTACAATATGTACAGTAACATTAAATGCAAGCTGTGCAAGGCAAACTCTAGGCTACAGCTTCATGCCACCAGTTAAAACAAGGCATAGAACCACAGCTTCAATCAGTTCCTTGTGTGTAAATAAATAAATGCAGGTATGTATGAATATTAGAAAGGACCAATGAGATTTGCAAGCTCAGTTCAGCTAGAACACATGCAGCTGACTGGGAGAAATACAGTAGGACTCTTGTGAACTCTTTCCACCGCATCACTTCGTTAGGTTGAAACATCTTTTCAGAATTCAGCTGCTACTTTTTGCTTGAACTGAGGTGATGCCAAGAGCTCGAAACTTTGGAAGATATAACCCAAATTTATTTTCTATCCCAGCAAATGTAGCTGTAGCAAGTCTATATCCACCTATATGTGCGGGGTTTACAGGAGGAAGATCTGAAATTCGAGTTTTTGGGGCAGCTTCTGATCCAGCAGGTTTGCTGTTTGAACAAAGAAAAAGAAAAAAAAGCATTTTTGTTATGAAATCTAGACTAAGAAATGACTGTAAATAAAGTTCAGGCTTAAATACTTAAGTCTTTTTTCTGAGTATGAAAGACTGTTAAAGCTGACCTTAATTACCTCTAATGGTGGAGGTCAGATCGCTACCTAATTTTAAATGAAAAACTGAAGCTACAGTTTTACTGATAGTTTTGTAAATTCTTTTAACTTCCAGTGACACGAGGAAAACAGACAAAACTATCTTGATACAATGGAAATACAAATTAGTGTATTGAAATAAATATGAAATAGCTCTTTATTTCCTCATGTGTTTAGAAGGAGCATGCAAATTTCCCTCAATTATATAAAAGGAGGGGGGGATTTTTTACATGCTGCAATTTTAAGTACAGGTGCTCAAAGTCAAAGAGTTTTAATGGGTCCCATGCATGAAAAAAATTTGTTTTTTTAAACTTGGCAATTGTTTTGTGCAAGCTAAATAGCAAATACTTGACTTACAGGCCTCCAAAATCAACATAAAACCATCTCTGCAGAAGTTCATAAGTGACCAAAGTAACACCAAACTGGGGTGAAGATCTGAACACACGAGCTGTTAAATATTACAAATCATAGTGTTAAACAAATGAAATGATTTCTCAGGAGAGAAGCTAAACATTTTTAACAAGGTGTTATGTTTTTCACAATCAGATCTTGTAAATACTGCTTGGATTTAAGTCCTTAATGAAGCAAGTGCTAATTTGTAGGTTTGGGGTCAGCCTTAATATTGAGAGTGCATTTCTCACCTCCGGCTCCCTTCCACAAAGCTGCAGGGCCTTCTTCCCTCAGAATCTTCCTAAAGCAGTCGATGACTCCACTGTATGTTGTCTGACCGGCGCGAGCTGCCACTTGCAGTCTTGTCTTGATGACATCAGCAGGGGTTACCAAAGAAGCAGCAGGCACACCTTTTAGAAGAAAACCACATTTAATTTGCACAAAGGATCTCATAAAAGATGAAACACTTCTAACTGAAAAATACAACTGCAAACTTTCAGATTTTTACAAGGGTTAGACATTACCAAAAATGCAGGTTCTTACACTTGATGCTTATATAAACTGTTGTGCTTGGTACAGTCGTCTTGTGTTTCTTTTAAAGGCTATAACTGATAGTAAAGGGAATAAACTCTCAACATCTTCTCGTGGTCTGGCATTAACAGTAGTTTAAAACAAGATAAAAGAGGCTATATATGTAATATATAAAAATTAGGTATGCAGCCTTACTGTATGTATTAATACTCTACAACATATTTTGCAAGTTACATAGATGATTGATTTGGGAATTGAATGCTATGCATCCATTTGTTAAAGGTGCTAGTGAGAAAACTCCTACTTAAAACACTTGTTCTACAGAAATGTCTGTACTGCTGTTTGGACTGTTCTGTAGGAGAACAGATGCTGCTTACTTCAGTAGCCATAAAAAGACTGAGGACAGTGAAGGTGTTTTACAAGTCTGCTTGGTACCAACAGCATGATGTTAGCCAACAGTGATGGAAGAACAAATCTCCATTTCCAAGGCACCACTCTTGGCTTTCTAGTCAAAGGAAAGGAGAAGGTTCTACTCCACAGTATATAACTGTGTTATCTGAGAGATTTCTGAATACTTGTGAATACTGTAAAAATTTCATCCCCTTAAAAGAGAGGAACCATCTTCTGACTTAGAATTCTGAAATTAATTTAGACTTCTATTGAACTTTTACAGTTGAATTAAAAATTTTAACACGTCACTGACTTGCATGGACGACGATAAACTCTAAAGTGTCACTGACCAAGTCAGGAGGTTTTAAAGGAAAACAGAAGCACTGTGGTTAACCCTGCCAGCACACACTAATAGCAACCATAAGCAGATTTCCCTTTACAGGCAGGTCTGTTCAGACTGTTCTTCCAGCTGCGCCCACGTAACAGGAATAGAGAGAGCAATTGGGAACTGGAAATGTGCAATTCAGAAAGGCAGATTCTTGTACATACTATAAAACTAGGCCTGCAAGATTTACACACATTTTTAATGGGGTTCATCACTTAGTATGAGCAACATAGAAACACCAATCGAGAGAAGCTGTAAAGGCTGCAGTCTAAAAATAAAAAGTCCTGATGAGATGCCAGTTAGTAATATATTAAAAGATGTATATGAGTATTGTACACGTACAATAAGCTAAATAATTTTCCACTTCTGGCAGCTCTGCACTACTGGAGCATAAACAGGGCTACAAATCTGTAACACATTTCCTAGCTGGTCTCCCTGCCCTCTGGCACAAGGAACACTCCAACTGGCACAGAGCAGGTGCAGCCGAGCTCTGTATCGAGTCCAGTAAGGGAAACTGCTCCTCACACACAGGCACTCCTGACGGATGTGTATGCAGAGATTCCTTATGACTGTAACAAGTAACAAAGGATCTTGCTCAGCCCATGGGTGTTTCTAAACTGCGGATTCCAACACTGAATCATTGACAATGGAGAGGCTGTGGGCAGATACCTGGTTTTCATCCAGTGAGCTCATTCTTCTGTGATCCTGGTGAGCTCTGTCCACCACTACAGTCCCTGCAGCTTGTATTTTTATACCCCTTGCCATTCAGTAAAACGTTTTTATTACAGCTGCATATTGTCTTAATACTAAACTTGAGAAGCCTTAAAATATTTTAAATTTGAGAGTATGATACTTTAACTTCAGCTTCTTTACAAACTAATACCGTATTTTCAGCAATTACATTTGAACAAAGTTTCTTTTAGTTATTCTTGAATCCAAAACTAGGTAAGTCATTTTCTTCCGAGCTCTTATGATCTCTCATTTTATGTTCATCAAAGATTCAAATTAGCCTTCAACTCTGAGAGCTCAGTAACAAGTAAAACCCCATTGAGACAGACAGATCAAATTTGACTACAAGTTGCTGAGCTGCATTACGCTGTTTATCCACATTATGCAAATGTAATTAGCTCTCATCAAAATTACATCGCCTCCCACTAAGGATAACAGTGATCAAATTTAGATTAAATCACATACAATGGTACAGTACCCTTCTTTATATGGGGCTACTGAATGAATATTAAATGTTACTCACTAAAGAATAAAAAAAATTACTTTTAGAAAACATTCTGCAAAATTACCTGCAATGGCTCCAGCTGCAAGGAGATTAAGCCCTCCCACATGGCCACTTTCATCAGCAAACATCATTTTACTATGAGCATAAACCGGAAAGTAGATTGCAGAAAAGGGAATGTCTCTGAGGAAACACGCTTTGGCACCCTGACACACAGAAAAGAAACAAAATGCAAATAAATTCTCTAGATAAGGCTAAAATTCATATCCAGCAAGCAGCCTGAACCCAGAAAGTACAAACTCTTTTTATCTGCCACATAAATAACATAGAAAATAAAATGCATCAGGAAACAGAAGATACAGGGGATTTGAAAATAAGAATAAAGTACACCTAAAGTAATTGCCTGGAATGAAGAAGGTTCAAGGTTCATGTCCAGTTTTGGTAAGCCATAAGATAAGGTCAGACATCAATCCTGACATCAGTACCGAGGACAAATACTTTTTACACATTATGTGTCCAAAGGCAATGAAGTGTCAAAGATCAGTCCCTTACGTCTCGCTGACAACAACCCACAGCCAGGGAAGCAGCAAGATGAGTCCCTGCAGCCCATTCTTTCCACCAAACACAAAAGCACTACTAAAATACCAGCGAGGACTGTAAGACCTCACACTGGTCATCATCTGGTTGACCAAAGAAGCTGCACTGGAGAGGTAACAAAAAGAGAAAAAACGCTGTGAAATGGGCACAGTTCAGTCAGGAAATGCAATGATCATGAATCTCATCTACTGAATTCAAAACAAAAAAACCCTTCAGCTCTGAAAGTAAATGTGCACTTTTTTATAGTATTATTGCAGGTCTGTGGACAAATCACATAAAGCAATGTTTTGTAAGTGCACAGCTAATATAACTGCTGAATTTACGTATTACCCCTTGCACAGGCAGAAGATACAGGAAGAAACACTCTTCGTTGTTTAAGAAAACTAATAGCTTCTGCTCCATTACATCTGATCTGTAATGATGGCAGTAAGTACACCTGCAGGGAAGGAATCTGTTGACTGGCATTCTGCTGAAGTACCATACAGTATGGGCTTTTTTCAGTGGAATTTATTGACAAATCCCACCACTTAACTTCTTAAAAATCTGAATCCTACTAAACTCCACTACTGTTTCACTGCCATCAAATTATTAAGACAAAGAGAATACCCTGCTGCAAAGATAACAATAGAGATAACAGAGATTCAAAATAAATGTAAGAAAAACGCATGGGGAAAGCTAAAGAAACTTTTCAAAAAACCCCACCAAAGGAAATGATCAGTGCCAGGAGCCAGCAGGTCTGCAATACAGGACTCCCTGTAGCTTGGCATAAAAGCCCAAAGGATAGAATGGGGGAGTATTTTTTTGTATCCCACTGCCATTAATATAGAAGTGAGTTTCTTCAGTTTTCCACTGTGGGGATGCCCTGCAGGAAGAGATTGGTTTTAAATTCAAAAGATGTCTTTGTTTTTAACAGTTTTCTGTTTCAACAATACAAAAGTTTAGCATAAAACGATGGAGCCACTCCAAGCAGAAGCACGTACCTTATAAAGACCAAGAAAGCCCAGATCTTTTATAACAGAGAGGGCACTGACTCTGGGTCCTGTAGTAATTTCTCCTGCTACCTGCAACCGAATCTTTACAATTTCCAGAGGATTTGTGAAGATGACCTGGGAAGCTCCTGCCTGCAAACCCAAAGAAAAAGAAAGTAAACTGCGTTACAAGAGCAGGTGGTGACGTACTGACTGTTGCAAGATGCTGAGGGCGTTCACTTCTCACTGCACTGGCTGATATTCTCATGTAAAAATATATGAGAGATATTTAATAAAGTACCTGTGTGGTAGTTAAAAGCCCCAGGTCAAAAATCATGGGTCTGTACAAAATATATTTTTACATTTATATATTTATGGTTCACAGAGGTGGATTAATTCATTTTCTCTCTTCTCCTCGACATCATTTTCTAGAAGTCGTGGCTCTGTTTAAAAGTCTATCAGATATTACAGGAAATACCGAACTAAAATAATCATTAGACTTGTGCCACTAGAACATCAAACACACATAAAGGAGACCTTATGTTTATTCAATAATAATCCATCACCAATGTGTAGACATGTTATTTGCATTTAGAAGTGATACTGTTTAAAAGGTAAATTTGCATGTAATGGTGTAATTTTAAATTATTAGAAAAGGTGTTTGGAGTTTTGTTTAGCAGTCTTTAATTGTCCTAAGTGGAAACAAAATATAAAATTTAAATAGGAAGAATAGTATTTCAAAATAGATAGAGAAGCCGTATCTTTGAGCTGAGCATGACAGATTTTACTTGCAGGAAATACTCTGTTAGCAGCACTGAAGGACTACCCTGCAAACTTCCTGGCAGTAGTGTTGAAAAGCTGCTTCTGATTCTGCACTTTAACCAAAGGCTTTCAAAGAACTGTGTTTCAAGTTTGAGAGGGATTCAATCTGACAGTTCAGTTTCAGAGACATGTAAACCTATTTAAAATGACATGTTTAGATTTCTCCCTGGTTTGCTGGAGGTACTACCATTCACTTCTTCAGAAGTGTGTGGTTCATCACAAAACAGCTACATTTCACATTTATATTTCCCCCCTTCTCCCTAAGCCGCCCTTTTTCATTTAAAAATGAAACCCACTTCCTTAAAATTTATGGCATATAACCACTTGAATACAGCCTACTTTAAAAAGCATTCCTTCCACAATATAACAGCTCACCTTAATTCTATCCCTCCAATCCATCAAATTTCAGTGAATTAAACAAACGCACACCGTCTGCAATTAAAACTTTTTACCACTTCCAAATTGCCCAGGAAATAAACCATCCTGGTAGTGGGGGGATGTGTGTGCATGCAGGGGTGTGGTGAAGTAAATCAGTGGATTGATACTCCAGGACAGCACGCACGGTGCTCTCTGCTAATTGATTCAGAACTGATGAACACTAATCCTTTCTGCCTTACCACCATCTTCCTCTCTCCAGCAGCAGGCAGAATAAACTTGAGATTAGCCCTGAAGCACGCTTTAGAAGTTGGTAACCTGAATTATTCCAGACTAGAGACAAAAGAGCATTGCAAACCTCATCAGGTCTTGCTGGGAATGACCGAGCCCTTCAGTGCTATCCACGGGATGGGGGCAGGAAGCATCAACATCTCTGGCCCCATGTCCAGTAGCTCACCAAGCTGTTCCTGAGCCCACTGCCCGCCTGTCACTGCAAGCCCCATTTATTACTCCACTCAATATTGGCACCGTTACAATCTTCCTGAGGCACCTTGACCCAAACAGCGGGAGATCAACCCCTGCTTTTATTAATCATCTCCACTGTAGCAGTAACTGTCTTTGACACTTTCCACTCAAATCATCAGTCTACATTGTTGATCTTAATTTTATTCCCTCACTTCACCTCTCAGAAAGAAAAATCAAAGTCCACGTTTTTGTGGACATGTACTGCAGCCATCAGGAAGATCACTAGAACTCCCAGACCAGCCAAAATGATTCCCATCTTGTCTGTTCCTTGGACTTACTGCATGGTGTTAACTCAGTTATGTGACACCACTGGTGTCCAAAGGCATTCTTCAGCCTCTCTTTACTTCTCATCTCACCTTTTCCTTGCCAGGTCACACACAGCCACACATGCAAGATGAGAGGGCTGCCTTACTAGACAAAGTTCCAATCTAAATACAATTTATAAAATTTGCACCTGGCAAGTTCTGTTAAACAACCTATTTTTGTTTGTTTGTTCCTATTGCATTAAGCAGAAAACCAATTTCAAATGTTTAGCATTTCCCTACATCATTTTAAAAAATAACTTTGGTAGATAAAACATTAAGCAGCATGTTCTGACTATATAATACAATGGGCCACACCAAAAAATTCAAATAACTTTAAATTGCAACACTAGGCTAGAAATCCACTCTTTCTAGACAATTACCAGCTACCTGCCTATTAAAGATGCATTATTTGTTTACATATATATGTGAAATTCCATTTTTCATTTTTAATGTTAAAAATTAGAACATCCTGCAGAGTAGCCAAAATAACTTTTCCTGTTTGCCTAACACCCACCACAGAAACACAAATAGGCCAATTTGTAAACGTTTCTATTTTCTACCCTGAATTCAATCTTCCAGCAAGTAACATTTTCCTCTCCTAGATGCACAACTGCCTACCTTTCTGTCAAAATCAGGAACAGCCCTCTTCTGATACAGAAAGGAAAAAAGAAGATTCTTAACACATTTTAATAATTTAGCAGCAATACTAATGATATATACAACGTAACAAATTCCATTTAATACAAAATTATGTATTCCAATGATTAACATATTATTTGATTATTGGGTTATTGAGCAAAATAAAAGGAAACACCTATGCTTATATTATCAGTAGAACACCAACTGAAAAGCTCTTTAATTACATCAACACTTTGAACATTGAGTATTTACAGTGTTGACAAACTTCTCAACAGGTAGCTTTCTCAAAAGGAGCTGTAAACACATGTGCTTCTAACCAAGTCTTGACTTATCATCCTGTTGTACCTGGAGTTCAGCACACTTGTGTGCACAGCAGTGATTTGACTCAGATGAAGAGCGCTGCATTCAGGGGAGCCGCACGAATGAGTTGGGTCTGTCAGCATCACACGTACAGGTGAGACATGCATTGACTCTAATACAGAACATGTTACACAAGAAAACTCACTTTTTCACTATGAAGTTTTTTAAAGAATGTATGCAAGGGTTGCTTTTTGTTAGTTTGTGATTTCTTTTTAAGTAAAAGGTGGACTGTGTATCTGACAAAGAATGTGGCGGAGGAGAGTGCTGCCTTGGGGAGCAGAGGAGGATGCAGAGGAGAGTGACACAAAGGATCTCCAAATAAAAATGAACTGGAAGCATGCAGGGTTGCAACACAAATCTCCATGCTCCTGTACAAATCACTGGCAATCAGTGTCATTCTTTTTCAAAGTATCTTACTTCAGCTGTCAGCTGCGTATGTTAAATACATGTGCACGTGTACATTCACACAGAGGTATACGTTGCACTCCTTGAATTTCTTTTGGAGATGGTGCACTAAATTTAGATCCCCCCCCTCATAAAAACCTCTCTTCACACATAAATTGCAACAGACACTTTAAAAAAGGTTGACAAATTTGTTTCAGAATGGAGGTTATTCATACACATCAAAAATACCAGTAATAAAAGCTTCTACTTAACCTTAATGTCATGTAAAATAACTCTGCAAGGAGCAAATGAAGGAACTAAATCTGACAGCAAAGGTTATGAAAGAAAAGATGTAGTTTGAGATCCCACAGCAAACGCCCCATGACATGCCAAAGGCTGAAGGAAATACACAAATGACCCTGCAACATGAGACCTCTTGCCCTTTCCAATTCCACCCCAGAGGCATATGCTACAAAGGGGGAGAGGCCTATTTCAAGCCCTTCCTTCCTTCCTTCCTTTTTGAAACCACCACATCCTGGACCACAGCTCTGTCCCATATGAGCAGCTGAAATAAGATGTTACTTAAACCAGACTTGTTTAAACACAACAAAAAAACTTGCACTTCTTTCTCAAGGCAAAGCTGTCATTGTTCATGAACCTACAGTAAGCTTACTGTCTCTTTTATTAAAAACAACCATTTTCTCCCAGATTTTAAATGTCCACAACAGAGATCAAGATAAAGCAGTAAAGTTTAATTCTGCTTCTAACTTGATCTGTTTGAAGTTTAATAAAAGAAGCAGAGTATACTCAGGATTTTGAAGGAAAAGTAGCCTGACAGCTATAATTGTACATGTTTGTGTTCATTAAACAAAACCATTAACATTTTAAATTATTTTTTCAAAAATAAATATTCGACATATTCCTATTTGCTTGATAAAGCCATATACATGTTTGTATGTATATATTAATAAATATGTGTGAAAATTATTTTTTACAAGTGTACCAAAATATTTAGGCTAAATGTTAGATTTAATGTTTAGAAAACTTTTCAAATCAGTGGTAAATTCGGATCTCTCTCTGTATGTATGTGCAAACACACACACATCCCAACCCCTAATTATCAACAGATGCATTGCCTACACCTCAGTGAGTGTTCCTAGATCCTTTCTGCCTGGCACTCTCCATCCTCTTCCTCCCTGCAGTATGAAGCGAAAACATCTTCCTGATGCAACACAGTCTATCCATTCGAAATGCTAAACACCATGCACACTGCACTGATAGGAGGAATCAATCCATTTCTTCTTGTGTAACTCATAGGAATTACAGCCTAAAATCACAGCATCTCTGTCTCCTGTAACAGTAATTACAAATCATTTACTCAGCACTGGATGTCTGCTTCAACATCACTTCCCAGCTGGGGATGAGCAGTTGCCCTACAGCACCTTGCCCTCACCACGTACTCACACGTCGTGTGTGAGCTCCTGGGAAGAGTTGCCCATATCAGGTGCTCTCTGCTTCCCAGGCCTCGGTCAGGACAGAGGAAAGCATTGCCAAAGCCTCACTCAGCCTCCTGCAACTCAAAGCTATCGGTAACTGAGAACTCCAAAGGCAGGAATGCAGGTTAATCACTGAATTGTAATGAAATGTAATTCAATTAATTGCAGCAACAGTAGGCAAAGAAATTGTTTGTTCTGAACATGCATAAATGTGGACAGTGCCACTGATGATTAACAAACCAGCATCCTCTCAGGAAGGTAGGAGATGGGATATCAGTTTCATCCATCAGGGACCAGAGCCCTTCCATTGACAAGTACGACCTGACTGCTGTAACCGAGCTGCCCCTCTTAGCTGCTCTGCAGTTTTCAAATACAGCAACAGCTTGAGAGCAGCTGGGAATATTTGGGCTCTGACAGAGCAGACCCTACACTTCCCAGTGACATTTACACTGCCCAGCAGCCAGCAGGTAGGTTTAAAGGAGCACAGGGCACAGGCTGCCTGTGGGAGGTCCCTGCCCTGCAGTAAGGAAGGAAAGACAACAGACAGCCATCTGACCACATAAACAGGCCACTGCCTGGGAAGGTGTCTTTGCTGACTGCTGTGAGAATGAAGACGTTTCCTCTAAATGAGAATGGGAGTTTACACCACAAGCTTACAGAAGCTGAGAATAATTGGAGCCTGAGAAGGAATGTTTTGGCCAAAGAGATACAGTCTCTGGGCATTAGCACTGCTGGATGGGTCCCACGCCTTTGAGCAGCTTTTTTGCTGGACAGTCCAACACTGCCTGCACACACTGCAGAGCTGAGATACTGAACAGCCTAGGCAAGGTCTCTTGGATCACTACTGTCTTAATGCCAAAGGTTTCACCTGTCCTCATGTGTGGGTCTTAGAAGACTGTAATACTATTCATAAGCTTTGACACAGCACTGCCACCCAGAGAGGAGAAAACTGCTGTGTCTGCTGGAACCTTTCCCAAGCTGCCTCCACTTCCTCACAAGAATTTTTTGGTTTCTGTTTGAGGACTCTGGTATGCACAGTGGGCTTTTGGACACCTTGCAACAGAGAAGGCTTCAAAAGCATGGAAGACCTCTGCTGTAAACTCTGTAAAATGGCTGCAAGTAGAACTTGCTCATCTGGCTCATCCACTAGCAGTTCCATGCGAGAAATGATGAAAAACTGCATTATTGCCCTTAATGAGGAAATGGTTCAACACTAAACACAGGCAACTGACAGTCAGAGACAGTAATAAGTCCATCTGTGAGATGGACGTATACAGGCATAATGCTATTTCTTCTGATGTTATGACATGGTAAAAAGTACATTTTAAATTTAGCCTATATTTACAGTGCACAATTAGTGAGACATTTAAGTGTTGAGCAGAAAAAAGAAAAGCCACAAAAAACCAAGTTACCCAAATCCAGATGCTGAAAATAATTTTGGCATGTATAAACCCCAAACAATCCCATAGTAATCCATCATTTTGAACTAACAAAGAGAGAAGGAAGAGAATAAAGGAAAAACGAAAAAGAAAGGTAGCATCACCCAAACACAAAGCACACAGCCTTGTGTGCCCCTGCACAAGGATGTGGACTAAGCTTACTTGTGGCACTTCCTTGGATGTAACTGTTGGTTACATCCCATAATATTTTGGAAACAAACAGTACACAATGAACACCAAAAGTGCAACGATCAACACTATTTCAGAGCAAGTCAACATAGAAAAGAGCTGTCACGATGAGGATGAAAGGGTCTGAGGATAAAAAAAAGAAAGACTAAGATCACCTTGCTCCTGCTTCAATGAACTGATACTTTCAGACTCCTATCTGTATATGCTCCAATAAAGATTCTGGTATTTAGGAAGAAGTGGAATTGCTAAAATGTAACTAAGCAGCAGTACAGACAGAAGAGTCATCAACTGGTAAGATTATCAGATGACCCAGAGGAGGATACAAACACCCCTCAGGTTGCTAAACTGTGGCCAACACCTCTCCTACAATTTTGTCAAAATTTTCCCAGATTGAGCGAGATGAAAAAGGAGATGAGAATATCAGCTAAAACAGTCAGATAGAACAAAGTGTTGTGTTTGGCCAGATTACAAATCTGCTCAGCTTCACAGAAACATCCAAATTTCTGAAAGCTTACCTGAAGCTCAGTTCCTCCCCAATTTTTGCACGTTCACTACAGTCAGATAATGAAGTTACTTTGAAAAAGGAGTACCTACCAAGAAGTGGAAAAGCCTCTAATGTAGACTGAATTTAATATATTTCAGTACAAAATAATATAAAATAATAAAATTATCTGATGTTTGGGTTTAATTACAAATTTAAACACATCACAGAGAAAACCACTAATGAATTATATTGGCTTCTGTTATGAATGACCTGTGTGTGCTTTCTCTGGTACTGAGCTTTCTAGAAAAAGGTTCGTCTTCTGCTAGCTACACAATATAGCTGCTTTCTCACATTTCTCAGAAAATAAACTTTGTACACTGACAGGTGAAGACTCAACCATGTACCAAGCTGTCAAATTCAATCAGGCAGAACTATAAGCAGCCTCCCTTCAGGGCTGTTTCTTTGAATTAAAAGTTTGCAGAGGTCAACAACCTTTCTGCCCCAGGTTTTGTCGTAAGCTGAGGAGGTTTTATACCAGCCTGTCAGCCTACTCAACTGGAAGTTATTAGTGTTCTCTACTACAAAAGAAACCTATCTCAAGCCTTAAACATTTTATAGGGTTAAGAACTGTAGGAGAATCCCACAAATTAAATTAGCCAATGTGCAAAACCAAAAGAAATCTATCATCAATATCAATTCAAACCACTTAGAGACTGCTAAAACATCCACCGAATATCAACCCTCAGTCTAAACAACAATACAGAACATTTTTTAACTGTATTTAGATGAGGGATGTAATTAGCATCTGGAGTAACACAGCTACATTTTATACCAAGGCATTTAATGGACAATTCACTCATATCTGCTACCTGGAAGGTAAGGCTACATCATTCATTTTTATCCCATTTTCACAAAGAGAAAAAAAATCACATATAGGAAGTTAAAGAGTGTATTTCTTTTCCTTCTTAAAATTTTCAGCAAGAAAAAGATCTTTTAAAACCATTCTAGCCACCTCCACCACTGCCCCCAAAGGAAACTCAATCATATCTATTATCCATTCTCAAGGAATACCTGTATCTTCCCCAACACATGATCAACAGCAACCAAGTAGAACACATGGATAGGGAGAATAGGAACCCTCTGTTTAGCCTTTGGAATAAAACCACTGCTGAAACTGAAAGTTCCATCCTGGGCCAAAAGAAGTTGTTTAAGCATGTAATTCCAAGGAAACTTAACTCAGAAGTATGCAAAGCTTTCCAAACAGAAAAAGTACTTGTTTTAGTTCTTGTGACTGGGAGAAAAAAGAACACTCTTGTTCAAATTGATAAAGCACACCCATTAATTGTCATTCCAACTATCCTGCACATGACTGAGAATCAATTTTTTCTAGGAATACAGGATGGATACTTACACAGCCTCCAGCAAGGACCTCTGCAGGTAATGGAATGGAACCATCTTTCGTAGTAAATTTGTCTCTAACAAAGTCATTAACCTAATAAAGATACAATATATTAAACACTATTTTAAGTTATTTTTCCTCCTTATTAATATATATCAAGTACATCTGTAGCCATATATATTAGAGTGCTTGTAAGTGGTCATCTTTCACACATTTTAGGAAATAAATCCTGTGCATGTTAACAAACAAAAGGATGCCAGGGAGAAAAAAAAAAAAAGATACGTACAGTTAGCTTAATAGCCTTTTCTGGAGCAACACCTATCAGCTGTGGTAACAAGCCTATAGAAACAAAGACATCATAAGGCAACATTATCTTCCTAATAGAGAAATTCGTATTTTATAAGTGCTGTACAGAAATGCCTTTCTGCACAGGGGACATCCTTTGAGGTGGATGGCATTTAAGTAGGGAGTGCTGCTAGAGCACTGCATATTCACACCAGCACAATTTTATATTACAACTTCTGTTGAAAATGATAAAGAAAAGGGTGACCAGATCTGCCTTCCTCAACTAAGTCAAGTCTTCTGTTGCTGTGCAGAAGGAAAAAGAAGTGTAAAGACCAAACATACACCTTGGATATAACTACTACGTAAAAGTTTGTTTGACTTTTTTAGCCCCTTAACATAATTTCCCCATGCAAAGGCTTGCAATGACTTTTTAAAATAGGAGAGTAATTGTGAGATATACACATAACTATGATAAATTATCAAACCACTTCTACTTGACTCACTAACCTGAGTTTTCTGAAGGCTCCAGCCAACTAAGGATATGAAGGATTTTCCCCTTTAAGTTCAATATGGTAGCATGAACTTCTTTAAACCCTATTCATATTAAGCATTTTTTATCTCACCAAGAGGAAGTATTAGAGGACAGAAACTGATTTTGACAAGGCCCTTGCTCCTGGAAAATAGCTACTATCAAAATGAAATGTCATTTGACAAAAGCACACACTCTTTTCTAAGAACTAATAGGTTTAAGAAAAAAATCAGTAGATGGCAGTCTTAACTTCCTAACAAACCACGTTATAACTACATCTGCTATTTTTAAATCCATTTTCTCCACGGTCATTTTGGCATATGCATAGACTATAAAACTCAAAAGGCTGATTTTTATTAGATGTGGTCACTTCCTAATGTTATTCCATAATTATGGAATATCATTTTGTCAAAAGTGTTTGCCAGTTAATTAATAAAAAATCCCACAGGAGCAAAACTGTCTCAATGCAGCTTTCCACTATTTGTTAAGTAAAAGGAATAAAAATTAATGTTAAATGTTCAAAATTCCCAAAGTACTCAGCCCACAGAATTGTTATACTACTTTCTTAAAAGGAAGCTCAGAACAAATGTCCCTATACAGAAAATGCAGCAGTTAATGTATGCAGTGTAGTGCTTTCTTCCAAAGCAGCACTTTCTGTGCGATTTACAGACTTACGATGCTGAGGAAGGGCAGTTATTAAATACAAAGAAAGGCTGACAATAACGAAAAGAAATGGTGCCCTCCCAGCCTGAATCTCTGATCTACCATGAAAAGACAATCCAGTTCAGCAATGCCTACACTTAAAAAACCCAAAACTACCAGACAAAAAAACACTAGACAACTCCCCCCACTCCCTTTCATGGGCACACACATCTGGTGTGCCAGAGAACATGGGACCTGCATGGTCTAGTGAGGGACCCTAGAAGATGCTTCATTAGTTCTGAGGTTGGATGCCAGGACTCAGAAGCACCTTAATTTCTTGACCAAAAATCACACGTTTTCTAGAATTACAATATTTCCAGTATGCACTGAGTTCTGTCTGTCAAACTGCAGCAATCAGCTACATTGTACCATTACATTACTGTATACATGTATTGTTATATTACAGTACAAGTAGGAGAATCCAGTTCAGGAATGTAAGAACCATAAATATTTCTGCTGCTTAATACACTTCCACAGACTATCTAATTCTATGCATCCACAGTCTTAGTAACATGCTGACCATTAACAGAACATTTTCAAAGCAACTACAAAGCAACTTCTTACACTAAACAGTCTTAAAGACAATTACTAAACAGACTACTAAAAAGTTTAGCAACGTGATAAAATTCTTTCAAACAAGTACATTTTTTCTTAAGTGTAAAGGACTGCTTTAAACTCATCAATTGAATCATCATTAGTTTCAAAGTGCTTGAGAAAGGTTAGAAAACCAAATTAAAAATAATTAATGATCAGTTTTAGACGTTCCTGTGCAAAAATGAGATGGGGGGGGCAAGAGAAAGAAAACAGTACTGTAGAACAGCACTATAGAAATAGTCTGATAGATGTAACTCAAGGACTATCTGCCTTTGTGAATGATTTAGCAACAAAAAAGGAAAATTATTTACCAGTAAGATGTAATTTACAGAGACTACAGATATTTCATTAACCCTTCACCAACTTATTCCTCCCTTTACTCATTTGCACAGCAAAATCCTGCAAGACTACAAAACACTCCTTAGCCAGAACCTACAGACTTCCACATGTACTTAGATACTGTCCTTTACGAAGCAAAATGCTGTGACCATCACAGAAGTGAGTGATTTTGCTCCAACCAAAAAAAAGGTGTGCTAATTAATAAATACCTTACCAACCCTTATGAAAATTATGAACTTCATTAAGTTATGTGAAATTACAATTCAAAATAAAGAATTCAACTAAACATCAATTTCAGAGAACTGGCAAGCATGTACCCTGTATGTAAGCCACCTTACCAATGTGATAAAAACTCTTGCAGAATCTTCTAAGCTATAACAAGATATTAGGTAACTTTCAGTCTAACTGATAAGTAATTGAATTCTTAACCTGTGTTTTAGAGTTTTATTCTTTCCTTAAATTACAATTTTCTGAGTTCCACTGTTGATATTTTAAAGTAAAATAGAGCAAAATAATTCAACAGCATGATGCAATTTTTGTTCACGGGATAAAATCATAAAACAAGTCCCACTACCTGCAAAAGTATGAGGAATAAGGTGTGGCATCCAGTTTACAGGTACATTTCAAAATGACTGTCTTTTGTCTCTTAAGAAAGAAAGAGGTGCAGTAAAATGGATCTTTATTCCTCACATGGTAATCTGCTCCCAGTGTTTGACTCAAGCCAAAAGTTGCAATCCTCCGTTTGTGAGGTAACAATCATGTCCACAACATTTACACCCCAAAAATTAGGACTTTAAACAACTTAAGCAGCAAAGAGTTAAGTCAATAACAACAACAAAAACATGCCCAGTTTGGCCCAGCAATTGTTTCTGATGGTGCTCAATGAAAGATGAATATTGAGCTCTGAAACAAAAGCAAAATTGTACAAGAAATCAAGTATCCTGATTTTCCCATAGGAAACTAGCTGCTGAGGTATTAAAAAAAAGGGAGGGGGGACAGAAAACTACCAACTTGATATATATACACCTTTTTTTATTCACTTACCTCTGTAAAGACCAAAAAAGCCTTCAAAACGCAAAACCTTTTTAAAGCAGTCAAAGCTGTTTTTATACATCAACTCTCCTATGACTGAACCCGTGGAGCGCTGATTCTGCATACGAGTTTTCACCAGGTCTATGGGATACACTGCAGTGGCACCAACAGCTGTGAGAAAGCATTTGGAGTATTATTTCTGCAACGTCATTGTTGGCGCAGTATGTAATTACTGTGATGATTTTCTACAGCATTTATTTAAACACAAAGAATACATAAGCTGGTAAGATATGTTGGAAGCAAGAAAGAGCAATCCTGAAGGTCTAGAAAAACAGTCTCAAGGAGAATGGATTGCACTATTAAACAAAAACTGTGTGTAGAATGACGAAAACCAATCTGAATTACTAGTCAGGAAATTTGTTGCTGGAGTAGAGTTTCAAAGGACTGTGGAGGGATTCTAGAACCCAAGTGAAAAGGAAAGAAAGGGAATTGCACAATCAAAATGGTTCCATCATCCAATTCTTCACACGTATAACCAAGAAATGTACCTCAGATGAGATCAAATAGTCTGGTGAAAGTGTTAAACTAACCCAAACTTGAAAACAGAAAGCAGAAATATTACTCACCTCCAGCAATTGAGCCCAAAGTGAACCTGTAAGCTGACTCAGCTGCCTGGAGCCAAATAGGTCTGCCTAATTGTCCAAAAGATTGCTGTGTGAGGGGGAAAAAAAACAACTTGAAAATCTGCATGGGAAAACAAAGACATCTGTGAATTGGCTTTTACAGAAAGAACCTGATAAAAATTGGTAGCTTTATGTTAAGGAGGAAGTAAAAAAAAAAGTTACTATATAATGTCTATTACACCTAATGAGTGAACCACATTTTTCAAATACTCCTTTTAGAAAATATTCTTCCTTTCATATTCCTGGTTGTGCCAAAACCAGCACACTAGTGTAACTGAAACAACTACGGTCAAGAAAAAGAGACAGAAACTCAAAACAACTTTGCTATTTTCCATTCTGTTGCCATTGAATTTGTAAGGCACTGAACCCCCTTTTGACTCAAAATATCTCAAAAGAAATTCAGTATCTCACAGACAGAGTCTATCAGCCCAGGACATATTTTAAGATTACATATACATTAATGCAGAGTATAAACATGACCTTTCATGTTTCCAAAAGAAGCAGAAAGTCAATTATTCCCCAAAGAATTCTCCACAAGACTTTTTCAGACCTCACTCATGTCAATGACACATACTCCTATAAATGTGTTAGTGTTCTAAATAAATACAAGTCTACACAGAAAGTATTTGCAGAGACTCATAATCATATTATTAGCTGGCTGTTAGAAACAAGGTAACTGATAAACAAGACATAACTGTTCACAAATTTGTACTATAAAGTATGCAAGATGAGCCAAATTTTCTTCCAACCATAAAGAAGATGATTATTTATATTATGCAGTATAACTAGTCTGGGCCACAAAAGGGGCTAAGATATTAACTGTTAAATTCCATTTTAAAGCAGATACAAAAGTCTGATTCCCAAATGCAAGCCTGTTTTTCTTAAAAGTACCCTGAATTGTTAGCAGATGGGTTCCTGACAGCACAGCTGGAATGTCTACAGACCCCAGACTGCCACAGGAGGCTTTGCTCTGAGGCATATTAGGAATTCTTCACAAGGATTATCACCTATAACTCCTAAGGCTACTGATCTCAGGTACATTCAGCTCTCTGAAGCTCTGAAAGGTGAAATACCCACTGCAGACAACATGGACCTCAGTGCAAGCTACTCTGTGGGGACTGGAGTTACCCTGGTTGTGCAAAACCCTGCCTTTACTGCATAAGGTTACACTGTACATACACAATGTGGGACAAAAGCCTATGAGATCAAGATCAGATCACTATCTGTAAAAAGATGTGAATTATATTTGATACAATTTTTCCACAGAATAAAGATACAGCTATAACCACTTCCCTCCACAAGGCATTTTCCTCCCCCACAGTACAGCTACACAGAGAATAGCGAAATTCTAGGTAGCACCAAAATTGTACTCTGCACATGCAGACCAGCACAAAAAGAAGCATAAATCAAATGTACTGCTCTTACAAGCAAATAGAAGCAATAAATTTGAAGAATATCCTCAATATTTCAAAACCACTGTAATTTTCTATTAAAAAAAAAACCACAACAAAGGATAATAAAAACAAAACCATAAAAATAAATTATAAAATACAGATACAAACCTTTTGATTCCTGTAAATGAAAGGCACATGCAATAATATATCTCAAAAAGCCTTAGATGCAGAACTAGTTCTTCCACAAAAATTTCCTCCTAGTTTAGCACACCTGCTGCCTTTCAGCTGTTTTAAGATTATTCTTTTTCCCTAAGCTTCACACGGCTCTCATCAAAATCTAATCATTGCATTTAGACATTAATCTTAATGAATACATCACTGAATGTTAAAAATCAAATTCTTTCTGAAGGAAATGTCACTTTTATATTATTAAATAAGTGTCCACAAAGTTTTCAGTTTACTTGTGTGTTCAGATGGATATGTAAATGAATGTAATTAATGCTATAGCTTTCAAATCATGAATATTTATAAACAGAAAATTACTGTAGCTGTCATTCCCATAGGATATTCAGCTGCTAGGCTTTAAAAAAAATCTTACACAATGAAAAAAAACTGACAATAAAGTAAACATGGTTGAAAGCAGGATAATTTTCATTTCTACCAAATCTATATAGATTGATTTTATGTAAAAATTTAGGTTTTTCTTTACAACGGAATTTTAAAATCACATAAAAGTGATTACAGAATTGGTTTAATTTTCCAGGGACAGCTGGACCTAAGTGGGATGATATTTGCTCCTCACAAAGGAATATTTTTCATTTTGTCAATACAGTTAAATAAGCTAATATAGGGTTCACTTAGGATAAGGTCTATTAAAAGACTGTTCCTTATAAATCAAAGAAAATGGAATTACTTTGCTTTCTGCGGTCTGATCTTAACACAGCATTTAGAGTAAGATGAAAATATAATGTATTACTTCAAGAATGTGAAAAGAGTATATTTCTTTCTAGTGACAAGTGGAACTTTTATCAGTGAGTTCATCTTATAACAGTGCCAAGCTATAAGGGTTTCTGAAATGTAAAATAACTCAGTATTTTTTCTACTCAGAAAGGTGAGTAAAAGGACCCTGATTAAAACCAAAGTTGTCAGTTGTTACAAATGTTGTTACAAAACTTCATAAAAAATATTTCTTATTAACCTGGATAAACGTTGAATACACATTTCTGGGTCAATCCATTCCATCATTCTTGTCTCCAGGAATCCATAGGAAGACAGTTATCACTAAGTAGGTTTTGGACACTTATTGACTCAGATATGGCTAATTGCCGAAGGACAACAAAGGACAACTGAGCAGTAACATTAAGAACAGACCAGACACTGAGTTTCAGACCAAATTGTTTGAAAGAGAACCAAATTATTAAATTCAGCTCTAATAACAGTAACTAAAATACAATCAAAATCCTATGTATGACAGACTTGCTATATTCTGTATAGGACTATTTTTCAACCATGTCAGTTGAACTAATTCAAGATTTTCCTGTTACTGATATATATTCTAGATCTTGTAGTGGATATAACTACTTAAAGGAACCCTTTGCAATAGCTGAGAAAGAAAAGACTTTATAAATGCAAGCTTTCGTTTTCAGACAGACTCCTGGGACCCCTCACCTGCTGGCAAATACATGACATTGATGCAGCAGAAAAGGCCACAGTGGTGGTCACTGTGGTGCCACTTTATCTTAGACCACCTGCAGCAGTGCTGTCAATGGCACCACCAGGGTAGGGAATCTGAATTTCACTTTATGAGAGACAGCATGGCTTGGAATGGCTGACAAAGGCATTGCTGCCAGCTGTGTGTCCTCCTGCCCCAACAGCCCAGGCGGCTGAGCTACTTGGGAATTGGTTGCTGAATCACTGCAGTTCAGGAGCAGCATTTTAACTCATTGCCCATGTCACAAGTGATGAGCTGCAAGATGTGACTGTTCAGCAGTTCATTTCTAAGAAGCTCAGCTATCTGTGTGCAAGTGAGTATGGCCAGGGAGCAGAATCCAGCCCAAGCCAGGCTATAGCCACTTGGGAATCAGAGCCCTTGGATGTCTTCATAGGCATTCCCTAAACTCTTAACACAGACTCAAAGAGAGTGAGTTGGACATTGGAAGAAATTGGCAACAGATTTGTTTAGATACTGAAAGAAATTGGGAATCTTCAGGGTGAAAAATTATATTTATCTACTGAGTACACAAAGATGTACTTAGTCAACACCATGCCATATGTTCATATGAGATGTGAAGACCTAGAGAGCCTCCTCCCCTTTGTATATTACTGGGGGAAAGGGGATGTGGAGACATCCTTGCAAAATGCACCAGTTCAGATGAACACTACTGTCTTGTCTTGAGAACGTACAGCTCAGTGTGGAATTGCAATTCCTCATGAAGTTCTAACAGTAAAAAATAAATCAAAGATTGCGCATCAGAAACTTTTAAGATGAGATGCCATTTTTTGTTATGCAGAATAACCACTAATGTGCAACTGGCCTATATATATTATGATTATGCAGCCATGTAATCCAACATGTATGTATGTCTTCTGTTCTGAATCTGATGTGTAACCGTGTCAAGGATTTTCTTGAGTGCATTATTATCTCTACATTATTAACAGTTAACTTCCCCCGATTTACTCCTGTGAGAGCTGTCTCCTGTAAAATGCTTCAGAAAAAGGATTTCCCTAAAATATATCTTGAATGGAATAGAACAGAGTATTTCTATTAGCAGGACAGCAGCTACTCCATTATGTTGAGAGCTTCAATAGCATCAGTACTTCAGATCCAAGGTTAAGGTAAAATTTGTAAAGTAAAGTAATGGCCCGTCTTCGCGAATGAAGAGCCGGGGAAGGTCTTTACCCTCATATGCAGATAAGGCCTTCGAGCCTGCGCAGTGGATTTTTTAGGTGACACACAGTGTGCGCGGAACTGA
>JAWWES010000171.1:20493801-20520903 GCA_035583135.1 Lophotriccus pileatus
TTAGATGGATTGCCTTAAGGGCTAACGAGCTCCATCTGCCCGGGGAGGTCCCTGACCAGGACTCGAACCTGGGCCTCGGCGGTGACAGCACCGCGTCCTTAACCACTAGACCACCGGGGTAAGGTAAAATTTAATCCACAACTTAACTACCATTAGACAGATCTGCTTGCAAGAGAAAACCTCTCAGACTGTTGAACAAAAAAATATAGTGAAGATTTTTGAACAAAACTTGAAAGCTGTGCTCTTGAAAGTGAGCAATATGGTATCTAGTAACTGTGGTGGAAAGTCTAAACATAAGCTGAACACCTGCCTAATGTCTGGCCATATATCTTTAGTTCTTACCGTTGTTAAAAGAGCCACTGAAGTAAGAAACAATGTATATTCAAAATCTACTGCACAGCCCGGAACTCTTATGCTGTACTCTACATGTGTATGTTTATTAAGGAAACTACCATAAAAGCAAAGCTAGCTAACATGAATGCAAAGGTCTGGTGAAACAAAGGGTTAACATTCTGCTACGATATTTTGCATCTTCTAACTCTACCCTTTTCATCAGTCCCAATACATTTGAGCTTCTCTTCTACTTTCTTGATCAGACTGCCAACAAATAGAGTAAACTTCAATCACTATTTCAGATAAATGGTTAAGCCAATAATTTCATCCCATTTTCAAAAAAGACCAGATTTATAAGCTTTGCATTTAATATTCATATTTTTTACTACCTGTGTTGAGTTTGTGTGGCAAGGCTGGGGGGTGGGGGGTATAGGAGTGGCTTCTGTGAGAAGCTGGTAGAACACAGAAGTTTCCCCCATGTCAGACAGACCAAATGGCAGCCGGCTCCAGGATGGATCCACTGCTGGCCAAGGACAAGTACATCAGTGCAAGGGGTAGCACCTCTGGGAAAAGGTATTTAAGAAGGGGGGAAAAACCCTGCACAATGGCAGCTGGAGAGAAGAGTGAGAACATGTCAGAGAACCAACTCTGCAGGCACCAAGGTCAGTGAAGGAGAAGAGGGAGGACGTGCTCCAGGCACCTGAGATTCCCCTGCAGCCTGTGATGAAGACCATGGTGAGGCAGGCTGTCCTTCTGCAGCACATGGAGTCCACAGAGGAGCAGAGAGCCCCCTGCAGTCCCTGAAGGACCCCACACAGGAACAGGTAGGTATGCCCAAAGGAGGCTGTGGCCCCACAGGGGACCCACACTGCAGCTATTCCTGAAAGACCGCATCCCGCAGAAGGGACCCATGAAGAACTGCAGCCCGTGGGAAGGACTTGTGTTGGAGAAGTTCATGGCTGTGAAATGGCTTTTCAGGAGCAAACAAGTAAATTTATGGTAAGGAATCCAAATATCTATACATGCTTGTACCTAAACTGGCCATTCTTCAATATGACACCTAATATCTCATTCAGACACATACAGTGTCTGATAGCCTGCTCTGTTTCTATCCTAACAGCAATACAGACAGCATGTTTCACTTGTTAGGAATCTGTTTAAAGTGTATTAATCTTATTTTCCATTTGCAAGTACACGCAAACATTCCCATAATTTCAACTATTTTATTCTTCTACCCACCTGCCTCTGGAGTTCTGCCAGGTTGTAAGGTAATGCACCTTCAGCCAGTGGTGCTATTCTCTCAATATCTGCCAAAGTTAAGCGCCTTTATAGACGGCAGAGAAAAGCAAATTACAGTTAGATAAAACATCACACATATTCAACACTGTATTCCTGGCCACACCCCCACAGAGTATATCTGAGTTTAAAAAAAGACTGTCATATTTGAATGCACACCTAAGAAGTCTGCTACACTGCAATAAAGAATGCCTGGAGATGAAGGGAGCTTGGGTTATTCAGAAGTGAGTTCTTGATTACTGGTAATAAGGAACATAATATGAAAGTTAAACTATTTCTAGCTATTTCTACCTAAGATCTTGCATGCATTAAAGATCCATGCAAAACATTAAACAGTGCATCGCAGCCTTTTGAGAGTACTGTAATTAGTACTATTTTGCTATTTTCTATGTCTACCTATAATAGAACAATTAATAACTGTGCTTGATATACACAATCCACTTACAAAACCCCAGCACACACCAAAATCAGTTTACATTGAACACATTACTGTAACAAAACACAATGGAACATAAAAATTTTTAAGATTAAGACAGAAAACAGGAAAATACTGACTGCAAAATGATAAAATAATCATTAGGTTACCCAGTAACACTGTATAGATCTGTAAGTTGGTAGAGAATATCTATTTCCAGTGGTGTAACTTGCCCAAAGTGGATTGCGGAGTGGGTGAATTCCTCTGGATTTAAAAGGGAAAGAGAAATACAACAACAGTGTTAGTTGTCAAATTTCCTCTTTAAATGGTCACAAATAACTTTACTATCATAAAAATGAAGTCTATCACCAATAAGCAAAATCCATAATGCAAAGGGGAAAGATATCTTTAGGAGAACATCTATCCTGAAACAGGCTTTTGCAAGACAGAGCAAATCCAACTCTGCAATTCTGATTTATGGTAAGAATTCATCAAAAACAACAAAACTCCTCATATGAGAAAGCTTAATAAAATGACACCCACAATTTGTGATTCTTGCTTCTGAAGTTTTGCAAAACAGAACAAGATAGAATAATGGTCCATTATTCAGAGCATTAAGGGCAACTGACTCATCTACTGCCATCCTGTCCAGACTTCTTCCTCTTCTAGTTCTGAATGACCACAGGCTTGGGTATTCATCCAGCCAAATTAACTGAGCAGTGAAAACACAGCAGCCTTTTCTCTCAGCACAAGATGTAGTTATGCATCTATACCAAAAAACACTGCTGGGCAATTTGTTAGCACAATTTGGAGGACGAAAACAGGAATTTTATGTTGAATTTATATAGGCCAAACAAAGAGGAAAAATAAAAAAAATAATTTGGCATGTTTTTTACACACAGTGATTTAGCTGGTGCCATCCATATGGGTAATAAAATTGGTGATAAAATCTGTCATAAAATGACTACAAAAGCAATCCACTCGTGCCTGTGGCGAGACTGAGATATGGCAACCTTGCACATGCACAGGGATTTGCCATGTACTAACAGACGTAAACTGTATATAAAACCACTCAGGCAGGTAAGCACTTCTGAGGTTATAAATTCATACAAATTTTCTAAAAAATATTTAATAATGAATAAACTAACTAGAGCTAAAACAACAGAGACTACTCATGATAGATTTTCAAACTTAACCCATTTTACCACATTCCCCGTGACCTTTCTAACTCTAAGCAACAATACATCTGAGATATACATAATAATATACTGACTTGCAGTTACCCATTCAAACTAAGAAGGGCAACACAACTTCTGCCAGAATCTTCTCTGTAATGACCTAACTGAAAATACTTACTAACCTATGAGGATGAAGATCACTCACAGTTAAAAAAAACACTTTCACAGCAGCCCTAACCTTGCATACTATTGCAGCTTCTGACTTGCCTTAACGACTTGCCTTAACCATTACCAGATTACAAAACTGACAGAATCAAAAAAATTAATAAAATGTAGGAAATATATTTTACCTTTTGTGACTTCAATATCTCTTCTTGTACCTGCTATATTACTGTATATCTTCCTAACAAGATCCATGTTATTCAAAAGGGCATTAAATGCATTGAAAAAGGAGAAGCTGACCTGATGTGAAACAGCTCCACCAGCTACCTTTAAAAATGAAACAAATGCAGTTAAGTGCCTTAAGCCCTTCTACAACACCTTATTATAAATTATAGAAACATCCATTTGAGCAAATTATGAAAGAATTAAAGATATCCTTCTATTCCTGTAATTTTAAGATATTTTTAATGGAACCATGAGGGGAGAGTTATTAGACAGGATACTATTTTTGTAGTAAAAACTGAATATTAGGAAACGATTAGAAATAATCACGTAAGTAGATTATTGTTCAATATATCTGGTAGACACACTAAATGTGTCACTGAGTAATTTTCTACAAGAAAAATGCATGCAAATGCTACTTTGGATAAAGGTACTAACTGACTGCTGCATCACATATATCAATGACCATCTACTTCAAAGTCTAAAATTAGTAGATGCTCTATACTCCATGGAAGACAATATGCCTTATCAATAAGGCAAGGCAAGATTTATAGGTAAGATAGTAAGATTAAAGTAATTACTTTATCTTTTATCTGAATTTCATTCTTATATAATTTTCATAGTATTTAAGTTTATAACTTGTATGTCATTACTTTACCTACAGATCTTGCCAAACTATCACAGCCGTAACCATTCTACCTCTAGAATCTACATACTGCTTTTCCAAATTCAGATCTGAAAAAGAAAAGAAGGCAAGAGTATATAAAAGACAACACTGAAAGTAGTCTCCCAACTTGTGAGATGTGTCATATTCAAATATAAAAATTGGATCCTTTTGTCCTAAATTACTTCTATGGGACTTGGTGATTTTAAGGGCTTTTTCCAACATAATGGTTCTACAGTTCTAGAATTCTTTCTTTGCCACGCAAAGTCTGCCCTGCTCTAGGGGAAAGTACAGCAGACTAACTCAAACTGCTTCCAAAGGCACTTCAAACATGTAAACCAGACTGCCAACCTTTTCACTACTGCAGCCAAGGAATGCTGCCATATTTCACCCTGACCACTCTATTATGAAGCTTATAATCTCTAGCACCAAGACAGTGACAAGAAAGTAGATAAAGCGGGAGAGAAGCAGGACCATCATGAAGCATTACAGCTGAAAAACACTGAACTCAAGGCACTTTTTTTACACTTACTGAAACTAAATTTTCTTCCACAAATGGAGTTAGCATATGTGAGCGAATGGTAACCATGATCTCGTTGAAGTCCAGCCCAGTTATCAGACCAGTTTTGTTTTTGTCCTTCAGAGCAAAGGCTTGTCTTGCATGTTCTGACTGCAGCTCCTAGAATGAATATTCACAGACAGCAGATTAGAAACAAATTCTGTAACTCACTGTTCACAAAACTTTCACTAATTTCATAATCTTATGCTCCAATAGGTCTGTGCACATAGACCGCAGCACAACTACAGGTTAAACTTCAAGGCTAGCTCAACTAAAATAAGAAGTCTGCATACTGATTCTATCCACAGATCATTCTTCTCTCAAAGAAAAGCCTCAATTCAACTGTAAGGAAACACACCCTTTCATTAAATGATTTGAGAAATATACTTCATAAACCCTTGTCCTGTCTATTATCTATTTCTTTATTAAATACTGCTAGAGAAATTTCTGGTATTGATCTTAAAGACTCAAAGTGAGCTGATCTCTTACACATCCAAGATGAGATATGACTTGGCTATTATGAACTAACTCATTGAAAAGTACTTGAAAATAAACAGGAGGACAGTGAAAATTATATAATATAGATTTAGATTGCCCCAAACAGCTATCTTCCATAATGTCAGAAACGGTCATTCATTTCAGGCAATTTAAAACTCGTATACGAACTGTAAAAACCTTCATATAAAGCACACTATGGTAACCCAACCTCAAGATAATAATGATGGTTGTAAATTCTATGTCCAGAAAAAGTTGTTTCCTTCTATTCAAGCAAACAATAAAAGCACATTCAGCTGTCATTCAGACCTCTAGAAGCTGCTAAAATAATAACCATGTTCTGACAGACAGTAAGAAGAGGGCAAACCATCTGGCTTATATCACCTTCGCAGTAATTTCTCAACTCTCATAAACTCAAGGTTTTCTAGATCAGGGTGCAACAAATGTGCTCTAATCCAAGTCCCAAACCCTAAAAGATGCCATTAGACCAAATGAGAAAAACCACTTGATCTAAAAGAAGGGATAACAATATCCAATTTGTGTACATATTGGAAATTACTGCAACCCATACCAGCCTTCCCTACTAAGGGTTTTTACTATATATGATGACAGTAAGAGGTTACTTTATCTTACATGGCGGTCTCTTGGAACAACAAACATAAAACCGGAACAGATATTTATCACTTTGCTCTGAATTCCCAACAAAAAGGTTCTTCTCACTAATAACCCTGGGGGCTCATTTCTGCACTTATGTCCCAGATTTGTGCTTGGGATCACTTAAAATATGTAGTATCAAACAAGGGACAATTTGTTAATTCAAAGTACCAAGTTACACCGCAGCCTTGAAAGAACTGTGCCAAACTCCAGTATCCCAATATAGACGTCAGTTCCTACAGTTAGGTATGTTTTTCTAGAATCTGCTCTAGATCAAGACACAGCTCAGTATAGGAAAGACATGGACTTGTTGGAGCAGGTCCAGAGAAGGGCCACAAAAATGACAAAGGGTTGGAGCACCTCCCTTGTGAGAAAAGGCTGAGAGCATTAGGGCTGTTCAGCCTGGAGAGAAGAAAACAGAAGGATCCTGGAAGATCTTACTGTGGCCTTCCAGTACTTAGGGAGGGCTTATAAGAAAGATGGGGACACACTTTTTAGTAGGGCCCATTGTGACAGGATAAGGGGTAATGGTTTTAAATTAAAAAAAGGTAGATTCAGATTAGATAGAAGGATGACGTTCTCTACGATGAGGGTAAAACACTGGAACAGGTTACCCAGAGAGGTGGTAGGTGCCCCATTCCTAGAAACACTCAAGGTCAGGTTGAACAGAGCAATCTGATCTAGTTGAAAATGTCCCTGCACATAGCAGGGGCGGTTGGACTACATGACCTTTAAAGGCCCCTTCCAACCCAAACTATTCTGTGATACCTATTTTTATCCTGGACAATAATTGCAGATGTCAAAGCACATTATCACTCTTTACTTTTAAGACAGTACATACAAAACTTTTTTTGTACCAAGACCAGCTCTGAAAGTACATGATCTATTTTTCTTCATGTCTACTAGACAGAAAATTATATTATGAGGTGATCATTGTATGTTAATTTATGGAATTCAGTGCAATTACCTACAATTCTGCCAACTCCTTTTCCATGAATCGTTATGTAAATTCCTCCTACTTTCCTCTTTCTCTATCCTTTATAACTGACTTCTTCCTTTACTTCCTTCTAGTATAATGTTCAATTAACAATGTTTTAACTGTTAACTTTTGGGCTTAGCACAAAGTGCAGTTCAACAAGTGAAATCCTTTCAAGCCCAATCCCTAGAGGATGCTTCAGCAACATCTCAAGAAATCAGATTTACCTCCTGCAAAGTTGGCTGCATTTAAGACTTAACTCCCAATATATGTGTGGTAGCATGCATGTCAGTGAGAGAAGAATAGTATTAAGATAACGTTTATAAAATGAAATGTTACAGAAGCTAAAACCTCTATATGGGAAGTTACATGGTCAATAACAATTGGGTATATTAAGGATGCTAACTTTCTCTGGTAGAGGTTAGTTTTGCTATTAAACTCCTATGACAGAAAAAGTAAACCCTCAATCCAGTGTAACAGCAATCAGTAAAACTGTTAATTCCATAAGCAGTATGTTTAGTCCTATTCTTTTAAAGGATGGTATGCAAGTTAAAGCACAATGAGTACACACTGCTTACAATGGAGAAATAACAGTTCATCATAACTGTCAGGATTAGTATCAAATAAGGATTACCGCTACCAGAACAAGTTCAAAATTTATAATGGTATCAATGTATTAATAGAAGTGAAATGAGTTTCGGTTCTACTTTGGAGCAAGGTTAATAACTGACCTGAAGAAACTGAGTGAACTCTGAATAGTTAAGATGCTTCTTCCTGTTATGTCCAAAATGCAGTCGAATGAACTCACAGTCCCAGTTGAAGGGGATTTGAAGATGAGTAAGAGTTTGTTCAAATATTTCTTTGACATTTGCTTTGGGGGAGGGAAAAACAACAAGTGAGCCTCGGGATACAATAAATCTACAAACATTCCAGGATGGATACAAACAAATGATGATTTCAGCAGCTGTTTAAGGAGTGTTTTAGGTTGTTAAGAGTAATTGCTAACCCAACTCTTACAGACCTATCAGACCATATTTGAGACACAACGTGATACTTTTTGTATTACCGCATAAAACCTTGGAGTGAGTGTTTTATTTCGTTTTAATTAAGAAGCAATTTCTCTCATACATGACAAATAAGAGCTATTTTGCATTCTGATATAAAAATCAATAGTGGTTCTCTGTCTCTGCCAGGAGTCAAATTAAGCCCTTTATCAAGAGCACGAATACCTGCATTACAGTCTCAGGCAATATTTGTCATACTAAGTATGGTTTGATTGAAACTTGATTATTACAATCACACTGTCTGAATATGGCTATTGAAGATAGGTATAAGAAATGACATCTAAAACGTATCATTAACTCAGCAGAAAGCACGTTATTAGATGCTTTTGATAAGGCCTTAGCACAAAAATCAAATCCTATAACACATAATTGATAGTCTCAGTTATTAAAATGTTTTAAGATAAGTGAAGATAGAGATGTCCTCTTTTAAATGAAGAAAAAAGCGCCATTCCAGATTATGGAATTCTCCACATGTATACTGTACAACTGAAATCCCAATGCTAAACATATTATCTGAATTTAGTCAAAAACCTCATCTGAGAAACAGTGTGCATTATTCATACACAGCACTGCCATGCTGCAAACAAGCCTGATTTTTGTGCAGATTATCCAACCACATAAACTGCATAACTGGACATCTATCCATACCATGTGAACACTTTTCAAAATTTACCTCATAGTACCTGAAATGGTTTGTTTTTATCAACCTAGAACATGATAAAAATCAAAATAAAATGTGGCATACAGCTTAAGTTTAAAGCAAAGTACAAAATATTTTAGGTGAAACCACACCTTTTATGTTTAAACAGTTCTGCTAAAAGACCAAATGCAATGAGACCCTTAATAATCATCTGGTAACTCTATCAAGAGCTATTTGTTTGGAGTAAATCTACTGCTTTCTCTGTGCTAAAAGACTATTTGATTCACCCATTGTTTCAATTCTATAGCCTTTCTACTAGTTCTAGATCAAACCTAGGCAAACCACTACATGGTTTTATGTTTCCAGTGAGAAAAGGAAGGTAAGTGTTCAGAATATATGTCTCGGAACAGGCACATACAAAGTAGGATTTCTTGCCTAGATTATCTGCTTCACAGTTAGACTCAGATTACATATTCAAAGGGCAGATTGTGGCTAGTGGTTTAACTGTAATTTAACACTTACTTAAAGGTCAATCACAGAGTATAGTATAAAACCTACAATTAAAACCACAGTTTCCACTGGAAGGTAGGCAAAAGGAGCTGTCAGGGTAAACAAGAAACCTAAAAACTATTCTGCTTGTAACTGTCCACTCATATCTACTCACCAGTATCAATGTGCAAGGTGAGGGTTAAGAAAAACAAAGATAAAGCACCAAATACACAGTGCTAAACTATTTCACTTTGCAGTACTTCCCTTGAAAGTTTTGTCTGCAGTAGATTTATTCATCACTGCTAAAGACCAGTGAATCAAGATCTGTAAATTTAAATTCCCCACCTACCACCAATGCACTACAGCTTCTGACCAAGCTACCTGGAGTCTTCATGTACTACAAGCACGATCAGGTCAGTGCAGGTCACTGAAGAGTCTACAAAACAGCACTGACCTATGGGCAGTGCAGAAGACAAGCTTCCTTCACTGAGTCTGTTGGCTTGGCCAGTATTGTACAAGCAGGGTGCCAAGCAGCACCTACGTGTCTATATAACTGATTTCTAATAAACACCAAATCCCCCTGATGAAAACTTAGGAAAGAATGTGCTGAAGCAGCCAGAGATTTTTAATCATATTTTCACTTGTTTCCAATAATTGCGTCTTTTAACCTTAGACAAAGGTTAAAAAAAAAAGTCTTTTTTCTTAAAACATTTCTTATCCATCCATGTTCATAGAGACAGATCCTTCACGTACTTTTAATGAGACTCAAGCCCCTGGTGTTTTCATAACTCTCACTCCAGCATTTAAGTTTATACTACTTAAATAACCAAGAATCTTAAACTATTATTATCATAAAAACATTTATAACTAGTCAGGAACATATCACAAGTCAAGATTCTTCAGCACATAAAAATAATAGTTAAATTAATAACTTTATATTCAGTAGTTGAATATTAGTACTTTAAGGCATATTAGTACTTGAAGAATTCCAGAAGTGTGTAACTAGCTTTAATAAATGGTATCCAGACTAGCCTGCTGCTTCTCTGAAAACTCAGGTGCCTTTTCCATTTCTCTTCCACAAGCACTCACACTCAGTAGTTTACTGCATGTCCTACAGTAGTCTAGGTTTAAAGATATGCTCTTGTATCTAATGCTTATTTAATTCCATGTTGGCTTTGTTTATGAAACACTTGGAGTACAGAGGCAAAATCGTGTACTTGTTCTGAACAATCATAGAGTCATACAACGGTTTATGTTGGAAGGGACCTTAAAGATTACCCATTTTCAACCCCTCCTGCCAGGACACCTTTCAGGTTGCTCAAAGCCCCATCCAGTCTGGCCTTGAGCACCTCCAGGCATGGGGCAGCCACAGCTTCTTTGAGCAACCTGTGGCAGTGCCACACCACAGGCACTGTTAAAATCACGGAAACACTAAATACAATCTTCCAAAGCCATCTGAGATTCTCAAACACCTCTCAGCAAGTACTAAAACTTACTATGTCTACGTAAGAGCATGAGTGCTTTCTTCACAATGTATCAAGAATATCTTTTTAATCCAATTTTGCTGTCTATTCTCTTGTTCTAAAGGAAATAGCTATCACTACAGCTAACAACTTGTGTGATGAGAAGCAGTAAACAATCACATTTCAGAAATTATATATAATGTGATCATCTGCACTTTCACCACTCTGAATTATGATCAAATGTTTAATTTTAATTATTTTTTCCCCACAGTAGAAGCAAAGCATTGACAACAAAGAAAACAGGTAACATTAAGGTACAGTTGCTGGGTTTGCCTGTTTTTTTAATCTCACTCAGAAACCTAGTAACATTGCTAAATCAAGATAGACTACAAATGTTTCAAATTTCCAACAGAGCTATTCTGCAGGGGGCAAACAGCAAATTATTTTTAAAGCCTTTCATTTTAGTATGACATTTTACAGAATGCATTCATCATCCCTGTCAATACATGCTGCTCATTTACTAATGTCTTCTACTCTTTGCTCACCTTTCCACAGTGGAATTCTTTCCTACCGAGCTGATAAGTTTCCTTCCAGGCTTACAGGAGCACATTTTCTTCTCAGATGGGCATACAAGTCAGCAGCCTGATGACACACTCAACTTACCATCAGCCCCAGGAACAATAAACCTACTACTCTAGTGCACTAGCACATTACCTCCAAAGCGACACACATTCTCACAAGATTGCTTCAGAATTTCCCCACCCAATCATTTTAAACAAATTACAGATGCCTGGACAGCTCTCTGCAGGCAGCATACATGTGGCTGGCTCAACCTCCATCAGACATTCTTACCTACCTGGCTCAGAAATATAAGAAAAACAAAGTTTCTAGGCAATGTTCCATGTCATGTAAGGAGAAAGAATACTTTAAATTATAAACACTCTGATGTCTTGTTGGTGGCCCACTGTAAGGATGAGCTCAGTACTCCAAGTAAACCTTGAAGCAGTACCTACTAGTTTGACTTAGCAGCTCCCCAACAAGCAGAATGGAAACCTCACTCAATTCCAGTGCCATCAGCATGTTAACAGTGTGCCATTGCCTCTTACCAGTGATGAAACATCAATCATGCTTGTAAGGGACATAAAAATATAAAAGTGATAAGTCTTAACTAGCAGCAAAAGCATACTAAAGGTTTGTTGTTTATCAGGGTTGTTCTGCAGTTTCTTCTGTCTACTCAGTAATGTGTCCCATTTGTAAATATTTCAGGCCTAATGCACATACTGCATTTTAACATTTATGTTGCTGGTTTTCACTGTTTCTGCTAATTGCATATTTTCACTTTGAAGCCTAAAATAAAGAACCACAGTTAAAGGCAGAAAGACTCTTTGTAGCACCTGATGCCACACAACTATATTAAGAGTGATCCAAATGTAAGTAATACAATAATTAGTTTGACATGAGAAAGCTAAACTAGAAATAGTTACATAGTATTTCTACTTTTATTTTAAAAGGACTAGTGATCCTATTTAAAATTACGATTAATGACAGCCATAACAAAAAATTCCTTTTCTATTCCCTCTGGCTGAACTATGGTTTTGAACTGAGTATTATTAGGGGGTTGCCATCCTGCATTGTTCACATGTATTTAAAACTGAGGTTTAAGCCTGAAAAAATCATACCAAAAAAAAAAAAAGACAAAAGAAAGTGGTGTTTCCTACATTATCTGCATGTGTTAAGTAACAGACACCTTAAAAACAGTTAACTAACACACAGCTACCAGAAGGCCAAAAAATTAGCAGTTCTGGTTTACAGCACCCTTGATAAAAACAGTGTTTTTCTTATATCATCAGCTCTGTAGACGCTTGATTGTATTTTCCTGTTTACATTATAAAAGGTTTCCAGCTTTTATGGTTGCAAGTAGTATTTTAGAACGTAGAACTTTTAAGATTAAGCATTTTCAATCCAATTGCCCTTTCAGAAACAGTGGAGGAGTGAGTACTAGGAGTGATTCATGTTTCCTGATACTCAAAAGCAAAGCACTAATAACAACATATATTCAACTTCTTTCTGTTGTTCTCGGTTTCTTCCAGTGTTCTCAAACTCTATGCCCTGATTAAGAGAATCCTGACCTTTCTCTCCCAGATTAAAACTGGTCTAAGAAAATTGATGGGCAAGACTTCATTATCACTGTATTCCCAACTTCTGAAACTACTAAATGGATGTTTATTACTTCAGTTTACCAATATCATATATTTTCAAATAGTGGCATTACTAGACATTGTGACTGCCTTCTTCCCCCCCAATATTTTTGAAGAAGACGGCTATTACATTCCGCAAAATATTTGTAATTAGATTCTGAGCTGCAGAATGTTTTTAAAAGCCTTACGTTCAGTTCCAGAAGTATTTTCCAATTATCTCCCTAGTAATTCTTAATGCAGAAGAATCACAAACCGGTTTTAGTTCTATCTTTCTATCCGTATCTGCATGTGTGTTTAACTAAAAAAGCATCTCTGAAATTCTCCAGTTTATCAGAGAACAGCTTTCTTTGTGGTGAGTCTACAAGGAAGAACAGCTGGGAAAAGCCTTGAAAAAGTGATGCTGTCCAGGTCACTGTATCGTGTGCCAAAGAGATAAACTACAAAGAATCCTTTCACTTCCAGTTAGACAACCTGTTTTTCAGAGAAGTTTCAGTTATAGTCACAGACTTCCATCTTTTAGCCACAGTAAGGATTATTTGCTTCAACGCCGGAAAAAAACTAATACCTTGAGCAGAGTCAGGTGTGCTTTAACCTGAATTCAGGTCAAAAGACCTGCACAGAAGAGAGATAATATTCCTTAGTACAATAGTATAAATTTTATGGAGTGTTTTCAAATATTTCACCCATCTTAAGCAGTTTAGTCAGTTATGTCCCATGATCAAAAGAGCAAAGCACTTGTCAGTTTTCTCTGGCTACAGACAGCAAACCAACCGCAAAGAGAAAACAATCCATGAGAAAAAAATCACTTTTCTTCATCAGCTTCAGCTGTCACCTTTTAAGTATTTTATGGTTAATGCAGTATTGTAATGGCTCATCAGCAATACATTTTGCATAAAATATTCACCTAGGAAGCATTTATGAAGATGCAGAATCACGTGAACAGGAAAATACATGCTATTTCTCTATTTCTACATGAATTAAAAAGTAACTTAAACTACATTGTCACTTGTATAACTGGGTTATTAAAATAGTCACTTTACTGCTTTTTATTCACCAGGCTGACAACAAGTCCAGTGTACTAAGCATGCTGTGTAGTTTGCTCATATAAAGTAGGTCAAATTTCTTGTTGTTGCAATGGACCACTATACAAATGTTGCAGAATACTAAATGCATATTTATGGAAGTCATTCACACAGGGTTTCTGGATGTCCAAAACTCCTGGAAAAGTGTCTCAAAACGTTAAGAAAGTAGATAATACTAAAGTGACAGAAGGCTTCGTGTTTCAGCAATTCCAACTAACATAAGATATTGCTCGGACAAGTACTCTGATTAGCATAGCACAGCTGACAAGTATTTCTACAAAACAGTTTTTAAAGAATCATAAACTCTTGCTCCTCTTCTAAGACAGTTCTTCTGTCATACAATTTAATTAACAGTTTCATCATCAGAGAGTTGGAAGCTCAACACTTTAAGAGACAAGTGGCAGACTGAGGCTCAAGAGGACTGTAAAATGCTAAAGTGCTTTAATATGGTCCAAAATCATGTCAGTAAATAAATCCTAAATAGCAGATGTGAACCCAACTAGAGCAACTTGCTTTCAAATACAGAGACAGTTCTAAAATTCAACAAGCATACTTAACTTTCTGCAGACAACTGAAAATTTGAGTAGCTGAGAATATTTTTGAAAATGCAGTATCTCACACAAGGCCAGTGTTGGGTTCAAGTTACTGGTCTAACAGAGAGACACAAGTTGATTCTGTCCCTTGCTCCAGATGCACAGTGCAGGAAAACCTCAGTAAATCCATGTTGCTGCTGGCAAGACTTACTGGTTTGAGCTAGCTTTGGCATCAATGCAATCACATCCACAGAGCATTTCACCTGAGCTAGAAAATCTTGACTGGTGTTTGCTCCCATAACCAACACGGTTTACCTGCAGATCTGGATACATTACACGGTCTGTAACAGACTTGACTTGTCTGATAGCAAGTCTCACACCAACTGTCTAAACTTAATTCATTTCAGTATATTTCTAATAATTTACTAAAACTTTTCACCTTAAGACTTATTTTTCTATATTGTTCTGTTTCCACATGAAACTAAACTCTGTTTATGTGGTATGAACATGAAAGAGTGCAGGACTCACTTACAAAACAGCCTCTAAAGGCCAGAAGACTGACTTGGAAATTGACTGAAGGGTTAGGTTACCAAATTCTGAACACGTCAGATATCATTATTCCCATTTTTCACACATGTATTAATTTGTATGATATGCATATGAAGTAAACAGCCCATGTTACAAACAAGAATTAAAAAAAAAAAGGCAAAAAAGCAGCAGTAAATGTGGGAACTGTAGTACAAAAAATACGGACTAGGTTAGGTTGCAACATACAGTAATAACTGCAATATAATTAATTTCATTAAAAAAACAAAAAAATCAACAGTAAATTTTAAGTTCCCTAAAGAACTTCCTTTTCAAGATTTATCAGCCCTATAAAAAAATTCAGCAAGATACGAAGAAACTTACAATTTTCTGGTTTACAATTTTTCTTGTTTGTGTTGTTCTTTTAGACTTTAATTTAATTACATGCTCATAAAAATAACAATCCTCAGCCTGACTGAGCAACCTGTATGTAATCTGAAATGTATACAATTTTGTCCATTTTTGGAACCAGCAGTTTCAAGTGTGCTCATGAGAGCCACAAAGTTCAAATCCCCGTTTTGTGAGACTATTAAATACATCATCATTAACATGGTCACACTGATTGCAGTAGTTTCTCCAGTTCCTAATGACTGCATTTACTGACTTCACCTTTACATAAATCCTAAAAGATTTTCTTTTCAAGATGATGTGTATCCCAATTGCTTAGTATTTGACTCTTCAGTTAATGATGTAATTTAACAGACATCGGAAGTCAAGCAGTTTGTTTCCATAAAACGACCCTTGCATTTTTTTTCAACAAGTTGAAACACTTTTCATACAAATGAAATAGTACAAACAGCAAGTGGTTACAAATCCAAGCATAGTTTGTATTTTCTTTATTAAGAGCTTTATTCTTTTGGATAGAAATAACATTTAATTCTCAATCCATTTTATTATAAGTCTTACCATTGATTTATCTAATTTTCATAAACATGAAGTTTTAAAAATAAAGCCTACCCCTCCTTAAACTGCAATGTTAATAACAGTTATTTAGCAATATCATAAAGCAGTATAGTTAGCCTAAATAATTTTGTCTAATTACTAATTTATGTGATTAGGGGGAAAAAAGGTAACAAACTGAAGGCTATTATTTTCTGCCTAGTTTTTCAAATATATGATCTAGTTCTAAGTTACACTCATAACATTAAAGATTTGCTCCTCAAGAAAAGGAGCATTAACCTAGGAAATCAAAAGATTAGACCTCCTTAATTTCTATATTGAGCTCTTAATGTATCTAATGACAATTCTTCAAAGGTATGTGGAGATCCAGAAAGTATTTTAAAACTCCCCCACCGGTGAAGCAGTTTAAAGTCCAGGAGATAAAATGTTACTTAAGATGACACTGAGTAAAACGTCATTGTATTAACTACCTCAGGAAAATTAAAAATCTTGATTCAAGAAGACAGAGCAAAACATATTTTTTCTCTCTGTACTTCTTACGTTTGTATCACTTGGAAAAAAACTTCTACTCATGCAAACTGTTAGGAAAACAGTACAGTTACACACAATATGCACTTCTATGCACCCGTGGTCAGGAACCATTATTATGATCGATACTATTATAATCACTTTCTTAAACTGTTTTTCTTTAGGTATTCTTACCAAATGTTACTTCTCCATTGCCATTCCTGTCAAATAACTGAAAAGCAACAATGAATATTGCATCTGGAGTACACAAAACAGATTCAAATGCCAAAAATTCTTGAAACGAAATTAACCTACAAAGGAAAACACAGAAGTTACAAAGATTAAAAAAAATATTCGTAATACCAACGATCATTTACATTTGATACTCTAGAAAACTGTATGATTCAAATATTAAAATTGTAACATAAAATAATTAAGACTTTAGAAACTGAAAAGTATTTGTTACATTTAAGTAGTTACTTAACCTTCATGCAACTTTCTTCCTGTTTAAAAAATTCTGTTTGATGGATATTCTTCATATTCATCAAAATCAAAATATAATCAGTTCCCAATGAACACCTATAATTCATTACTTTGTAATTATAAATGTAAGCACACAGCATTTAAAAATTAAAAGAAAAAAACCAGCAGAAATTCTATCACAACAAAATCTACAGGTCTGTCACTGTATTACTATATATATTTCTAATGAGAAAGAAAATATACTTTAATTCAAGTACAGGAATATACTACAAAACATACATTTTCTTAAAACAATGGATAATATTAATGAAAAAAACAGGGTCAGAAAAAGTTAAACTTTACTATGCATATGGAAAGAATATTACACTTCAAATATAATGTGAACCACCAAGTCACGTACTTGGGGATAATAAAGAATGTAGGAATATTTGGACACAAGGACAGTTAGACGCGACAAGGCAGGGAAAGACTTGAGTGTAACAGCAGATCACAAGATTCTGAGTTGTTTATGCAAGACAGTCACTACACAGAAAAAAGCCAACTCAGGATGCATCAGGAAAGTTGTTTCTGTGCAAGATAAGGAAGCAGCGATAGCCCCAGATGAGGTTCCCCCATCATCTCTGCAACACTGCAGAGAAATCCAAGTCCTTGTGGTCACTGCATATAAACTCAGACTTGAATGCACAGATAATTTCTTAGGATAATAAAAAGTACTTTTTCTAGAGGCACTCAGCTTATTTTGACTAACAGAATATTTAGAAGGGATCCTTGTATGTATAAACAGCTGCAGAAAGATAAGCCTTAAGCTAAGATAAAGGATAATGCTAGCACAAAAATGATGGGATATATATTTTAGCATCAAATAAATTATCAATGGGAATAAGAATTTCAATTACATTTCTTTAACTAAACAAAAAATTACTATTTCAGTAAATGCTGTTAAAACATAGAGTATCACCATAGATGGTGCATTTTCCTAGAAAATGTACACAATTGTTCTGAACTTAGCACTCTTCATAGGATATCATTAGTTTATAGTGATTACTTCACACAATACTGCTTATTGCTAATCAGCCAAGTATAAATTCTGTTCCCTACAAAGAAAAAAAAACAGAAGAAAATCAAGCCACACCATTCATTACTTTATCTAATCTTTCTCTATCAAAGTACACAAGAAGCAGAATTGAGATACTTTCAAAAAGTTACATATGTTAACATCCTTGCATATACATATTACACAGGAAATACAGGAAAAAAATAGTGATTTTGAAAATAATTAAGATCTGGCAAAAACGGAATCATGGTATTAATGTGTCGAATTTCAGCCACAAATATCAGATATGAGACCGGTACTTCAGACACAAAGTCGACTTCATCCAAAGGATGACCTTGATAAACAAGGGGTTAGTATGAAAGAAACAGATCATGTTTTAAAACAATTGTAAATACTATCATTTCAAACTATGCCTCACACACAAGCATAAATAAAGCTGACATACAAATTCATTCCTAATCAGGAAGCTTTAACACTGACAAAACCAAGTGGCAATCTCTGTAGAATGCACTCATAGAAGCCTGAACCTGAAAGAAGACGTCTTCAGAGGTCTCACTTTAACAGGGCCGACAGCAAAAGGACATAGACACATTCAATTTCCTTTCCATATATTCAACTTGCCATGTCTAAGAGCAGGGATATCCTCCGTGATCCTCCATTAGGCATTAGCAGGGAGATAACAGGAACTGGATTAAACAGAATGATGGAGCTTCCCATATGATCACTACTCAAGTATCATCCAGTGAACCCACTGCACTACAGAGTTCATAACGATATCAAATCACTCTCATTTCACTTGTAACATTTTAAAAAAAATTTCTTTTCCTCTTATTTCCTCTCTGGTGTTAACCTCCAAAACGACACCAAGTAACCCATGTGTTTACAGTTTTCCTCCATGTTTCCTTTTATCCTACTATAACTCTTTGTTCATTTTTCCCCACACAACACAGCTTTTTAGATGTTATTTATAGCTCCGCTGTGACTCTCCATTATGTGAAGTATCAACTCTTTGTTCAGAATTTTGCTCAAGAATGTATTTCCAGATTTAAGAATGATATGCTGACAAAAAGAGTATGCATAAATAAGCAATTAAAATGAAGAATTTTGAATTACTACTGTGAAATTTTGAAGGTCTGAAGGGAGAAAAAAATATTTTCTTTTAAAATTGCAATAGCTGCTGATGTTAATTGACTTATATAATTGGGAAGCTGGTTTAGGCACACACACACACATATATATATATATATGTATATACATATATATATATATATATATATAAAAGTACTTTATTCAGAGAGGGTATTTATCCTAATTTCAAAACCAGTGCCAGCAGTCTGAAGACATGGGAATGTTTACAGTCTTGGTGAAATCCTACTATATTGAATAGACAATAGACAAGGACGTTTAGGCGAAATTCTAATTTAGAGGTCATTGCATTAATTTCTAAGAACACGCATTTGTAACAATGAGGAATAAACATTTTGAAAGTGAACAGTCACTAGTTTTACAAACTGCCTTAGTGAGTTCCACTAAAGCAAACCAGTCCTGGACTGCAGTAATGGGAGAAAGCAACAGTACTCTGGAACAGTTAAATAAGGATCAAGTTACTATCAGAAAAAAAGTTAAAACCCACTTTTTTTAAACACGCCTACAGAGGGCCAGTTCAAAATGCGCTTTTTTTTGTAAAGTGCCAAACTTAAACCTAAAAGAAATAAAAAAATATTAACAATGAATGCAACCAAGAACACTGTATTTATTTGAAGAGCAAGCAAGGCTAAGAGACTACAATAGCAGATACAGAAATGAAATTTTCTAAGAGAACCCAAAGCTTCTCAATGACTTGCTGCGTGATGTTGGGCTGTCATTTAATTTACAAATGTATGTATGGAATAGGCCCTCCCTGGACTTCTTTGTAACTTTAAGTCCTCGGAAAGATGCAATGCATTCTGGAATTCAGTTGAAGATAACAATAATTATTCATGCTACAGATTAAACTCTCTGTGCAGATTATATAGTTACTAGTGTCTGGATTTTGATATATTACAACTCACCACAAATGAAAGAACGTGAATGTAGAAGTAACTAAATAAACTGATGATGATGGGGGTACAACAAATTCTTCACACGAAATACAGATGATGAACAAATATAATTAAAAGATTTAGAAAAATAAGCTTCAGACAAGTATTCGGACAAACATTTTGCACTGCAGACTACAGAGTAGTGCAAAATAAAAATCCCACTCTTCCCATGCAGAAGCTGATAAAGCACACTTACCCATATTTGATTAACTGCCTTCAAATATTATCCAGATTTGAAAAAAAAACAAAACAAAAAACACCAAACAAACAAAAAAATTCCTTTATATTCAATTCACAAGGAAAGCAACAAAAAGTGATGCCTCAAAGTTCTGTTCTAGCAATAAAACAAATTATTGATTTTTTACTGCACGAAAGATCCTTTTGTAAGACATTTTCTGAAGAAATGCACACCATAAAAGATAACCAACAGCTTTCAGAGAAACAAGATACTAAGCTTGTTGGTTTACAAATCATCAAATAGACTATTATTTCAACAGATACATATAAAATATCCTTTCCAACCTGTAACAAAGCAACAAACTGCAGCCATGTACTGGAAACAGAGAGAGGTTATTTAGATTTACAAAATATAGGCACGTTCATATGTATTAGCAAAGTACTGCAGCTTTATAAAAAGAAAAATCACGTAACATTAGATCAAACAGGAGAACCTACTTTTGTCATTTAGTGTAAAAAGTATATAGCGTATATAATTTCACTTGTATAGCACAGATACTGTGCAAGCTGCTCAAGACAATAAGCAAATTAATAAAATATTCTAAAGCAGAACACAGGAAAAAAAAAACATTTAAGTGACCATGGAAGTTAAGGAGCCTTCCATCTAAAATAAGTTAGATCTATATGTTTGCAAATATTTACTACTTTAACAGCACTTTCTTCCATACCAAATACCCACTCACTTCTGCATTCTTGATCTCTCCTCTGATCCATCTTAAACTTGTCAATTTACTTCAACAGTGTCCATACATCCTACTACAATCCAAGGCCAAAACTCAAAGCCTACACGCAGCGAAAGAGAAGGCTCCTTGGGAGACAAATGAGTTACGGGGTAATACCTCAGCAGAGCAGACATTTTGCAAACTGGTTTGAGGGAACTGTCTAGAAGCAAGCAGGATCACCTGTAAGTAGCACTGGAAAAGCTTTATGTGCTGTGACCATTAGGCAAACACCTTCCTCCATGGAGTCATTCCTGCCTCTCTTTTCCAACAGTCAGCACTTTAAAAACAAACCTCAGTGGTTTGATTTGAACTGCACACTACAGAAATAAGAATGCTCTTCCACATTTCCATGTTTAATTACAGGTACTGAAGACCCTATACAGTATCTAATCATGGACACGGACACACAGAAAAAGAACCTCTCCAAGGCAATGATACTACTCTGAACTTCCCCGCAGTTTGACTTCCTCGGCATTTGTAGTATTTATTAAACATTACTAAAATAAATCTGAACTTATAAAAATCCATGTTAAACACCACCCTTTTTTCCCCAGTTTTCCCAAATCTATAGTCTACTGTACTTGTAAAAAAACTTACCTAAATAAACTTAAAGTGTAATAAAATCAATAATGTATTTTAGAAGATGAAGTTATCCATTTCAGGATTCACACATTTACTAATGGATTACAAGTTTCAAATGGAAAGCAAAATTCTCACCCATCCTTAGTTTGATCTGCCACTCCAGCCAACAGCTGCACTGTTTTAGGATTGTGATGTGGATCTGTATGAAGTCCTAGGTATTTCTGCACAAAATCTTCTGGGGTCATGTAATGCTCACCATCTTTCTCAACACTTGCATACTACAGTGAAAATAAAAAAACATAACCACACAAACAAAGATTAATCCATTTAGATACTAATTATTGGTGATTACCAAACTAGTAACTTTAATGAATGTAACTTATAAAGTTGCACAACTGTCTGCACGTAACTGCTCTAAAATTAAAGTGCTCGATTAAACTAACAGTGTTACTGTACTAGTTTTATACTACCAACAATCAAATTGCCCTGTAGAACATATATGTTCACATAATGACCAATATCTTCTAATTAAAAGACAATTACATATTCTCAGAAACTGTCAGGCATTACAACCACACTGCAGCTTTCCATTTGCTGTAAACACAGTACGTAAGTTTTCCTGCAATTTCTAATAGCAGATATTTTCTGAATAATTGTTCTTGATAGTTACTGTAATTATTTTGGAAAACATATATTATTTCTTTTCTCTTTTTATGAGAAATAAACTTCCAGATTAATTTTTATTCTGAAACAAATGATTTTAAGTAAAATTCACACACACAAAAATAGGATTTGAGTAAATTGAAATGTTATTTCTTTCAGTTTTACCAGCACTGAATTTTAAAATAAAAATCACAGGCAGATTTAAAATTTTATTACTTTGATTTGCATTTGTGTTTGATTTGCATTTGCAAAAGTAGTGATTTTTAATTTATTTGTAAAAATGTGTTATGCTTTTCTAAGTCCTAGCAAACAAGCATTCTCTGCAGAAAAAGAAATGGCAATGCCTTCAAATCTCTAAAGTGCAACATCTACGCTAGTGAATTCAAACTTCAGCTAATGGCCTTTTCCAATGTATGCTGCAGTACCTTGATTCAGCTGACACAGCTTCACATGAAAGAGTGTCAGCTCTCCAAACAGGCCCTTACTCTGCCAGGGACCCACAGGAATTAGAGGATTAACAATAAGACGTACACACAATACCTGTTAAGGTGTAACACTCCATTAAGGTAAAGGGAATCATTCCCATGTCTCATACTTGTTTCACCACCAGTTCAGTCTGGACACACTTTCAGCAGAAAGGACCTTGCACCAGCATCAGTGCCAGCTTCAGCACCTCCTGTATCCCTTCCATATTACCAGCCCCTTATCACCTCTCCCTCTTCCACCCTATAGCTGTGATGACAGTTATTTGCAAGACTGCACTGTAAACCAGATTACTGAATTATGCAGAATTAAAACAGATTATTTCCACAAAAATAGGAACAAAAAACAGTGGACAGGAATCCTTTAATTCAGCACTGCTGCCAACACAACAGCATAACGAAATTGTGGCTTCCTTGAATCAACTCTGAAAGGTTCTCTTCTCAGTCGTACACACAAGTGACTGAAAATGCATTACGAAGCACAATTCTGCTGCAAGACATGAAATCCAAAGAAAATGTTATGTATGAAGGACCACCAAACATGCAGAGTATTAAGCATATCTTCAAGAATAATGGAATTCAACTGTATGACAGCACAGTGCATATCAAAGACAGTCAAAATCTAAACATCACTATCTTTTTTTCTCCAGATACCAGTTTATCTGTGTTTATTACACATAACGATTTGGTTTACAATAAAAAATGTGTCTGGGACGTTTTATTACAAAAATTTTGATACAAAAATAATTGACTGACAGATACATTTAGCTCCATACGAGAAGGTCATGGCATTTTGGAAGAGCTTGGTAGCAAGCCAATAAATTAAGGCCTAACAAAGTAGCCAGGCATGTAAATACATTTGTCCTCAAGTTACCTTTTCACCATACAAGTTAAGTCAAGACTCTCTTAGCACAAAATAGGTAAATGTAAAATATAATTTATTATGAATACAAAACATAACACATCGATTAAATCTGGATTTTCCTCAGTCCTGAACACTATAACATAAAATTCTTACTATACATTTAGAGACTGTCTTGGGTAAGCACTTGATGAATTCACATGAGACTTTTAAAATCCATCACATAAAATGAACACACAAACCTCCTACTCTAGCTGTACAATCTAGTCCTAGGTACACACCACGCTTTCAGAAACAATGCTTTGTTTATAAAACTGGTTAGTTTTCAATTTAAAGGGGTTTTCTATCCCAGAGACTTTATCTGGGCAGAGGAGAGAGAAGTTCCAAAACTGAAGAGACCTACAAGCACTATTAACATTATGTTTTTAAAATTAAGCTAAGCTATGAGCAAGAGATTCAGGTAACTTTTAAGTGGTAATGGGGAAAGTTTCCTGTATTAAAACTGGGAATTTGTTTTTGTTTCTTTCTTCACCTTGCTGGAAGGTGAAGAGTTCACACTTGAACTCAGCAGGCAGGTAATAATTCAACTATATTTCCCAAAGGCTGACTGTGTCTCCCCTAAGAAAGAAGAAGGAAGGTTCACTAAGAAATCTAGCAACTATGTTTCTAACTCTTTTATCCTTCAGGGATAATTTGTTATTCAATATGTTCTTTTACGGTTGTTACTGAAGTCTGTGTTTAGCAAACACCTAAGTTACCCGATGGTGCTCAGACAAAAAATTTCAATGCCTGCATTTCATAGTTACAGAATTACAGATAAATAATAGCACACCTTTTTATTGCAAGTAAAATGTTAGGTTTTTAACAGTTCAAAATAGTAAAAAGAAAAAACATATAGCAAGCTTTTGGAAATCCACCCAGATACAACGTAAACTGGATGGACAGAGGGCACACAGCATGAAGAGAAGGAAATTTAAGTACACTCTCTATGATTAAGGTGGATGGTGACAAGGCCTACAGTTCACATCTTCCCTTCTAACCATTTCCAAGGGAAGCCAAATTTAGGAAGGAATGCACGACCTTTAGCTGAAGCTCACAGACAGGCCAGCACTCCCAGCAAAGAGCACAACATATCTGACCCCTGATGTGTGCAACACTAGCAGCATTTCATAATAAGGCTCTCTACAACTTAAGTCTTGGAAAGAATGATTCTCTTTTGATTTTTTTGAAGCTTACAACTAAGTTCAATTGCTACCCATCAAACAGAAACACAATTTTTAAGTCAATTTTAATCAAATACAATGTCAAATAAACTCTCTTTCTATGCTCTTTTTACTGCAAATCTCAAATACTTAAGGGGAGAGAGAAGAGCTTTCGTATTTTTCATCCCTCAGAGCACGAAACAATCCACAACTTAATCTGCATGTTTCTTAGAAGGTAACGAGGTAAGACATGAAGAAGACCAAAAAGCTGTTCTAAAACCAGACTGTCCCCCAGACTGTTGGAAGATTTTTTGCTAGAAATTAAATGCTGGGCTGTTACAGTTTGATGCCAGCATTCTAAGTTTTTGCACTCCAGAAATATTACCTGTGTTATCCAGTATACAAAGGCAAAAATCTGCCAAAATTAGAGTTAGGATAGAACATCTCTCTCTAAGGTAAAAAGGTCTCTCTGACTACTTTTAATACATGGAAACTGTTAGATAATACAGTAGAACCGGAAGTTACATGTCAAAAATAATACATTTTGTTATTTACAGTATTAGCTCTAATATTAATTTTATATTCCTAACTTCTTCATAGAGAAAACCTTCTTGAATACACTGTGTTAACATTCAGTATAAAAGGAAAAGAAGCTATTTTAGTGAATTTGAAATATCAGTGCACTAACTATGGACCTAAAACACAGCTGTTGCTCTTATTCCACATGCCTGATTCAAACCTTATTATCAAAGTTACAGGTTTGACTCGATTTTCCTTTCTGACTGTGCTTTACTGTAACTAAGAGAGTGGAAAAAGCTTCAAACTCTTATTTATATATATCTTAATTATAAGGCCCGACAAGGGATAATATTATGAAATACATAAGTCTTTGAGAAATAAATTTTAAATTCCAAAAATGTTGCCAGCAGTCCGTCCATTTGTAAGAGGAACACATACAAACCCCATGGACAAAACATAGAGGCAGAATAATATTTTGAATCTTGGAACGGTGTATTTTAAAAATAACAGTACTTAGTTACAACTATTTGCTTTATAGAAAACTTGAAAATACTACAGGAAAATATGTAATATTATAATTTGGAAATGGTTAATCAGGATTTGTGTCACCAGTAGTTTCTGCCCAATGCCTGACAGCCCCTTCAATACACTGTGCCTGCAAAGTGAAGTTTTAAGTATCCCAGCAGCACGACGTGTTTGTAGTCATCGCAAACTGCTGGGAGGGCAAAAAGGAGAAGTCTGCCACTTAACACTAGACAGAGCTTTTTACCTGCAAAAAAATATCTCGCAGTTCGGCGGGATCCGCTCTTTTGGTTGAGTGCACCTGTAAACACAAGCAAGTTACTGCTTCGAGAGCCGTGCCCCTGACAGAGCGCCGACACCACCCGCTGTGAGGGCGGCCATGGGGCGTCCCTTGAGACCCACAGGCCCAACCCCAGCCGAGACCTCGCCGTGCTGCTGCGGGACCGCACCGGGCTCGGTGCCGGTGACAGCTGTCAGCCCCTGCGACAGCCGCGGCGCCCCGGCCCACGAACGGCCCCTGGGAACGGCCCCGCCACGGTCCGCGGGCCCGGCCGCCTCCGCCACAGCCCCCGCCACCACCCGGGGCCCCGGCCCACACCCCCCGCGGCACCGCGGGCTGCGCTGCCGCTTCCCCGGGGCCGCCCCACCATCACTGCCGGCCGCTCCCCCCGGCCCCCGGGGGCTCCCGCAGCGCCGGCGGCGGCCACCGCCTCCTCCCGCAGCCCTCCCGCCGGCCCCCGGCCCCGCGCGGGGTCCGCCCGCCTCCGCCTGCCACAAGCGGCGGAGCGGGAGAGTCACCTTGACCGCCATGCTGCGCCCGCCGAGGAGGAGGAGGACGGGGAGGAGGAGGAGCCGCCCGCCCGCCGCGCCGCCGCAGCAGCCGCCGCCTCAGCGCGCCGTTGTGGGGGCGAGCGCCGCGCCCGGCCCGGCCCGGCCCTGCCCTCTGCCCTGGGCGGCCGGTGCCGGACGCCGCCGTTGGAGCCGTGTGGGTGCCGTGTCTGCCCCCAGCGAGGCACCGGCGGCGCGGGGGCGGGTCCTGCCGGGGGCCGCTGGCAGCACCTCCACAGTGCAAAACCGAGCTCCTGTACACGCTGCTGAATCTCATTTCTGGCGTGACAGAGGCAGCTGCTCTCTCAAGGGTCAGCTGACCTGTTGGTTCCAAGTGCTGAAATTGTTCACAGACTGATGTTCTGGCAGCTGGGCTGCAAATTGGTGGTAGCCCCGTATTTCAAACAAAGGAACAAGAGGGACAAAGTTATCAATCCCGGCTGGAATTCA
>JAWWES010000171.1:20521003-20535330 GCA_035583135.1 Lophotriccus pileatus
GCTGCAAATTGGTGGTAGCCCCGTATTTCAAACAAAGGAACAAGAGGGACAAAGTTATCAATCCCGGCTGGAATTCAATCACTTCTGACAGGGCCTTTAGCGGTAGCCCCGTATTTCAAACAAAGGAACAAGAGGGACAAAGTTATCAATCCCGGCTGGAATTCAGTAACTTCTGACAGGGCCTTTAGCAGTAGAGCACACTCATATCTCAAAATGAAAAACATGCAGGCCACAGCCTCAAGAAAGGTCAAGTTCGTATTTTCTTTGGACAATTAAATCACAGTAAGTGCTTGTAACACCTGGCTTAACTACTACTACATGTTTTGTCTTGCTGTACTATTTCAAGGCCCCAATAAGGTGTCTTTTCTCACATGTCACTGAAAAATACAAAAAGAGCAGATTCTGGTACATATCAAATTATCAACCTTGCGTTCAGCACAAATCCAAAACACAGCCCCACACCAGCCACTGAGAAGTAATTGTTCTGCCCCAGCCCAAGCCAGCACGGAGAGTAACAATCTGTGTTACATGTGCACCAAAAACCAGTCCCTTGAAAGAAAATGGCAGAAATGTCCTTCACGTGGTGGCCGTAACAAGCGGTTCAGCACACGGATTTTTAGTTATTTATTTGCTAACGCTCTGGTTGTTTGCTGGGCTGCAGCTTGCCAGTGCGGGGGGCTCTGCAGCGAAGGCCGCTGGGCCGGCCGGGCCCGCCTTCCCCTTCTCGCCGAGGCCGGGACACGTGCGAGCCCGCGCCGCCAGCACTGCGCACGCGCGCCCTCAGGGCGGGGCGAGGCGGGGCCGGACACGCGAGCGAGCGCGAGAGCGCGGAGCTCTAAGCAGCGCTGGGCATGCGCGCGGGTCGCGCGCGCTGCGCGGAGCAGCCATTGGCTGCCGGCCGGGTTTCGGCGGGCGGAAGCGGAAGCGTGTTTGCGCGCGCTCACTTCCGGCGGGCGGGTAGGCGCGCTGGCTGGCGCGCGCTGCGCGGGCCGCTCGGACATGGCGGGTGAGGCCGGGACGGGACGGGGGCACCGGGGGGCAGGGACGGGCCACGGGACGGGCTGTGAGGGAGGGGAGCGCGGCTGCCTCTGCCCCCCCGGCTGCCCTGGTCGTGCTGTTGCTGCGGGGCGTTCTCGGGCTCACGGCCCCCAGGCTCGGTAGTGCTGAGCCGGAGTGTGTCTCCGTGTCCGCGGGTTTCTTGGGGGTGGGCAGGGAATTAAAAGCCCGAAATTATTTTTACTCCCAAGTTCGCTGACTGAAGTATGCTATATCAGAACTTTCTGGTGATATTTCTGTAATGAAGAGGGGCTGTGTTTGTAAAGCACTTGGAGAATGCCATCGGTGAAACGTCTTCTGTGCTGGATTCTGCTTTGGAAAACAGACTAAATAGGGTTAGGTTGTTTTTTTTTCTCCCACATCCGCTCTGGAAGGGCAGTGGTAGCCAAATAATTGCCGATGGTTTACATGGCACTGCAGTTCATGAACACCTGTTTGTGAAAATTACTTAGTGCAAGCACTTAATATCCTGACGTGTTACTTAACCAGTTTCTTTTAAATAACATGTTAGACTGAATTCTTAGTTTCATACTTACCTTTTAAAGTATGTGTTTAATTAGTAATAACTTTTAACACTTGATAATTTTATGGTAATGTCTTTAATTCTCAGAAACTAACAGGAGAGATGCTTGTCTGTTTTCTAGTTCTTGTTTATAGTTCCGGAAGAGTGTTTGAGATAAATCTCTTGGTTCTCCATGTTAACACATTGTAGCAAATTGTAGCTTTTCTTAATCTTAACTTGTTCAGTGGTTGTGTGTTGTGGGTTTTCTATAGTTGTACGACCCTTTTTCTAATATGATCTTTGAGTAATAATGACACATAGACACCACTTAAACCTTAAACTTGACTTTTTCTTCAGGACTTACTCCTATGGAGAAGAAGCTGGCTGAATACAAGTGTAACACAAACGAAGCAATTCAGCTGAAGCTAGGTAATGTCCCTTTTTAAATGCTGTACAATTGATACTGGAGTATTTTAGTACCTTCCTAAGAAACTGCCTTATACTTATATTCATCCAGGTAGTAATATGTCCTTGTTAATGTAAACATGCAACTCAAGAAAGAAATACATGGTCTAGTTTGATGAGACTAGTGTAATTCAAGTGCAGCTATAGAAATTCAGTCCTGTCTGTGCATGATAATCAGCAGTTTATTAGCATTGGAATTACATCATCTTATTTTCTTGAAGCATTTTATTCTTGTATTTCCCTTTTCTTCTGTAATCCTTGTGACATGGTGTCATCCTAAGTGTGTGTGGACTTCACAGTGACCATAGCAGCAGAACTAATTTCTTTAGGGTTACAAGTATCTAGTTATATATTTTTAACATCTTTCCGTTTTCTCTTTCTTTGATGGAAGGGAGGGGAATAAAAGCCAGAAAAGTCTGAAAAGTGTTGATGGGTTGGGGTTTTTGCTGCCCTCCCCCCCGACATCTGGATTACACAAGACATTTTTAGTGAAATTTGTTTTAAATCTGAAGGGAAAAGATACTGGTCTTTCAAGAACTGTTTATTGCTCTCTCTAGCTAATTTGCTTACTAGGATACTTAAAATGCAGTTGGAGTTACAGAACTCTTGATGGACTTGCATACATCTTAAACTTATGTGCAACTGTAACAACTTGAAGAATAAGGTGTATCTGCCTGATTTTTAATCTTTGCAGCCCCTCAGCTATTTGTTCCCTTGAGCAGTAAATGGACCTTAATTTATTAAGAAAGTTGAAGTAATGAGCCTGTTAAGCACTTTTCAGAACTATTCGCAATCTGTTCTGTACAGCTTAGTAGCATTTTCAATACACAAGGGCTTGTGAGCCAAAATGTCATTATAAGCAAAATACTTAAGTTTTTCAGCCACTGTAATTGTGAATATTTCTCTTCCTCCGAAACATTATTTCAAATAATAGTTTTGTTACTAGACCGAATGTTTTATTTTTCTCTTCCACCTTTCTAAAGACAAAATAAGGAATGAGGAATAATGACATCTGAGTGAATTTTGTCTAGAAATCCAAGGAGCTACTATATTATGCTTTTAATTTAAGGTGCCCATTGCCCATTTCAGCTAAAAGTTTTTGCTTTATTACTTCCAGGGAGTTTAGGTGTTCCACATACAAATTATATTAAGAGGAAAATCTGAGGTGCTACAAAGTTGTACCATTTTAAAAAATACCAAACATTACATGTTTTTCATGGAATGTAGAAGTAGTCATACACTATCATCTTCAGGATCTTAATTTCTTGTTTTGTTTCTTCTTTGTTTGCTTTTTTTAACATTTGTTACTTTGCCTCAAATCTCTTGCTCTCTGAATTAAATCTGAGAAGGCAAGAGCAACCATCTCCTTTGCTTTTGAAAGGGTCAGGCTTTTATCTTGTCACTTGGACACTCCTCATTCACATTTTTCTCTCTGAATAATTCCTTTCTAATATTATCAGAAAAAAAAAATTTTGGCTCTGCTTTTACTGGAATAAAGCAGCAATTAAGCTGTAGTTCAATATTCCACATGCTTTAAAAAAAAAGCTTTAACTCTTACAGCATTGCATACTGATGCTAATGCAATATCAGCTCATTCAGCAGTAAAAATGTGTAACAGTTGTATTGAGCTACCTGTAGTTTGTTAGTGTGACTGAACTATATCTCTAATGCCTAAGTTAAGAGTTACAGCCTTTCCAATTCTAGGGTTTTTTTTTTCAACTGCAAATACGTAGAATGTTTAAGAATCAAGTTTCTCAGTATTTTAATTTTTTTTTCTAGAAAATCCTACTTTAATTTCATCCACTAATAAATCCTATATTTAATGATGGAAGAACTTCTATCATAATTGCTGTGGAGCAACTGCTGTAATTCCATAGGCATGAATAAAATGCTTGTTCAGTAAGTTACTGAGTTTGAATGGATGCCATTATAGTGGATGTTTTTATATTACCAGAAAAAGTCTTATTTATTACTAGGCTTTGAAGAAAAGCAAAAAGTCAGGAAGAAAAAAAAAACCACTGAGTGTTCTGGTAATATTGGTACAAGTACCAGTATAATACTGTTGCAGCTGTTTTGTATATATCCATGCTGATTCTCCAAAATTTTGACATGAATATAAATGCACATAAATATTTCTTTCCAGTCATCACTCCATGAAAATCATCTACAGTGAAGTGTTCTCACCTGCATCTAGAAGGATGACAGAAGGAGAAGGCAACATTGATTATATGATTGATGTGCTTATTGTAGGAATAGCCAGCTGGGCACTGTTCAAGACAAAGTTAAGGCAGCAATATTCAAGAGATACATGTATGAAACATATACATGTATGCATCTGTGTCAATTTCTCAGTTTTATTCTGATTAGTGGTTTGACGTCCTCAGGTCAAATAACATGCACCTGAATTGTACAGGATGCCTTAATTTCATTTGTGTGTCAGCCCAATGTAGATAGTTTCTTAATTGAAGTTGTCTGTAGCAGAAGAATGCATGAACAGCTACCAGGACATCTGTGGATAAACAAACCAAAGCTGATGACTTGGTCATGTTCTTTTTTTCTCTCCCCCCCCCGCCTTCAGTTCGCTTTCCTGAGGATTTGGAGGATGACAACACAACATTTAATCCAGAGTACAGCCATCAAGTGTTTGGAGATGAGTAAGTTAAAGTTTCCATAGTCAAATTTATAGGTTCAGAAGGGAAGATTGCTTCCAAATGCTTAGAAAACAAGAAATCCTGCTATACTGAGTACAGGAGGACAATCACTGCCCTGGTCCCGCTGGCCACACTTCTGCTGATAGAGGCCGGGACACTGTTGGCCTTCTTGCCCACCTGGGCACAGGCTGGCTCATGTTCAGCTGCTGTTGACCAGCACCGCCAGGTCCTTTCCCGCTGGGCAGCTTTCCAGCAGTTCTTCCCCAGGTCTGTTGTGCTGCAGTGGGGTTGTTGTGACCCAAGTCCAGCAGCTCAGCGTTCCACCCAGCTTGGTGCTGTCTGCAAACCGACTGAGGGGGCACTTGGTGCCCTCATTCAGGTCAGTGATAAAGGCAGTAAACAGGACTGGCCCCAGCACTGAGTCCAGGGGAGCACCACTTGTGACTGGCTGCCAGCTGGATTTAGCTCCATTCCCCTCCACTTTCTGGGCTTGGCCATCCAGACCGTTTTTTACCCAGTGAACAGTGCACATGTCCAAACTGTGATCAGCCACTTTCTGAAAGAGAATGCTTTAGAAATGGTGTCAAAGCCCTTACTAAAATCGAAGTAGAAAAATATTGTTTCTTCTGTTTAGAGTATGCTGACTTAATTAGTTCTGTAGGGAAGTCAGCCAGTCTGTCCCTAGTGCTGAAATGTCATTTCATATTTTCAGTAGAGTGATATTCAACAATCTGGCCATAGTTAAAAAAAAATCAACAACAAAAAAACCAACCCACTAAGGAAAATCCAGACGCACGTTTCTGTGGACTTCTTGAAATAGTTATGTTTCTTAATTTCCATTTCCTTCTAAAAGCATTTTGAGTACTCCAATTAGGATTAACTGCATATATTAATTGTAATAAATTAGTTACACTGTTACACATCTACTGCAGCTATTATTGGCAATAATTATAATTCTAGTAATGGGAGAATTCTCCAATCTGTTAGTATAACTAACAAGCAAATTCTTATTCTGGAACTTATATTTCAAGTTTTAAATTATAAGCGTACTACCATAAAAGAAAAATCCCAGTAAAAAAAGCTATGCTTTAAAATAACAAAAACTGGCCTCTTACTTTGTGAACACTACTATTTTGACAGATTTTTGACAGAAAAGGAATTCTCTATACTTCATAAGAATATAAAGTTTGTGTTCGGACAACTCATATTTTCAAAGTATAGAAAAGGCTTTTGTACTGTATACTTTTTTTTTTTTCATTTGCTCAGTTCTGGTGACATTGGATAACCAAATAGAAACTGTCAACCAAAAACTGCCCACGTATTGCTATGTCTTATTTGTGTTTTGTACAGTATAAATTGCAGTGGTTGATTCCAAAATGTTATACTACACTGCAAAATAATTTTTAATAAATGTTATTGATCAACTCGTATAAATACCTGTTAAAGAGTTTAAGCTATTGAAAACACATAAACACACTATTAGCTATTTCAGGTACTAGCTATTTCTCTCTTGTAATTCCTGTTACAGTAAAGGCACAGACATTGCCTTGCTGAGTTCAGAAATGTTGTATTTCTCCACTAGAGGAGCAACACAGTAGCAATAGTGTAAGTCCTTATCTCTCTCTGGATAGGGCACATCCAGTTTGATTCCTCTTCCTGTTAGGAAGCTTACTCTACCTTACTGGGAAAGATGATGTGAGCTTCCAATGAGATGAAAGCACTGTGATGGAAATATTCTGTTTTGTGTAGAGTTCCTGATTGTTCTTTTGTCCTTTCTTAGTGAAGTTGCTTTTGGCTACAAGGGACTGAAGATCCTTTTGTATTACATTGCTGGTAACCTGTCGACATTCTTCCGCATTGAATACACATCGAAAGTAAATGAGAAGTTTGACTGTGTGGAGGTAGGTGCAGGTGTGCTTCTGCCTTTGACATGACATTTAGAAGGTTTACTTGGGTGTGGACAAGAATTCTAGGTTTAGTAATAGCCCACCAAAGCATGGTTTAACTTAAAAGCTAAACCATGCTTCCTTTGTTGCTAATCTGTAAAAAAGCTTTGGACTTCATTTATATGTTTTCCCCTTCTTTGACTCCAGTGCCATCAAAATTGTGTCAAGCAGTACAGTGAGACATGAGGTGCTAATACCAAAGCCAGATCTACAAAAAAACCCTCAACTTGGCAAATCTGTATTTTCACTGAGTCCAGGAGGAGGAGTAGCATTGGAGGTTTCTGTAAGCACTTCATGAGGTAGTATGTGTGTCTCCTTAAACGTGGAGAGCAAGTAAGGCAGAAAAGAGATTATAAACTTGTGGACAGGTATCATGTGTGCTTTACATCTTAAAGGAATATGATATACAGTTATCTGCAGGGGGTTTTGTTTGTTCTATTTTTGCCTACAAGTTTTCTGAGCTTAGAATACTTGTAGAAAAGATTTATTTTCTCTCTTACTGACTCTATGCTCTCAGAGAATATTCTGAGAGAATTCTGAGAATATTCAAGCTGTATTTAAGTTACTAATTTCAAATTCATTGTAGTTTATTTACATAGTTGAAAGGAGAGGCCTATTTTAAAGGGAGAAATACATTAGAATTCTTTCTTAAGTGAATTTTAAAGATTTGTCCTTCCGTATTCTGAAAGTGTTTTAGAATATACTTAGTTCAACAGGCTAAGCGCCTGGACATGTCTGAAATACTTTCAAGGCTAGACCAACATATCTTAGGAGTGAAAGGTTATGTTCTTCAATCTTAAGAAGGTTTTTGGAAATAAGGGAAAAAGGAAAGCTGTTGGCAATGTAATAAATATATTAAAGTCAAATGGTCCAACCTTTCACCAGTATAATTTCATAATTATCACAACAGGAATCCATACCATAGCACCTTTTTACTCACAGTCTATTTTCTCTACAATAGCAAACTCACTTTACTTCTCTGGAGGTACAAGAAAGGTAAACAGGGTCTGTCTTGCCCTAAGCATACTGAAACTTTTGATTGCTCAGAATGGTTGCTTCTTTCAAGCCATGTTTCCTATACTGAATTATTCCTCCAATTGCTTAAGGGATTGAGATGAAGACAAAAAAGAGGATCATTTTGAGCGAGGCTTCTCTGCTTTCCAGAGCATTTACAGGCTTTGACTGGATGAGAAGAATGTGGTTGCTTATCCTGTGCTTTCCTTGGTGTTACTAACACTGTACATTCAATTAGGCTGCTCATATTGCTGTATCTAAACCCATGTAGAATAAAAGACATGGCTGTAATCAATCTTGCTCTGCATTTGTATTTGCCATCAGTTTAACCATCCTAAGGTATGAATGCATTTGCAGAGATTAAAACAGAAGCTGTCATTACAGCAGGATGTTAATCTGAATGCATATTAACATTTATTTTTCTAAGTTAACTGTTTGTTTGCTGATCTCTGTGCCTTGATGATAATTATACTAAGAGGTAGATTATCCACCATGCATGACAGGTAATCTTTGTGCTGTGAATAGATGGTGTTTAGGAAAGGACACCAGTTTCTGCCTTTAACATAACTGGTTACAAGTAAGATGTTGGTTTTAATGCTCCACAAAGTTATTCACAGCTTAGGATTTTGTATCTAAATACCCATACAAATCCATTCAATGGCAGGTGGTTTTATCTGTGATATTAGGTTTGGTTTGATTATTGCTAAAGCAGCTGCTACAATCCCTGCTAGGGACTGACAGAAATACTTATCCCAATACCTCTATTTTTTTTTCCATAATGTTTTTGAACATGAGGAAAAGATACGATCCTGAAATGTCAAGAGACAGAACTCCAGTCATATTTATACATCTAAACATGGTTTAGTTCCATCTTTATTGAGGAAGGCTCAGCAAAGTATGATTATGTTTTGAACAGAAGTTGGCACTTCATTTAATGAAAATAGACAAAATTTTCCCTTGGGTGAACTTGATTCTTTCAAATATCTGAAGAGAAGCTGCTTTCTTCTAGTGTAAATATTAATAGCATTGACCTCTAAGTTGCTGCTTTGAGATTTGCAGCTGTTCCAATATTTTCCTTTTCATCTTCATTTTATGACAGGGTGGAGAAAAAGTATTTCACTAAACTCCATATATCTTGCTTTGCTAGTCTATACATTTATAGACTTTTATACAAAAGTGTTATTTTTATATTTGACATATTTTTCTTTTTTTATGTGATACTGCTGATCACTTCATTGCTCCCCACTGAAATACATGCATGTAATTGTTAGAGAAATTCAGCTTTTAAATATGCTTCTATAATTGTTTTAAATTCAGTCACTTTGAAACAGCATCTACATGGAATACAAATGTCATAGCTGCCTGTTAGTGCAAGAATAATCTCTATATTAAAATTATCCAGACTCAATGCAATGTACAAAGACATTACCCACTTAAACAGTCCTACCAGAAATCAAGTGTAGTTACAAGCCTATACCAAATTCCCTGTCATCACCACACATGATTCTGATTATGAAGGTAATACATTACAGGCAGCACTTCCATGAACCAAAAGCTCAACAATTCTTGGCTGGCTTAATTCAGGGTTTTGCATGCTTCATTGTATGTGGCTTTGCCTCTGTTAAACATTGCTGGAATAGTCAACAGGATTGTTTTTCTGAAGAGAAACTTAAGTGCCATTGTGTGCATCCATTCCTGTTGGTAAGATATGAGTGAAATTAACCTCTTAACAATATCAAGGAAATACACAAGGGAAGGCAGTAAACAAATTCTGGTTGCTCCTTGGATTATGAGCACCTCTGAAGGGTTTGGAAAGGACCTACAAACTAATCAATGTTTCTGTTAAAAAGTACAAGTGTTAATGCTGATATGTCAAGATTCCAATATTTCCAGGACTTTCTAACTGAAAATTGGATCACTTTAACTTCTGCCACCACTCAAACTGAGGATTCTGAGATTTGCTCTGCAAGAGAGAGAAATCCTGTTAACCCTAAAAGTAGCTAAAGACTATATTTTCATTTCTTAAATTATGTCAGATCCCATTTCAAAGGGAGAGAAATTTTAGGAAGCAATGGGTTGTAGTCGTATAGAACCAAGAAGTATTATCTGCTAAATCTCTGTCATCTTTTAATCCTTTCTATTTTTTGAAAGTAAGATTTTTTTCCTGCACTGGCTGCTACCTGGCAGCCAGTGATGGATGTGTTATCTTACAGGCTTTCAGCAGGTGAAACTTTGGCTTCCTTCTCACCACTGGTGAAGGAACTTACAAATATGAGGGGGAGGAAAATTACTTAAACATTATTTGTATGGTAACTTATACTGTATATTCACCTTTTTTAGATAGTTTCCACATAGCCTGAGATACTGAACTGATGCTTGGAAGTACTGTTTTAATTCTAGATTATTTTTACATGCTTATTTCAGCTATATAAAGTGAGTCACTGTGGATTCTTAGTTGTGGTTCCCTACAGCCCTGTAAGCAGTGCAGACTTAAGATCTGTGTAAAGAATGCATTTACATGGTTTAAAAAAAAAGTAATTTCTAAAATGTATTTCATATAAATATGGTTTTTAATGTAATTCATTGATTCTGGAAAAATGGCTGATTTTATGTCATGCACTTAAATCAGTAAGTATAAGAAAATGTTTTAGTTAATATTGGTCTGTGAAGAATAGCAAAGCCTCCAATGAATTATCTTTGTTTTGAGAATGAAATGGATGTAAAGACTGTACATGTTTTAACTTGGTTCTTACACCAAGTATTGTAGAGCTGTATTTTAACTGCTTAATAGCTCTCTCTCCAAATATAAATATAAATGTTGGTAGTACCAAACCATTAAGAATAAAACTTGTTTGTGCTGAGCTAAATCCATCTTTCTCTACAATAAAACTGTAACTGAATGATAAAGTGCTATTCATTTGCAGGTGCATTGCTTCTACTTAAGGGCCTATGGTTGAAAGGACAGGAATTAGTAGCATGTTGTATTAGCCTTTTGTAGTGTATTTTGTTCTAAGCATCTTAATTTCCCTGTTTTGAATGCTAAGTAGCAAGGGTCTTGGTTTTGAACTAATACCCATCATGCATGTAAACGGTGTGAAAGAGCTGCTTAGTAAGTTAACACAAAGTGTTCTTGTGTCCGTCCTTGTGGAAATAGATACAATACAAACATTACAGCTGAACTCACGGCAAACTCCATTAAGTAAAAACCTGGATCCATTGTCCAGAGGAAAGTTTGAATTGAATGTAAGCTCATTTTGTTGAATGTAATGTCAGGCTTTTAGGGGTTGTATTGAGGAGAACGGTTTTGTTAAGTTGAGACCAATTCATTAAGTTTTATTGCCTGGTGAGAAGCAGTAATACGTTATTGTGAAACTTCATCAAATATTCATGGTTAAAAAGAAGTAGTAAATGTATTCAATCAAGTGGTCTTCTGGGGGTCTGAAAAGGATTATGAAGTCTGCTCAGCTGATAGTCTCTAACTTTCCCTTTGGTTATCTGAGCAGTCTCTGAATTAAATTTTGGTGTCAGAATATTTTGTCTTCCACAGTATGTTAGACTACAGATTTGACGACAATATTCTTAAATTGTACTATTTTATGTCAAACTTTGTTTTCAAAACTGCCTTTTATTAGAATGTGGGAAGTGGTTGTCTGAGTTTGTAATGTGTTTTGCAGCTGATCCTATAGACAGGCTTTTCAAGCAGGGGGACATAAGAATGCAAGAGTGTGCTAGCTGTCACTTTTCTGTTTGGGAGCCACCATTTTTGATCTTTGTCCCTTTCTCTGCTTAGTTCTGCATTACCTAATAGTTACTGCAAGCTGTTTGTTTGGGAACCTGCGTTCTACAAGGCTGCGTTGCATAGCGTAGACTTGGAGAATTGCTGTCTGGAAAGTCTTAGCTTCTGAATGTGCTGCACTTACAGAATAGCTATCAACACTCTTAGAGAAACTTGGACAAGTGTAGCGATCTCTAAACGTAATAGTGTTCATGAACTTACACTGTAACCTTTTTGATACTTACAGTGGCTGGTTGTGACCTTTCTGATTTCACCAGTGCAGCTTCTTTACTTGCTGGAAGGTCACAACTGAACAACAGGAATGTTTCCCTTCTTTTTTTTTTTTTTTTTTTTTTTAATTACTTTAGGCTGTATCATCTCTCAGATATTCCTTTCTTATAGCACAATAATGGCATCAGTGCTGGTTTTTTTCTCATCTTCTACTGATCCTGCCCCTTTTTGTAATCTGCAGGCAGATGATGTTGAAAGTAAAATTAGAGAAATCATTCCACCTGGTTTTTGCACAAACACAGATGACTTTGTGTCTCTGCTGGAGAAGGAGGTCAACTTCAAACCCTTTGGAATGCTGCTACACACATATTCTATCCATAATGAGGAAGCTGGTGAAGATATAACATACCAGATATACAAGGTATGAAAAATAAAGTTGAACTTCTGCTTTTGAGCAATCAAATGCAATTTTGCTTTGCAGGGAGGCACTTTCTGTAGTGATTCAACTATGGCATATAAATACTATTATTTTATCCATTTATTAATCATTGTAAACATGCTTTTTTATATCTGAGAATTTAATTAGGTTTTGCATATTTTTTTTCCTCTTACATCTGTGATAGGTTTCACCTGACTTCTCCTGGCTTTTTCCCTAGGCTGACATGACATGTCCAGGCTTTCGAGAATATCATGAAAGGCTTCAGACGTTCTTGATGTGGTTTATTGAAACTGCTAGCTTTATTGATGTAGATGATGAAAGATGGAACTACTTTCTAGTGTAAGTACAGTTCTAAAGCAACAGTGGACCTTATTACCTCCACAAAGCCTGCATTTTAATTGTGGCTGGCCAATTATTGGAGCAGTATAATGATATTTTTCCCAGGAAAGAAAAACCATTGTTTATGAGGCTTGAGTTTTCCTCCATTATGCTTTGGGAAAGCTTGAGAATAGAGCTGAATTAAATGCTGTTGTCCGTTAGAGCCCTGAATGTAGGCTTAAACAGTAAAATGAGCTTTGCCTGTGTTTTCTTTTACTTGCCACCTATTCATCTTTATAATAGGCAAGTGCACTGAAGTGCTGTAAAGAGGCCTGATTTATCCAAGTTGCTGCACACCAATTAAGTGAATTGTACATTCAGAACATAGCAGGTGTACCCATTGGGCCCTCACAGAGTAGCTTGCTGACACTGAAAATTCAGTTGGAGAATGGAAAAGAAAATGGACACTGCATGGGAGCGCGACTGTAATTGACCTGCTTGGCTTTCTGTTTTATCTGCAGATTTGAGAAGTATAATAAGGATGGAGCTACGCTCTTTGCGACCGTAGGCTACATGACAGTCTATAATTACTATGTGTACCCAGACAAAACCCGGCCACGTGTAAGGTAATTGGCGGTGTAACTCGTGCCTTGCCTTTTATTTCAGAAGAGGGAACTGCTGAAGTTCCCAATACTTGTTTATAATGGTGTTGATTTGTTTAAAAAAATCCCCATTATTAGCTGTCTATGCACTGATTTATTTCATTGTTTCCTTCTTGAAGCGGAGGGAATCTCAAACAAGTTTGGAATATTTAACAATATTAAGACTGTTGAAAATTACATTTTAACAGGAAGCTTGCTACACATACTTTAATCTAAAATGAAGTACCATTTTGTTTTTAAGACTTCATATTTGCAAATGCATAATTTGAACTGAAAATGCATTCTTTTGTCTGTAGTCAGATGCTGATCTTGCCACCATTCCAAGGAGAAGGCCATGGTGCTCAGCTGCTTGAAACAGTTCATAGATACTATATGTCTTCTCCTACAGTACTTGATATAACAGGTTTGTGTTAAATTTTTAATAAGCAACTTGTAGCTCACAGGTTATTAGCCCACAAGCTAACTTCTGTGTTCATTTGTCAGAATTACACAGCCTTTTGAAGGTTCAGCTTCTGCTCAGTCCAGCATCAATAGTACCCTGTTTTACAGAAGTGTATATAATGTACCTCCTTAAATACTTTACTTAGAGAACAGCACACCAGGAAAATTCCATCCCTGGCATGAATGGATTACCAGCTAATTAGCCATTTTATTGTGAGATACACAGCTGAGTTTGCCAAGAGATCAAGCTTTGTCAAATTCCTTGTTCAGCTTCCTTCTGTTAGCCAAAACTCATGCTTGGCGAGGGCACACACTCATCTAACTAAAATAGTATATTAATATTAGTGTGCAAGATGGAAGTTTACAAACAGTAAAAGTCCATAGAGAATTTGTGTTCTAGGAGCACACGTTGCTGGCTGAAGGCATCTGTGATATTAGAGGTGTGTGCACAAATACCTAAAAATAAAAGATTGTTGAGGAAATGACAGGGGGCATAAAGGGTGGATGTGCATAACAAAAATAACAGTAGAAATTGCCACAAACATGACATCTATCTAATTCCCCATTCTACTTAAAACACAATAGACTGCTTGCTTCATAATGTATTGTTGCTGCATAATCGTAACAAAGGGTAATCCACCCCATAATTTTAATCCAGTTCATGGGAACCCAAGGAAGTATTGTCCCGGTATGGGAAAGGGTAGATAAATCCGGACCAGTGGGTCCTTGACTCTGAGTTGTAGCATTCATGTGTAAATCCACAAGAAGGAGACACAGACACAACGTGCAGGTCGAAGGTCAAAACTGATCTGGTTTATTGTAACAAC
>JAWWES010000171.1:20535923-20564394 GCA_035583135.1 Lophotriccus pileatus
CCTTCTGGTGGGAGATTCAAGTAAGACATCCTCAGCTTCTTTCCACGCTCTGAAGGCAGCTTCAGTCGTCAGCCCATTTCCAACAAAGTATAACTTTGTTTATGCAACAGGAAATCATCTGCATCATGCATTTACTTTTTCCTTTTAACAGTAACAAAGCTTTAACTGAGGATGAATAAAGTCTTAACATGGTACTGCATAAATAATTGACATATGTATGGCTCAGTGCGTTAAACGCAGGGTTGTAGCAACCATAAATGTGCACTAAAACAGGGTTTAATTTTTTTATGGAATTAAGCAGGACAAAGCTTACAATATTCTATGTGTCATTCAAGGCTCTTACAGAATTATTTATTGTCCTTTTGAGCGGGAAATTCGGCTGGACAATCCTGATATTATCAGTATATTTAGCTACATATCATCTAAAATTGGGAAGTAAAGCCTTGTGTTTTAATAGTTCTACCACTCTGACAAATATAGAATAGATGGAAGATATAAGAAAAAAGGTTTTATACACAGAGTAGTCGTCTTTTCCCAGGAAGGTGAATGGGATTGAACATGTATGTTGGCAGTTTCTTATAAATGCATATAATATAAAACTGTACAGTACTGCAAACACAAAATATTACAGGTTTCTCTTTCTGTGGCCTGCTTAATGTCTGCTGTCAAACACCTAAACCTCTGATAGCAGTACTTAAAATTAATTAAGCACAGTTGTTTATATCACAGAATCACAGAATAGTCTGAGTTGGGACCCACAAGGATCATCGAGTCCAAGTCTTAAATGAGTGGCCCATAGGGGGATCAAACCCACAACCGTGGAGTTACACTGATGAATGCTGCATCTGCTTTTGTTGTCCATAGTTCTTTGTAATTACATCCCAGAGATGAGGAAACAAACAATGCTGATAGGCTTTTTTTATTCTTTCTAGCTGAAGATCCGTCAGAGAACTACGTGAAGCTAAGAGATTTTGTTCTGGTAAAGCTCTGTCAAGATTTGCTGTGCTTTTCCCCAGTGAAGTTAATGCAGGGCTTCAGTCAAGAAATGGTGACGGAAGCTCAACAGAAATTGAAAATAAATAAGGTACTAAATCAGAACCGTTGTAGTTGGACATATTTTTATTGAAGTACTAGAATAACAATTTAAATTTAGAGATGGAATTTACACTCTGGCTTATTTTGACAGTTTTTTTAGGATGTATGTGGAGATAACTAGCTATTTGTTTAAGATAAATGCCTTTTTTAGTTACAAATTCTATTGTTGTAACAGAACTTGACATGGTTTTGATGTCTTTCAAGTGTATTTATGTAAATAATAAGTGTTGCTTTGGGAATAAACACTTAAGTGGTAAACAACTGCTACTAAGGCAACTCTAAACACTTGGAGAACTAAACAGTTAAATTGAAGTACTGGTAATCTCAGTAAATTATTAAACTCCTTTGTGAGTGTTGTAGTGAAATAGCAGAGTTGCTTAATAAAAAAATGCATTGGAATGTGGAAACTTTGAGGCTTGAGGGATGGGGAATGTGAAGCCATATTCAGATGTATTCATGGAAATGGTATAGCCTGTATAAGAAAACTACATCAGCATCCTTCTGTATTTTAAACCTGAAAGGATAAATGTTCAGTTTTGGTTTTTTAATGGTATAAAAACATACTACTGTAGCAAAAAAACCCACCTTATTTATACTTGGTCTTAAATTCTGCTTTCATACAGATGCAGCTTGTGGGGCTTTTTCTCCCCAGATGTCATACTATCTGATAGTGATACCAAAAGCACTTCTGTTTTTCCATTAACTGATTAATTTTCTTCCCTAGGAAACAGAAAACTTTAAATATTTTTGTTTCATTTTCATATTTAGAACATCGGGGAACCATCAGAAGGGCAGTAGGTATATGGGGATTATTAAAACTAGCAAAGTGTAGATACTGTTTGATGTTGTTTAATGTCACTCCAGTTCCAGTTCTTCAGTTATTTGAAGTATTTTTGGACTCTGGTTTCTGGGCTCTCTGCTGTTTATTAACAGCAGGTCCTTGAAGCACCTCTGCAGCTGGTGCAGCACTTTGAGAGACCAGACATTGACTGCATGGAAGAAAATGGTTTTGAAGTTAAAAGAAGAATGTTTATTCATTTAACTCAGCAGATAGGAGGATAGAGTTGACAGGGGCTCTGTCCATGCCTCTGGTTGTCTTCTGATAGGTTGAGGAACTACTCTAATATTTCAGTATTTCTCCACTTTGAGTTCTGTTGAGTGATCTCTTTATTCAGACGTGGGTTTTATTCTCCTTTCTGTTCATTAGCAACACACAAGACGAGTCTATGAAATTCTCCGATTGCGTGCAACAAATATGGGGGATGCGGAGCAGTCCAGGAGCTACCGGTTGGACGTTAAAAGGAGACTGATTGGCCCCTATAAGGTGTATATAACTTAAGTATCATTTAATACTTTTCTCAAGGCTAATTATACTTGATTTTACTTTCATTTCCATAAATGTAGTTGATGCCAATTATGTTGCCAATCAACTACTATTAGTTATGCAGTGTTCAGCTGGCACGTGTACAGATGAAGAGATCATTCGTACATTGCAGTGCTGAAGATCCTGTGTTTAGCTCCTGACTGTTTCCTGCCCAATTCCAGCAGGAGGTTACTATTAAGCTTATGCTATCTAGCTACAAGTGGCATTATGCCCACATAGGTTTAAGGGGGAAAATTGTCAATTTCTTGAAAAGGATAAAAATATGTCTTAAATAGACAAGCCAAAAGTTTGAAGAGGTAAATGTTGTAATAAGTTTATACTGCAGACTAGAAAATAGTTTAGATTTCTGTTCTACTTGTTAGCTAGATCTTAACAAAACAGCTTGCTAGAAGTCATCAACATAGACCTCTGTGCAGATGGAATATACAATAATTTCATCAGTAGAATTCAAGCAAATACTAAACCAGGAACAAAGTAATTTTCTTAGTTCCTATTAATTATGCATTCCTGAATCTTCAGTATAGTTGGTCTGTGTTGCATAAACTGACCCTTTGACATAAAGGTTGAAAAAATTATATCCTAGTTGCTAATGGCATCAGTCTTTGACTCTTGATACAAAAAGACCACAAATCCAGATTTATTGCTATAACTGGCACATTAACTACTCTCATCAATTGGGTACTTGCTAAGCAAACCAAAATGCTGTTGAAGAAAGAGTATGAGAAGTACCTCAATTAGCTTGCAAGCCTTCCTAAAGCAGCACTTACCCTGTTATACCACAATAGTAAAATTTTGATTGTAGTCATGTTGGGCTTATGGGGGCTGTTAGCAGAAATGAGAAGCCCAGCACTGTATTAAATATTTGTCTGATCTGGAGATAACACCATTTCATGCTGAGTGGCAGGACCTTAATCAATACACTTTCTCTTTCATGAGTGTCTTGTCTCATTTGTTAAATTTCACTCAGTGTCCACTACAAATAATGCGATTTTTCAGCAAACAGGACTATTACATGGTTTCAGTTCATTCACTCATCACTGAAGTCCTATAGGGGAAATCCAAAATTCCATAAGCAACTTCAATTCTAGTGCTTCCAGCAGGTGCTTCCACTTCAGTCATTGCATGCAATAAATGCACAGATAATGAATGGATTTTGTATTGCTAGATATGTAATATTACTGCTTTAGAATATCGCGTTTCTAATTGTTCTGTTATTTCAATGAGGATTCAAAGGAATCCTTAAAGCAGCCAACACCTTTTTCCCTTATTTTAAGTTTCATGTTCTGAAATAGTCATCTTGTTTGTGATAGTTCTACCTAGTAAACAGCTTACTTGTACACTCATTTTAAACAATTTCCAATAAATTTTAGTCACCGTGCTGTTTTCAAAAAATTTTCAGAAATAAAATTAAACTAACTTTTAATATATAGAGACAGAAATTTGGAGAGAGGGGGAGCAAACTTTAATAAACAATCAGGAATATTACTGCATACTGTAGTACTGGTATCATTTTAATATATGAAGCATATGGTAGCTTTATTTTAATAGTGCTGTACAGATACAGAATAATTCTAAATTGTCACTACCTTAGTTCAGTAGAAATGGTATTGTATCTTACAGCTATTTCCTGGCTGACAGTAGCAGTAATAAAACTATATGTGTAAAATTCAGGGAAAAAACATGTAATACATCTATTACCATTGAAGTCTTCACATTAGCAAGGTTGCTAAAAATACTGAGACTTTTATGTATATGGCACCACTAGATTGGAATGGCTGATACAGCAGATATGTTGCTCTCTGAATATGCAGTACTAATACAGGAAATAAAAGATTTGTTATATTAGTGAACAGGGCATCACCTTAAGGTAGTTGGAGGGTGAGCAGCTTGTGAAATTTCAGTTTCACTGTGGCTCCTCCATTTCTGAAGAACTCTGCTTTTGATTCATTGATGATGACTTGATTTTGATATTAGTGGACTATGCTGGTAGACATGTTTCCTTGATCATGTCTTTGTTCTTCATGTCATCCCTGTTGGAAGTAAATACCAATGCTGTACTGATAACTTTGTTTGGGTTTGCTGCTTCAGCAGAATATACTTTTCTGCCCAGCCCAGTAACTTGCTCCCAAAGAATCCTCTTCAAACTGCCCGGGTAAAATGTTACTGATGGCAGTTTTCAGAATCTTGTGTACCTGGGCATGCTGGTAGTGTATTTGGAGGGAAATGGATATTGAAACAACTGGTTATCTGAAACATGAAAAGGGAGCTTGCTTTTTACCAGAAATCTGGAACTTAGCGGCGGCCTAACACTACAGCATCAGATGTAATGGGCATTTAAAAGCTGACACCCTTTTTTCAGAGCTAAAACTTATAATCTAAACAGATATTCCTGTTAATTAGGCAGACTTTGAATTGATTTAGAATAAGATTTTAGTTTTTCTACTGACAGAAGCTTGGACAGAAGGTACTCATCCCTATTTTGATTTGGGCAACTCATCATGTGTTTTGAGTATCTTACTCATTTTGACTAGAGAGAGCTAAACATGAGTCTAAAACTTGAACATCTATGCTGCTTTTGACATCCTTTCTACAAGGAAAGGTTTCTTGATTATTGGCCAGAAACGTGCCTGGAGGCCTCATCAGGACTTAAGTACAGAACCTCCTTTTGTGATATGAACTTTGCCTGTCTATGGACTCTGTGGGAGATTATAAAAGCTTTTCTGATCTTACTCATTTACGGTTTACTGTGGTCTCCATTCCTCCTTCCTGACCCTCAGCATCAACCACCAAAAGAAAACAAATATTCCTTTGAGAGATAATCGTAAATTTAGAGAGCAGAAGGAGTTTGATTTTGAGACTGATGGTAGAAATATTTCGGTTAAATTTTGTTGATTCCATAGGCATTGCAAAGATTTATTGATAAGACGCCAGGCACACATAATGTCTTTTTTTAAAGAAATGTTGAATGACATTCTGCTTTTACAAAGCAAGAGAAGACTGAAGAATTAACAGTACCTTAAGAACTATCTATTCAGAAATAGATATCAGCTGTATAAAAGTATATCTGGAAAAAGGAAATACAGAAGCATTTTGAGATATTTTTAAGAAACAGGTGAAAATATCACATGTGACACAGCAAGGAGAACTCATCTTCTTGCTGTACAAATACACTTATGTTTGTAAATAATCTTATTTTCTTTCAACGTTGTTACTGCTAGTCCCTGTTATTCAAGTTATTACTTGAATAATTTGTAAGACTTTGTGAAACTTTTTCTCTATACAGGAGGCTTAACATTAATTTTTGATAGTTATGGGGAAATTTGTTGGCCGAACAGCCACGTAGTGGGACACCATTGTAATTAAAGTCAGTGTAGAACTAAATATCCTGGTCATTTTTCTGCAGTCAAGTTTTTCATGCCATCCGTCTTCAGTAGTAGGTGTACTGTTAGACCTAATCTGTTTGGTGAAGGAAAAAAAATCTAAACCATTTTTCACTTCACTAGTTCATTTGTAATACAGAAACTATAAGGCTTTAACAGAAGAGATGTACTAATCAAACACTGTTACTGCTTTTCTTGGGATTAGGGACATCTTAAAGAACTAGATACTGCAATTGAATACATTTTAATGAAAAACCATATTCTTGATAATTATTGTTGTGTTCAAACTGCTCTTTGTTTGATTGCTTAGAAAAAACAGAGAGAACTTGCCAAGATGAGAAGGTGTCTAAGACCAGAGGAGATGACTAATCAGTTGAACCAAATAGACCTAAACATGCAACGTGAGCAGTTAGAAGACAGCTTCCAACAGCTTGTTTCAGATTACCGAAGAGTCCTAGAACGACTTGCACAAGCGTGAGGATCCTGCCTGTACAGGAACTTGCAGATTTCTATACAGTGTTGTAAAGCACATCCTTAATTGCCACTTAACTGCAAAAAATCTCATGTGACGTTTTAATCACATTAAAGGTGACTTGTGTTTCTGTGCATTTTGAATATTTTCTATTTTTGTGTTGTAGATTTAAAAATGTTGTACTTCAGGTTTGGGGGCACTTCTTGATGAAATAAAACAAAGTAGATTCTCAGATAAAGTGTCACTTCAGTTGTATGAATTTTCTTTTATCCTTCTGTTTTGCATCAAGACTTAATAGGTACCTGAATAGTAAGTTCATATATAAATGTAAGCAATCTCTTAAATTTCTCCTAACTTGATTTTCCTCAGACTGTTCTACTTGGGTACTGTTGTACAGGTAGGGCCTGTACAGTACGGGTTTATTGTCACCCGAGCAGGTTACGAGGGGGGATCTGTGCTCTCGCTGGTGTGCTTCCTGAGTACAGGCTCTTTACCCTTCCTAAAAGTGAATCCTGCTAAGCTAACAGACCCATTCTGTTTAAGCCTTGTAAGTGCCTTGTAAGAACTCCAATAGCACTTCTACTAGTGGAAGAAACATAAATCTGTAGGAAGCAAGTGCCTTTAAATAGTTCCTTCCTTGATTCTATTCTGCTGTTACTTCTCAGACTTGAGGTAAGTTCTTAAATACCCTGTCTGTCCTCCCTCAAAGGAACAAATTATGTTATCTTTTCTGGTAGTTCAGACTTCAGAGGACTTAATCAGAATAAGAATCACTGAAATTTATTAACCATGTTTCATGGTCCTAATGGGATTCAAGTCCAGCTTCCAAAACTGGTGTTTATAGATCGTTTGAGGTGATGTAGTGGAAATGTAACATTTTTCAAATATTTAGAATCTGGGGGGGGGGTGTTGTATTTTCTATTAAATTCTTTTTAGAAATATTAATTTTTCTGGGTTAGGATATCTTGTCTGTATGATATGTCTTTGTAGTATTCAAATCTATCATACTAATCAATAGTAACAGTTGTTAGACGACCTTCCCTGACTGTAATAGTAAGCCAGAGGCTAAGCTGGGGGACTTGGGGGGTTGGCATGGGGTTTTTTGTTTTGTTAGATTGGTTTTGGTTTCTTATTAAACATGTTCAGGTGTTGGTGATAAGCCGGAAGTGGGAAAGCCGAAGTGAAGAACTGTGCTTAAATTTGGTTCCTGCATAGAGGCCCAGGATGCTTCTGGGGAAGCCTGCACCAACACTCCCTGAGCTGTTGCATTACTAAGGTTGAAGCCACTCACGAAGAAGCTTAAGCCATTTAAGAACCTGTAGGGCTGACAAAAAGAAACACTGCCTAATGCCTGTTTGCCCTTTGAGAAATTACTGAGGTGCAATCTTAAGCCAAGCACGGTTCTCATTCCAGGATAGTCTTGGAGCATTCTAAACTGTTGGGATGAGCCTGTGGACAGCAAAACTTATGACCTGGTTTACAGAAACTATTTTGTTACTAATTCGCAGCACAAAAGATAGAGATAAAAGGCCTCTTAGATGTCTAGAAACTCTAAGGATGGAATCCTTCCATCCTACAGCTTCTGCAGCTATGCTGCCAGGAAAGGCCATGTGAGTACTCCCTAACCCATTACAGTTAATTAAGCCAATTATCTGAAGCAATCTTCATCAGCAGATTGAACTAGCCCTGCTGACTTTGCCTGAAGTGATCTTAACTGTCTGGACTATCCTTTCCCTTGGCAAAGAGAAAGAGGAGATAATCTCGTTTGACAGCTAGAAAACAGCGATGGCTGTTCTGGCACTGCTTGGGGAACATGTGCCAGTTTAGTTCCGTAGGCTTCTGGGGTGCATCTGTTCAAACTAACATCTTAGAGACTGTGCATTAATGGTAAAATCGACTGAATACCCAGATTTCAGAATGCTGCTACACAAAATCCTAGCTTGCCAGACTGGCTATTTCCATGGTTTTCAAAGGATAACAAGTTTCACCTACAAGAGAACTTCAGGATTCTTGTCTCTGAAGTAACAGAGCAGCAACACCAGCTGTTCAGTGAGTCCTATTTATGAAATAAAAAAGTTTAATACTATTTATAGAAGTTTAGTAAGTTTTGTGTAATGCTCATATTTCTGTATTAACGTAATTAAGAACAGGGACCTCCTACTGCATTTAAACAAATACTTTTTAGTCTGGTATGGAAGACAGCATAGATAGCACTAGTGTTGTCTGACTTTTGCATGCTGAGAGAGGACCTGTGAACTAATAATAGCTGTCTGTAAGGAATTGCAAGTAGATACTGGAAGGGTTCAATTTTGTGGATTTGTGAGCTGGCAAATTAACACTGAGGCTTAGTAGCAACTTTTTCACTCCAGATGTTTAGGAGTGTAAGAACTGGATAGCTGAAGCTGAATGGTATTAAAGCCCTCTCTGGGCACAATATGATACTAAAGTAATCCTGGATTAAAAATATTTTTGTTCAAATATTTAATCTGTTATCCCAGGTTTCTTAAGCTGCTATTGTTCTTCTTTTGAGTTTTTACATGCTAATAGGAACTTAGAAGAAACACTAATAATAGGCTTATTAATAATAGGTTTATGTGATTTAATTTACTCTGACCTTTTTCCTATGTTTTGGTTAAATCTGGGTTCTTTGGTCACTGCACTCAAACTTCAAGTGAAACTTTGCACAACATACTGATAAAGCATTAGAGAGAATTGTTTTGCATTTGATTATTCTTTTCAGAATGTACATAAAGATCTGTAAGTATTTATAAAGTTTTTCATTGTAGATGCTGTTGGCATCAGGATGCTGGTTTGCCCTTCCATCATTTACAGATCCAGTCACAGCATCAGTGAATCTACTTCAAGAAAATTCAGTAGGGTATCTAAAATGGTGAGTTTATTTCAACTGGAATACACAAGTTTTCTTTCCATATAAAGCTATTGTCAACAGTGCTAATCCAAGATTAAAAGAAGAATCCAAGAAATAAAGTTCTGAAAAAATGTTTATGGTTTAGAAACCTGCATCAAACTCTTCCCTTTCATATATTTTGAAACATAAAAGTTACCTACTGCAAGGAAATAACTTCTACCTCAACAACTAATAATCTTAAGAAATACAACAGAATACCTGTGGCTTCAGAACTGAGAAAGCAAGCTACCAGAAGCTGCAGGATTTGAAGGACAGTAACTGCTGCAGTTGGGGGAATAAAGGTCTGTGTGTTGCCGAAGGAGCGTCTTGGGCAGTAAATGTCTGTGCCTCCTATGAACCAACACACAAAGCTACTATGTGGCAATTCAAGTCTGACCTATTGTCTCTCTCTGCAATGTCAGCAGGAGGGTAAGCAGCCCATAATGTCTGTATGAAGGATTTGTGTCTGCTTATATAGATTTTTTCCAATTCCTTTTTTGTCTCTCACTGAGACTTTGTTGCTCCTTATGCTTTTCCTTTATCATATTTTATGACTGTCAGACACTAGAAAGCTTGAAAATCTTATGCATATTTTGCCATTTTACATTTCCTCACAGGTCTGACCTGATTTCTTCAGTATCAAACTGTTAGGGCTAGAATACCTGTTACATTTGTAAACCTGTCACCTAAAACCTTGGAATTTCAGTTTTCAATTTGAAAATTATGATTCTCTCTATTCTGCTACTGCTTTGTGATAGGATTTTGCTTGCTAGGATAATTTGGACTTAAAGTTGAAAAAAGACAGCATAGTAAAATATTAAAATCTCTATCTCATAAGCAAGTATGTCTTGCCGATATTTCCATTATCTGAAAAAGAAATCAACCTAAAGTCATTTGGAATATTTTTTCCCCATGCTGTCGGTAATTCCAGCTCGTTTATATTGCTACCTCTTCCTCCAGCGATCAGAAAGATTTCAATCTTAGTCTTAGTTTTTTCTGTTAAAACGTTTCATTTACAAACAGCTGTTGACCACAGCAGTGGCAGTATTTGGAATTGTGAGGCTAAAAATTTAGTCCAGCCAGTAAAAATGGAAGGCTGTTACACAAAGCAAAACAAATAGATGGAAGCTCGGCTCAGGCAGGGCATGCTATCTGCCATCCTACTGGCTTATAACTCTGGTGGGAAAATTGTAGGAACAAGCTTGCCTCCCTTCACTCATCTTTTTTTACACTCTAAAAAGAAAACTAATGCAAATACCAGTTTTTACGCATAACTACCCATTCAGGTATGTGTTTACCAGGTTCTTTGCTCCTTACGCTAAAGCCTTCAGCAATACACATTGCAAGAAGCAAGATTACCAACTGTGTATGGAGTTTCCTTTCACACCTCTAATGGAACAAGCTAGTGCAAAAAAGGGTCATTAATCTAGCAATTTTCAGAGTTCCATGTTCAAAATATTTTCAATTCTCCAGAGTAGAGGCAGAGAAAAGGGGGGGGAAATATCCTACTTCCACTCTTCAAAGCACGTTTCAGATATAAGGCTCCCACACAAATTGAAGGAATCTCTGGTAATGACACGATGAAGACAAAGCCTTGGGAAGAGGATTCAGAATTCCCTGTTGGCCTTTACAAAAAAATTTATATAGCAGGAGCAGTAGTGTGTGCTGGTTTTTTTCCAAGAGTAGCACTAGCTTCTTTCTTTGGTAAATAAAGAACATGTAATGCTGTAAACATTCCTCACACAGGAGGTATGTGCTCCATTTGTGGTTGTTGCACAGTTTGAGCTGAAGAGATAGAACATAAAGAAAATCTAGATCAATGGGAAGAGCTTGACATCCCCTTTTTTGTTTCTAAATGGCACGGCAATAAGGGAGGTGTTCATGTTCAATAGCTGCTATTTTTAGATGCTTCTCTTTCTTCCAGTTAAGCTTTTCTCTGAGCTGTATGGGGTGCTGATGTCTTTAAGACTTTCATGGTTTTGTGGAAAAGAGAAAATCTTTACCTAGAATGAATTTAATATGATAGGGACTCTGTCATTTTGCTTTCCCTAGAGCTGTCATGTAAGTTTGGTGTAGCTTTACCTAGTTATATATATTTTGTATCACTGATGTAGGAGGTTTATTGGTTTTTTGCAAGTTCAGGACTCTGAACTGTCTCACTGTGGATCAGACGAACATCAGTACTGAAAAAAAAGAACACATATTTGTGAACAGAGCAGGATGCAAACAGCACCAGCCTCATCAGCAAAAGCTGTTGAGCTAAATCATCTTTTAAGACAACCTTAGCTAGGAAAGTCTAAGCCTAACCCCAGAATTATCCAGCTGCTATACTTAAACTAGAAGCATACTTCTATACTGTTCTACATAAGATTTCATGTGTATATAATGCATAACTATTGTCTTACAGACAGGCCACTTTCAAACTTGCATGTAAAAACCTAGCTGTATGTCTTCCTTAGCACATCTTTTGCTTATTTTTATATCAGCTTGCCCAATCTTGGGAGGAAATCAAGTTGAGGTTCTACATTTAGAACATGCTGGCTCTGACAGCAGAGAGCCAATCTAAGTAAGATGGAATGTGAAAGACTCTCCTTGAAGCATGTAACATACAGACAGGTGTTTGAAAAGACCCTGGGCTGAAAAGTGACTTCTCCAAAGCTGCCTTGCAACCTGAAGTTCAGGACAGCTTGAGACATCACTGTCCTTGAACATTTCAGAGGATTTGTCAAATGTAACCAAAAGACAATTATACAAAAAGTATACAAAAAAAGTGAGGTATTTTCGTTTGGTGACAAAACTTCAATGTGGCACAGTATGATTTTTCAGGTTTGCTGTGTTAGGATATGGTGTATCTCTTTTCTAATATTTTCACCCCATTCTACTGGTATAAAGCTCCTAAAACCTCTATCTGTTATTTATATTTCTTAGTAAAAGGAGAAAGCCTGCATCTAAGCATAAATTAGAGACTACTGAATAATGATTGTTGTTAGGCTTAAGATTCATCGAGAAACTGCGAAAATTACACAGTTCACTTGAAATGTAATCGATCGTAATTTGATCGATCCCCTCTTGGTTTCTGACATGCAAAAAGAATTGGTCCAGTTTAACCACTAGCCAATACCTACAAGTGTTTGTGAAATAGCCTGACAGTCAAGGACAAGGTAATTACAAAGGTGGTAGCAACATAACTAGTATTGTCTCGACAGTTCCTGCATCTTGTTACGCCATCACCCGGTTTCCAGACTCTTACAATAAGGAATTTGGATCTTATAGCTGCAGACAAAAGCCAAGCATTCACTTCATTTTCTCCAACAGTGGCCTCATTCCACAGAGTAGGAAATGCTTATTGACTCAAAGAGAAAAGGTGAGACTTAGGCTATATTAGGGCACTCTGTTTGTCTCCTTTAGTGACAGATCAGGAAAAGATTGTGTACTACTCATCATACATGGGTACCTTCATGGGAAGTGTGTTGCTCTCTTTAGGCACACACAAGCACAGCCACTCCAAAATACATGTAGTTGCTTAGGCCAAGCAGCACAGTGTACAGTGCTTTACGCTGTACATCATTGTTATAGAACCAGTGGCTGGGTGTCTGCATTCCTAAAGCATTGCCAAGATATCAAATAGGACAAAATGATGCCTGATGAGATTCAAACTCCTGAAAGGCCATACTATGTTTTAAAATTAGGAACAATGAAGACATGCGCATTTCTGCCCTGCAAATGAAATGTGTGCAGACCTCTCACCAGAGGGGTGAGGGTAATGGTGAGCAGAGGGTAATGGTGCTCATGAAATGTAATTGAGAAGCTTAGCAATGCTTTTTCTACATTTATTTCTATCTCTATTTTTCTGTTAAATTCCTGTCATTCTCCCCTCACTGGATAACAACGATGAAACATGTCAGTTGATGCACAATGTAGCTATAAGCAGTGGATTGTTTTATTTTTTGGAGGCAGTGCAAGGTATTGTATTGATCTTTAACCCACTGTGTGGTCTGGATATAAGCTATATGATGGCTGCCTATCGTGCTGTGGCAGCTGATAAAGTAATGCACTTTTGCTAGTTATGTCTGTATAGGACCACTGAGAGGATCACAGCACATTTTTTTTTTTTTGCTCACAGAATGCTTGGAATTTGCTCCTTAAAGGCAGAAATGCTTGCAATAAAACTTTTAAGTTCATACTTTTTTCGGGCATTTTCCATAGTACAGGGGGATAAATAACATCAGCACTCCGCCCACCTTGTGATTTGAGTCTATTCTTCTTAACTAAACCATAAAATTTGCACATGGGAAGTTAAAAACTACTAATGGCCGTACCAGGAGCTAAATAAATCTGGAGATAAACAACCTCAGTTCTCATTAGAGAATTTGCTTACTTATCCTACAGATTAACAATGTGTGTGTACACGTGCATGAAAGATTACATGTGTGTGAGAATGTAAGAAAGGATACTTCTATTACTGCTACATTTTGGTTTCTTCCCTCTACTCTTGTAATGATTACCTTCATGCATTCTATTCATTGCTTCACTGGATGATTTGATTCCTTTAGGTTTAGTAGTTGCCTGCCAGCTGTTTGATTTATGTCCTGTAAGAGTGATTCTCACATTTCGATAAACCATAAGAACATAAGTTCAAAATGTGTTTAATTGTTCATACAGGCAAGCCAAATGCAGCCAAGGAAACAAGACAGTGGAAAATAAAATGATAAATGGACATTAGAAGTTAAGTTTGATTTCTATTTGACTGAAAATGAAAGCTACCACACCAACACTGACAAGATGGTCCTTGGATATGTTTTTAAGGTCAGGTGATACCTGTACCAGAAAAAAAAGATTGGAAAGATGCTCCTCTACTGAAAAGTTTGCTCTATTAGATCTTTTTTAAATGGATGAAGTTTGGCTGTGCAAATGAAATAATGAGTTTATTTAGAAAAAGGCATCAGCCTTCAAGTTCTGTGTAGACCTTTACAAACAAGTATAACAGCAAAAATTCAGTTCACAGAATCACAGAATTGTTAGGGTTGGGAGGGAGATCTCTGGAGATCATCTAGTCCACCCCCCCTGCAAAGGCAGGAGGGTCACCTAGAGCAGCTGACACAAGCAGCTGACACAGAAACGTGTCCAGGTGGGTTTTGAATGTCTCCAGAGAGGGAGACACCATGGCATCCCTGGGGAGCCTGTTCCAGAGCTCTGCCAGCCTCAATGTAAAATTCTTCCTCATCTTGAGGTGAAACTTCTTGTTTTAGTTTATGGCCATTGCTCCTCATCCTGTCACTGGACACCACTAAAAAGAATCTGGCACCATCCTAGCACCTGCCTTTGACATATTTACATGCATAAATTAGATCCCCTCCTAGTTCATAAAGACTAGTTCGTGTTTTTAGTCACAAAAGTACAAAAATTGTTGGGCTTTTTTATTGTTGTTGTTAGTTTTTTCTGTGTGGCTGATTTTTAATGGAAAGAAATTCTCAAGTAGCTCCAGCATTCACGAAACAGTACAGCTGCAACTCTCGTGGGACCGAGCCCACTCTGGGCAGTGCCGTCTCCCTGCCCTGTGTTTCGCTGTCGGAAGGAGCAGTCTCCAAGCCCGGTAGCGATGCTGCAGAGCTCAGCAGGATGGGGGCTGCACAGGGGAGCACTCGGGCGGCACGTCTGGGCGACACGGACCCGCGGTCAGAGCGGACCCCGCAGGCCGGAGCGGGCCCCGCCGCCCCCCGCGCCCCCCTCAGGCCCGGCCCAGGGCGCGAAGGGGGCGCTCCCGCCCCGCCGCCACGCGCACGGGCACGTGACCGCCTCACATGGGCAACATGGCGGCGCCCAGAGCCGGCCGCGCGCTGCGGAGCGCAGGTGAGTGCGCGGCGCCGCCGGCGGGAGGCGCGGCCCGGCCCGGGCTCTGCCCTTCCCCGCCCTTCTCGCCCTTTCCGCCGGCCGCCTCGGCGCCGCTGCTGCGCTGGGGCTCGCTCTGAAATCGAGGAGGAGAAGGTCCCGCCGCCGTCCGAGCGGGGGGAGCGCCGCGCCGGCCGGGGGCAGCGACGGACCGCTCCGCCGGGCGGGGCGCGGGCAGCCGGGAGCGCCGTGTGGCGGCGGCGGCGCCTGGCGAGCCCTGACGGCGCCCCGCGGCAGCGCCCGCAGCTGTCAAGGCTCGCCTTCCATGAAGGTGCGTGCTCGGGCTGGGGCCGGAGCCGCCCCCGCGGGGCGGGCACACGCCGTCCGGAGCGGGGGGTGGGCGGACCCGGCGCCCGCACCGTGCGCGCAGCAATGCTTTGCTCTGGTTTTGCTGGGGCGATTTTGGCTGTTACCGTGTGTTTGACAGAAAAAGTGATGACGTAACACGTCCACGTGTTCTACCAGCCCGTCTAACTGCAGAACTGTTAGCACGTCCGTGTGTGTAAAGGCTTTTCGGGTCCCCTTGTCCCTCGTGCCCTGAGATTCTCTTACAGGCACCTTTTCTACAACATCAGCCTTCTCAAGTGAAAGCTGTGTGTCCCTGCCCTACCTCCATCTCCAGCCCCATGTGCGCTTAGAAACTCAATGTCTGTCATCCAGTTAAAAGAATCAAGCGATTTAAATTTGTTAAGCTTTCCTACCTTCCCTTTAGGCATCAAGCCTTGTTCAGCTTCCCTCGGGGACATGCTTTTCCAGAGACTGAGAAAGCAAAACTGTCATAGTTAAGACAAGACTGATTAAACTAAATCCGATTTTCCCTGAATTGGACGGTTAAGTATAATTTAATTTGCAAACACTGAAAGATAAAAGTAATTGAAATTAGTTTCTAGTCACCTAAGTGTATCTGTTCTACCTAACCTGAATGAAAATTACTTTTTTGTAGCCTCTTTAGTGTTTGGTGTTTTTTTTTTTTCATGTATCTGATGTTATGTTTTTATAAATGGTAAAAGTTTTCTTCACTATGAAATGGTTTCTACCTAGGTGCATTTGAGCAGAAGAGGTCTTGGAAGTTTGTATACTTCCTCCACATACCTGAAAAGTAAAATAAATTGATTGAAAGAAGTTAAAAAGACAGTTTGTACCTTTTTGGTAGTCATATGGGAAAATTATTTTATAGTCTCTGCCTTGCTGATGTCAGAATTGAAACACTGTCCACCCAAGGAGAAAGTTCTGAGTGGCCTTGCAGTGGGTTCAGCTGCACAGGTGATGCATAGAAGCGTGAACTGAGTTTACAGTTTTGTAGATTAAGAAACATCCAGAACACAGACACTTCAATTCCCTGTCATGATTTGTAGTTAGGGATAGTATGGATTATGTGCTGATTCATTTGCTTGTAAATGGTCTAATTTGATATTATCACAGTTTTGGGTATTACAATAATTGCTTCTGTGATACTTAATTGGTAATAAAATAAAGTAGAAGACATCAAAGAACTGCATGCCTACACATACAGGTTAGATACTTTATGGTGTAGTAGGCTCTTACAGAGACTACTTATTTATTTTAGGCAGGTAAATTACTGTAGAGTAGAAGCCCCTAATTTCTTGTAATGAACTTTCAGGGCTTAAAGCCACAGGGAAATAATTGATGAGAAGACATCCCTTGTAAAATGAGTTACTTGCTGTGTTAAATATGCATAAAACTGATTTCTGGTCTTTCTTCTCTAACGATGAAGAGTATTCTGTAATACTCTATGTAATGTATTACTGGGCAGGTTTTTAAAGTTAAGTCACTGTCGACTGATGGAGTGTGATACATCTCTTCCATATGTAGTTTCTGTTCCTAGGCTGTCTGTTTGCTGGTTAAGGGGCTTAAGTGCCTTGCTAAGCCCCTTGCAGAACTGGGAATTCGTATGCAGGCTCCTAAATGGAAACCGCACTCAGGGAGAAGCTACAGCTGTCTCCAGCACCACAGTATGAGAGATGGTGTGAGAGACTTTTCTTCTGCGAATACAGAGACTTTTAGAGATGGTTGTTTTCAAAACTTTTCTAAGGTTGTTACTCTTTTCCCCTCCTAGTAAAATGACAGGATACATAAATGTGTTTTTAAACCTCTTTTTGAAAACAAATAAACAAACAAAAAAAAATAGGGGGACATAGCTGGAATTTGATTTTGTTGCAGTACAGCTTCAAAGTTTGCCCAGAAGTGCTGAGACTCGTTAGAAATTAGGATTTTTTTTATTTTTTTTTAATTCTTTTTTGGGCCATATAGATCACAAGTTTGGTTCACAGGCCTTGTCAGTAATGCATGGTTGAATATTGTCTATATTTCATAGTGTAGGCAAAATTGACTATGTTAAAGAAGTAATAAAGTCTTCTCCATCAAGGTATTTATATGAAAACCATCAAGCTATTCTAAAGCATTACACAAGTTAGAAGTATTAGTTGGACTAATAGAAGAAGGTGTAGCAAGTGACTGAGGCGATACGAAGTGATTCGGTTTATATCCTTTAGATAGAGTGCAGACATATAATTTTACATAGTGGTTTCTTTGTGGTCAGACATGGCTTTGCCTTTTAGGATAGTAAAACTGGTAGACAACTTTTAAATTACCACTTATGTTGAACTCTGCATGTTAGTGCACAGAAGTGTGCTATGGAATCTCCAGCTTGGAAGTGATCAAATAAAGTGCCTGCTGTAAATCTCTTCAAATCTCCATTTCCATGGCTTTTTGATTTCCAGAAAAAATCAGGATCAAATCAGTTATCCTGCTGAATAATATCTATGCAAAACCATTGCAGTTTCCACCAGCTGTAAGGGGAGAGGACTGTCTTCACTCTCTGTGAGTCTCTTTTGTGGTAGTTTCTGATATCCTGTTGCTGTCAGAAACGCTTTTCTTCCACAGGCAGGAACATGTCACCTCCTTGCCCACACCACGTGCTACAGAGAATCTGGCATCTTTCTGCATAGTTAGCAGAGTCAGTATCACAGCTGAGCTGAGGCATCTTTTCCCCTGTGTGCTTAGTTTCCTTTCCTTTTATTTCTTTTACTTTTTTTTTCATGAAATACTTATTCATTATCCAGAACTCATCAAACACCTGAGGTCAACTTTGTTTTACAAATGCAGCTGTGGGTGCCTACTGGTCCTCATGGAAACAGGGAACAGCCTTGTGAAGGTACTGTACTTCAGGGACATGTAACTTCCATTACCTTAACCTTAATTTGGAGTCAGTCTTCATCATTATCGTTATTCAGCCAGTTTGTGCATTCTGTCCAAATGGGAACCTGGTTTTTTTCTACACTGGAATTGGAGTTGTCGTAAGACATTCAGCCTGATTTAAGAAATTGAATGAATTTGGGTCAGAAGATGGAGAAGTAGTAACTGTCTAATACAGGACTCCAGTCTCCCGAGTTATCCATAAAAACTTTACTGAATCTTTCACTAAGCAGTTTTCCTAATACACAGAGTTCATTTCTTGCATTTTGGTGATCTGCAGACCTTGATTTTGCTCGTGGTCTCATGAAATTCAGACTTTTCAGTATTTTTAAGAGGAAGTGAAAGCACTCAAAATAAGGTAATTTTTTTTTTCTGAAATCAAAATATGCACGTCAGATTTTTTTAACTGCCACATGCTACTGAATCAATCTGTTTCCATCTTCTTGATGGTGCATTCTGAAATAGGAGTTACATTTATTTTTTAAAAATTGGCATAGCTTGCTCTTTGATAAGAATATTTAACCACAAACTTCAACATACATGATATTACTGTCATGTTAAGAATAAAACCATAAAAATCTTCTTAGCACTATTAATATTCAAATGCTAGAAATGTCTCTTCATCTGTATCTTCTTCGTCATTAAAAAGAAACTTAGAAATGTACAACTCAAACAATTAATCCTTACCTGTAGTAACTGTCAATACTTCTAAGCTAATGCTTTTGAAAAAATTAACTGTAGAATGTACAGATAACGGTTTTGGGGAGACTTGACTAACTATTTCCTGGCATTCCAGACTTATAATTAAATATGTCCTGTAATTCTGACTTTTTTTTGGTGGATGAAGAGAACTGATTGAAAACTTGTACACAAGAGTTTTCAAGATCAAATGTGCTTGGCTGCACTGTGTAATATATGAGCTGGGCAATTAGCTGGAAGAAAATATTAATTCACATTTTCCATTAATTTGTAGACAGACTCATGTCTCCAGAATTTAACATTAGCGTTATGAGCTGCAAGTGATGCATGGTGGAAGTTCAAACCATTTGATTGTAGTACAATTTCAACATTTTTTAAATGATCCTAAGGTAGTTTCATTCCTGTCTTGAAAATAATCAGGCAGACAAGGAATTATTCCCATTTCAACAGTGCAGCAACTCTGGGGGAGACATGCACTTTCATGGTTTGAGGCACGAGAGAAAAAATATTCCCCTTTCAATAAAGTGTGTAATTGTTCTCTTCTTTCAGTTGAGAGGTAATGTATTGTTGGCAGCACACAGTGTCTTTTTTTCTGCCAAGATCTATCACTTCTGGCTGTGGGTGGATTTGTAGGGTGTGGTTTCTCTGTGAGCTTAGGTTTCTCGATCAGCATTAGCTAAGATTGCCTTTAAATGAAGGAAAGTCATTAGCAGATGTCCAGGACAGCAGCTGAAACTCAGCGTTTTTTGCCACATCAACAGCCTGACCGCCCCTCATCTACTCTTGTGGCATTCGTTCCAGTATGTAAGAAGTCTTTTCTTCTCTTTAGGAAGGTGCCCATTGATCTGTTGCTGGAGCATAATTGTTGTGGTTACAGCTAAAATCCACATAGAGACAAAGTCGGTGACAAGTTCCTGAAGAGTGCTTAGTTTCAGCTTTTTGTGAATGCTTCCTCTGCTCTGCGTGCCTTATGTCTTGGGTGGCCAGGTCCCAGGCAGTGTCCTATGTTTGCCAGTGCTTAGTCTGTGATGAATATATTGGACAGATACATTTGCACATGCCAGAAAGTAAACCTAGCTGTAATCCTTCAGGCAAAAATTGAACTTTTTGTAAATGTATTTTACATGTATTTTGCAGAATTTTCCTTAAATCTCACCTGGACCTTTCCCTAAGCAGAAAAAAGCTGCTTTCTCTTTGCATTCCCCTCACAGAGCTCTGAGACTTTTCCATCATCTGCAGAAACTCACCACCCTGGTGTGGTGATTCGCTGAGGGGCCTTTGTCCAGCTTTCTGTGTAGGCTGCTGACCCTGAAGGAAAACGCCAGAAAACTCTGGGAATGTCTACCAAGAAAATGGGGTGCCCCATCAGAGGGACTTGGCTTGCTGCCATGTGTCCAAAGTGGATTTTACAGTGCTCTCTTTGTCTTCAGAGTTGGACATGGGGATGTCTGTGAGTGAGGACCATTTGCTTGGTCCTCACTTCTACATTGCCTGCCAGAAACTGTTGTCCTTGTTTGGCATTTCCTTACCTGGCTGCAGATGTAGAAGCAAAGGCTCAACATAATACCATGTAGTAGAGTGGAAAGTCTAAAATGTAAAGTCCTGTCTGTGATTTTGGTTCCAGATGTGCAGTTCAGTGCTGCCTCTGGGCAGCACAGAAGGCAAACTTTGTCTTTTCTTCAGGTGTTGCTTCAGGCTCTTACTCTTTGGGCTCACAAATGCAGTGTTAACCAACACGCAGATCTTAGTGCTCTTCTGCAAAGAACAAAATGACAGATTTAAACTCGTCTACTCATATAGCAAATAAATGAAATAAAGAATACCACTCCACAGTTTTTAGAGGTTAAATTAAAGGAAGAAAAAAATACAGGCTCTTAAAATCTATATTGGAAGATGACCCTGCCTAGCCTGTGTGCAGGATTGAACCATGAAGTCTCTGGCTATTTGGTCCTTGCATGTTTGTTACTTAAAACATCAGAAATAGTGGTAGAGTGTATCACAGGTCTCTGGTGGACTCTAAGCTTGTTTACTGTAATATATAGCACTTGAGGAGAAAGAATGAAGGTCTAAATCATTCCTAAAGAAATTATGGACCTCAAATTGTGACTTAAATTGCATTTAGAGCAGATAGCTTCACTCCCCAAAATGACAGGATCAGATGTCCTGTGAGCATACAATGAAACATTTTTTTTTGCTTCTGAGAGCTCAGAGTGCAGATAACTAAGGCAGACAAAAGGGACTGAAATGGTAAGCACTAGCTGATGGATGGAGAAACTGTAGCAGCAAGGGAGTGATTTCTGGAGGGTCTTGTGGCAGCACAACATCAGCAGGATGAAACAAGGCCTGAGCCTGCCTGCTCCTGCTGCTACTGATCTCCCAGGCAAACACGCAGTTTAGCAGTGGACATACATGAAGTGGCTTTCTAGATTTAGATGATGAATTCCTTTTACTCAAATTTTTGCAGTGAATTACCCTGTCTAGACCAGAAGCTGGATTTAGGGCACACATAATAACAACATACCACGTGTCTGTAAAGTTTGGGATTTGTGTGTCCTGGGTGTTCTCAAGCTGTGCAAGAGAAATCATACTGAGCTGGTCTGGCACGCTTCCCCTCATTTCTTGTGTGGTTTCCTTCTGCATAGCTATAGTTGGAATGTAAGGTTGAATCTACCAAAAATATTTCTATGGTGTCATGGTATTTTATTTTTTTTAATTCTGGAGAGACCTGAATTTCTGCTGAAGTCACCTTGTAGACAGGCTACTTCTGGTTTTGAACCTGCTTTGGTGCTAAAGCTGCAGTGGACATCTGTGTCATGAAATCTAAGCTGGTGTTTCTTTCCATGATATTCAGATATAGTAGACACTATATTCTGGTTGTGACAGTTGTGAATCATGAGGAAATTTAGGCAAAACTCGGGAGTTTTTGAGCATTCTTCAGTGACAGTTCTGCTGGTCCACTGCAATCTCTGATTTCAGAGTAGTGCTTCATCGCTGTAAAAGGCTTTTTCTGTGCTGAACCACCTGTAGGACCCCTAGTTACAGTGATCTTCTCTATGAGGCATTGTATAATTTTCCTTTTTTTTTTCTTCATCCTCCCTGGCTCCCAAACAAGCACGTTCTTATAGCAATTGGAAATTCACATCTGATGAGAGAGACTTGCTGTTTCTCCTTCTCTTTGAGTTTGACATGATGATGTGCCATGATGGGTAGCTTGCAGTGCTTCCAGGCACCACATCCCAGTGCTGTTGACCTAGCAATATTTATTAGCATTAAAATTTAATTTGAAAATATTTTGAAGTAATGAAGTGGGAGGGGGAGTGGGTTACAGGGCAATTGCTTTCCTTTTTTTTATGTTTTTCCTATTCAAGCCGTGTGTATTTGTCACAGTGGTTTCTTTCCTAAGTATTTCTATTTAAAATCAGTGTTTATTGAAATATACTTGTGTGCCCAGCCTGACTTTTGTATTATATATGTGAAAAAGCAAGAGAATGTATACAAGGAGCAGTCTGTACATTGTACACTCTCTGCCTTACAGTTATTGCATCCTGTAGAAAGAGGCTATTTGGCTACAGCCTTGTTTAAATTTCATTTTTCAGTTTTCAGTTACACATTTCTGGAGTCTCCCTGACCACTGCTGTTACCTGATGGCGCCTATATTTCATCAAGTTTAGACAAGCAGTCTACCTGGACTTAGGCCCAGAGGAGCTGCTGTAACTGATGAACATGATCCCCTCTGCCCGGGAATTCAAGACTTATAAAACCACGATTCCCAAGGGAATTGAAAGAAAACTGTGTTCAGACCTCGCCTCTTGCTTTTTTTATTTTCTTTGTTGTTTTTGTGTAGTGTTGCCTTGTCCTGATGGGTAGCATACCTTACCCCAAGTGAAATCTGGTATTAGTTTGTTGATGATTTGGACAAAAGATTCTTTTTAACCTAGACTGAAAACAAAAGCAGAGAAGAATAGCAGAGCACAGGCAGAGACAGAAGTTGCTGTGACATCTCTTGATTACTGCTTACAAAGAAAGTGACAAGTTATTAAACAAAATAACAAAAAATGTTGCAGCATTAGTGTTACCATGTTGGGTGGTTTTTTACTGCATCATCATTTTTAGGCTTCCAGAGTTTATTGGATTCAACTGTGTATTTTAATTTTGTTCTTGCATGTTGCCCTGAAATCTCTTTCGTTCTGTCAGAAAAGCTGCATTATATAAAGATTGTATATTATTTTAGCTGTAGAATATTATTGTGATGGATTTTTTATGTAGAAAATGGTGTTAGAATTTTTTTATGACTGCAGAATGAATATTAGTGTTCAATGTAATTAAATTTAATTGCATTTCCTGTATGTTTTATTTTTAGTTTGCTCTTATATGCCTTTATTTTCATTGGGAGTTGTAAATTTCACATTTTTTTTTAAAGCATGGTGTTGGCAGTCAGACACAAGCCCACTTTAAATCAATGAAATGATTAACCTAAAATTCTTCCAAATGTGGGGAACTTGTAGTTTCTGCTGAACAATCAGGAGTTGTTTCTTCATATTGTTTTGGATTATGTGACCTTGTTAGTTTTTTTCTTTGTAAGTTTAAAAAATTTTTCTTGAATCATGGTGGTAATCGGAGGCTTTCAGGGTTCTGTTGTCTGAACTGTAGGGATCTCCTGCACTGGAGTCTGTGCAGCAGTTAGAAATAAATAGGGAGAGAGGCAGAGGCTTCTGCCAGCGCAGTGACTTTCTCAGCTTGGTGGGAAGCAGTTTGAGAACCTCTCATGGGGCTCACTTGGCGACTCATGGACTTCCTGCTTCCTGGGGTTGGTGGTTCTGGAGGGAGCTAGCAGTCCAGCTTTGGAAAAGCAAGGCTCTCCCGCTAGTGTGCCACTGTCCTTGCAGTAAAACAGGTTCTCCTTCAGCTGTGTGGCTGAAGAGAACATACGATCTCAGCACAGGGTGGGCTCAGGTCCTTCATGGGCCCAGGAGCCAGGAGCTAGGGAAATTTGGGGCTGGTAGCGTGCAGGGCTTTGGATAAGTCATTGAACTTTCTGTGTCTTTCTCCACCTATAATGCAGATATTCACCTACCTTGCAGATGCATTGGTTGAGATTAATGAGTTGTTTGTAAAGCACTTTGAAGATGAAAAGCACTATAAAAATGCTAAGTATTATTATGTATGAGCTCTTGAGTGTATAATGGCTGTTTGCCTGCCAGTATTTAAAGCAATTTATAATACACTAAATATGAAAGGAACTGTATGAAGTCAAGTTCTAGTCTCCGTTTAAGAAAAGTCACTCGTATTTTGTGTTCAGCAGTTCAGGTCACACCACTGGCCTTCGGTGTTATCTAGAGTGAAAACAGACTCCTAAAGATTTTTTAAAAGGAACTGTTTCAAAACATTAAAATCGTGTTATAATAAGGGTTTTTTTCTCAGTTCTTTGTTTCTTACCCCCTTTATATGACTTAAGTTTTGATTGCCAAATGCCCAAGTTTTCTGCCTTTTCCTGTTTTGCCGAATTCTTCTGACCCTTACACTTTTAAACTGCTCTAAGTTTTCTCTCCCCAGCCTTTACATCTGCCTCTGCACTTGCCATCAAAGCTCATGTTCTTTTTACCGCTTCTGCTCAGTGGCTCTTGCCACATTGCACAGGTTTCCTTAGCACTCCATCTACCCAACCCTCACTTTGGGGCTTCCCCTGCACTCCTGCCCTGAGGAATGTCCTGCACCAGGCACTTGCTGCCAGCCAGTGCTGCATGGTGTGGTGCTCTTCAGGATGCTTCTCCAATAAATGTCAGAGTGAACTGCCTGTCAGACAGGCAAAATCACCCACAAAAGGGGCAGAGCTGCTCTGTGCTTGAGAGAAGACCTCCCTGTCTGGGGCCTGTTGGTTCATTGTTCTTCAAGCTTTTTGAGCATAGGTTTTTCTAAGCGTCCTCCAGTGGCAATGTGGGCTACCATGTAGGAAGCCGAAACAAACTGGTAATGAACTTGCTTTCTAAATAAAAGTCTTGCTATCAAATTCCCATGTTTTGTTGAATCACAAACTGAAAACAGTTGCATATTGTTTGTTCTGAATCAGCACCATGCAGTCTGTCCAGCTTGGATAATTAAATATTCACTTTAGCCCCAAACTTTGTTTGCTGCATTGGGTTAGAAATGTTACAGAAAACAAATACCCCATCTTTAATAGATTCACACTCATATATATAATTACTGAAGTGCAGTCTCCTTCACTTTATAAGGTGTGTCGTGTAACCAGAATAGTGCATGTTTTAATTGTAGGAGTAAAATGTGAGAGAATATGCATGAAAATTTGTATACCACAGGGTAAGGTCTTGTAGTTTATTGGATGCAATTCAGACAGGAAAATATTGTATGTGGCTGTGTTTAGACTTATAAAAATGTCAGAATTCTCTATTTTGTCATATTTATTATATTATGTTGCTATGTTTTTTAAAGTATCTAGGAGAAACGATTTAAGGTAACATTTACCACTAAACTGTTCATTGGCAAAGGGCTTTATCCTTACGATAACTGGCTGTTCCTTGGTGGACAAAGGAAGTTCAAATTATTTTTTTTTAATTCCCTCGAGATTCTTCATATTGAAAACATTATTTGAGTGGAGAATGCTGGAAATGTTTTATGACATAGAAACAAAATATGAAAAGTTTGTTCTCGTTTTAGAGATATTGTCCTTTCCAAATTAGTAGCTGTCTTTCCCTATACTTAATTTCTGGACAGAAGGGGAAATGTTGGAAACCAAGTGTTCAACAAACTGCCCTGCTGCATAGAAGCCTTAGAAAGGAGAATAAAGGGCTCCTCAAAGCTCCTTGGAGTTCTTTTGGCAGACATGCTCTGCAGCATGCAGCCTGAGAAAACTATCATGAGTGTTTTTGAAAGTTGCACTGTTCTCTTTTGAATTTAGATTATAAATAACCAGCTACCCTAACCAGCTGTTTGAAGTCTTCAGCTTTCACCTTTTAAAGATGTTTACTTCCAGATATTCATTGTTAAAATCTGTTTAAAGCTATGTTTCAGTTTTAGATCAAGCTTCTTTTGTACCGTTGCAGTAATAAACACAATCTGAATTTATACATTAATACTTACAGCATAACAGATGCTCTCTGAAGAAATGCACACACTTCTCAGATTATCTGTTTCATGTTTTCTCATACATAAACTTAAATTAGGTCCTGTCCTATCAATTTTTTTTTATAAATTATGAAAGTCAACAGATGCGGCTTAACATTGAAAGAAAATGGCAAAGAAATTGTTTGTTTCTCACATAAATTCCAGCTGTTCAGTCTCAGATTTTCTGATAGAGATTGGTGAAGATGGAGTTGGACACAAGCAACAATGAGGTCTTATCTTCCTTCCATGTAAAATGGAGATGTGTCGTGGGTTTGCCCTAGACCAATTTCTCTCACCCCCCCCCCACAATTGCTATAAGTTGAGAGAAGGTTTATGCAGACAAAAGAGATCTGATTGGGGAGAAATAATATTAGGATTTATTACTAGCAAAATAAAAACTTTATGTAATAAATAGTGCATCCTCTGCAGATCTGCTTATATGCTGCTTGAGGTCTCAGCTCTTGAGAGCTTTTATAATTCATCTGGAGCTGTTGAGTCGAGGTCCTTCACCAGTGGACAACATGGATAGTCATCTTGCAAAGACATCCCGGTTTGACACTGAGAGGAAGTGTTGCCCACAGTGTTTTGTGCAGATCTGAGCACTGAGTCACACTTGTGCATCGTGGGTGAATCAGTAGGTGGTGACAAGGGTTAATGTCATTGCCATGCGCTTTCTGAACTAACACCTGTGAGGTGACTAGGCAGGTCTCACCTCTCCGACCTATTTCTGATTATTAACGTACTTCCTATGAGTCATGGCAGAAATGGGTGTTCTTTAAAGAAATGAATGAAGTAGTGGGACTTGTCTGGGTTTATAAAGATTTATTTATGCTCTGACACACTCTGCTAAATTAGCAGAAGCTGAGTTCATGAGAAGATTTCATTTCTGAGAAAGCTTAAATCAGTTCCTCAAAAAGATCAAGTCGTACTAGCAAGGATTGTTTTGCTGGTATAGCTCTGTCCCAGCAGCTTTCTGAGTAGTATCATTATATTGTCTAAGAGGTTTGGGTTCTAGAATACTCTCCTTAACTAAGACATGTTTTCTTGCCAAAATTTAATGCCAGAGCAGCCCAAAGCTTGCAGAAGTTTCTAAATTGCTGTTTCTAAAACCTGCTTGATAAAGACAGTCTTGGTTTTGTTCATTTGGAATCTGTTTTGTCTTTTGTAAAAGCTGCTTCACAAAATCAGGTATGGACTAATAGTTGCTGGATAAATTTTGGCAAGTTTTGCTGCAACAGTATCCCTGGGTATGGGAACCAGATGGAGGTTACAAATGGGTTGGTGGGATGTTGGCAGCTGAAGTTCAGCCCTGTGAAAATAATCTGCTGGGGTAAAGGCACTGGTTCTCTCCTGTCCACTGTGGTGTGACAAGTGGTGAGTCCCTACCAACCACTGCATGGCAGAGGCACAGGCCCATCACTTCTGATGGCTGTGCCATTGCCAAGGGAGCAGCCACATCAGAATCAACTTTGCTGTAGCTGTTTGCTTACTGAATGCAAATCAGGAGCCTTGACGTTTATGAAGTTGTGGCCAGGGCTGTAAAATTCAAATTCACAGTCACATCACTTTTCAGTAGGCCATGCAAGTGGATTGAAGTAGACTTCACATTTTCCATGATAAAATGATACAGCAGGATTCTTAGCACGTAATTGACTGAATTGTGATTTGGGGATGACTTCAGAATCAAAAGGATTTGAGACCTCTTCCTGTACATGACTCAGCTATGATTTTGTAAATACGTGTAACTTATATGATCACATCTTTCATATATTTTATCCCCAAAGCTTCTAAGAATTTAATCAGGCATTGAACCAAAGTTGTTTAAGAGTCAGACCAAAGATATGAAGTCAAACTCAGAAGTTGTCTGGTTTGTGTGGCTGGGCTTGTGCAGAATGTTGTGGGAGCACTAGCACTCCCTGCAGACTTGAGGCATTTACAGTCTCTGTCCAGTTCTATTTTACAATTCTCAGAATAATTTATAGTGCATCATGAATCACACCTGGGTAGAGGTTTAATGAACAACTTCACTGACCTGATTTTTTTAACTAGAAAAATAATCACAAGTAAAATTGAGACATCCATGTTTCCCCATGCAGGTCTGCAGGTTTGGTAAAGCACTGTCACGATGGGTGACTTTCAGCACGTTTATCAAGGGCTACCAGAATCACTAGGAGCCCCCGGTGGTCTAGTGGTTAAGACACAGCGCTGTTACCGCTGCGACCCAGGTTCGAGTCCTGGTCAGGGACCTCCCCGGGCAGATGGAGCTCATTAGCCCTTAAGGCAATCCATCTAAGAGAAGGTCACTCTGA
>JAWWES010000171.1:20564494-20613991 GCA_035583135.1 Lophotriccus pileatus
AGGCTCGAAGGCCTTATCTGCATATGCGGGTAAGGACCTTCCCCGGCTCTTCGTTCGCGAAGACTGGCCATTTTTTACCGGAATCACTGTCCTTTCTTAATAACACTGATATGTACTTCTTGCCACATGCATGGCTTTACCACTAGCCTACTTTTTGGGTTTTTTTCAGTCTTTCCCATGAGGAATGCACTGTGTGCTCATGCCTTGTGTGACACACAGACAGCTATGCACCATTCTCTTCCAGTCAGGTTAAATTTTACTTAGAGTAAAAGAAAGCCCCTTTTTTATCAAACTGAATAGAAAGCCTTAGCAAATTTTTTCTTTTTACGCAATGTATCTTAGAAAATCAGACAGTGGGATAGTCCAGTAAACTGTACAAAGTGAGTGAATAGCCTGGTGAAGATAGTTTGGAAATGAAGGTTTTTTTGGTTTTGTTTTTTTTTTTAAAGTTGGCCTGTGTGGGGAGTGGCTGTCACAGGCCTTGCCATACCTATCCTTGGAGCACTGTCTGCAGTAAGCAGCTGTTATGTGGGTGACTGATACCTGTACACTGTGCATCAGGAGGAGTGACAGGGAGCAAGGTCAAGATTTGGAGGTGAGAGACACTGCCTAAAGTAGAACTGGACTGCATGATATTTTCTCTAGGAATTAAGTAGCTGCTGTAATTTGTGATTTCTTATTTTTGTTTTAATGAGTTCTTCTTGCAGTTCCTCCAGAAAATCTCCCTTAGTAATAGCTGGGGTATTGACCATGGGGTGTGGGGCAGTGGAGAAAACCAGAGGTCCTCCCTTACCTCTCAGGACTCACAGCTAACTCTTGGGATCTAGATGTGATGTTTTCTCGTGGAAAAGCAAACGGCCAGGTGGTCAGGGCTGGAGCCGGTCCCAAAGATGTGCTTTAGAAGCTTCCAGATCTTGAATGTCAGTTGTCTTAACTCCTCCTGATGTACATCATGTGGGACAAGGCACAGGGCAAATGATGTGCCAGATATTGACCTGCACATGGGTTGTCACACCATGAAATATGCTGACCTCTCCTCCATGTTCCTGACACTAGGAAAGGTCATGGCAAAGACTGAGCCTTATTCATCATAGTGGTGCTAATTGTTTAATAAATTAGCCACCAGGTCAGTTCTCACGGATGCCTTAGCTCTGCACTGGTGAGTTAGTGCATCCAGTTAAGGTGCCTGCTGTACCCAGCTGTTCATTAGGTACTGGTGAAACACTTGTCCAGGGCATGAGTGTTGCACATTAAGTCTTGTGAGGTCCAAAAAGTTGGAAAGCTCCTACTTCGCCATATGTTGGTCAGTTTAAAAGCTGAAGCTCAGTTCCTATCCCTCTTCATTTACATGTGTAGATTGGAAGAGAAAACATGGTGAAGGCTGTCAGAGAAAGTCAGTGGCCAGTGCCCCAGCCATATTATTGGTTTTCATATCTCAAAGTGAGTAATTTGGGATGGTGTTGGCAAATAAGTGGCAGCAAGTGAGGGGCCAGTATAGTTTCCGGAGAAGAGATGTTATGTGTGCTGCTATTACTGATACCTATTTAACAAATAACAGCTACTTTCAGTGGTAACCAAGGCCAGCCACAAGAGTTTAGAAAACAGACTGAAACATGTATGGCTGTGTTGATATCATTGTGATGTAAGGATGGATGCAGAGGGTGGTCACTGGTAAAGCTTAACCATCTGGCACTGGATGCCCAGCAGTGATGGGGGTGAGGTAAGGAGTCCCACCACCTGGCTGCCTGTTGTCTCACAGCCCATGCATCCCATCTCCAAGAAGCTCAGACCTCTCCTGTGATGTCCAACAGCATCTGTCCCCATGGCATGAACAATGTGGGGTTTCCCAGGCAGGCTCTGTCAACTCTGTTACGCCATAATATAATCAAATGTGTCATCTCTGCCTTTACAAAAATTTTGTGCCATGGCAGTACTTTGGTGTTTGAGGCAATTTTGATGGTTTCCTTTTTTTTTTATCTTAATAATATATTTTTTGAATAAATGAGTCTGAATGTTTGGTACACAACCATCCTGTTACTTTCTGCCTGTTTTACATTTATGTTCTTTCCCTTTAGCATTCATTAGAACAGCTTCCCTTTCTGCAGAAGCGCCGTGTTATTTATAAACTGCCATTTTATTTGCAATATGCCATGTATGAAATGGGCCATAGATGGTAGTTATGTGGCTTGAGAATAGAACCCTTAATTTGGATGTGTTTTATAAACAATTGGCAATAAATGGCCTCATCCTGTGTCCTTTGACTTTAGTGGGAGTTTTCCGACAAGCGTATTTACGCAGGAACAACCAGGCTGCCAGCGCAGCGTCAGCGGGCAGCACGCCTTTGCATTCAGCACAGTTGCGTGTCCCCGTGCCAAGAATGAATTTTGCTGATTCAAATTTGCTCAGTTTGTCAACACACAGCTCCCATTGAACTTCGCAGGACGAGAATCATTCTTGGCACAGGGCCGTGGCAGCCCAGGGAGCACTGCCCGCTGCCGGCACCGGCAAGAGAGCAGCGCCTTGGCTCCCCAGTTCCCAAGGCTCCCGTCTCCTGTTGCATGTGTTTGCTGTTGTTGGAGTAGGGGAAGAGTCAGTGATAAAAAGAGATCTCCTAGGTTAGTTTTCAAGGCTTTTTTTTCTCTTGTGTGTGGCTGTCTGGATGATTAATGTGAATAGGAAAATACTGTTGACCCATTTAAATCATGTTAGACAACATCCATTGCTCATCTACATAATGAAATACACACTGAACATTACGGCCTAAGTATAAGAACCAGTGAACTACAAAAATAATATTTTACTCATTTAGATTATGAAGTAAAATATAGGACATTAGTACTAATCATAGTATTAAATTTTAAGCCATGCAAATTGTAATTGTCAGTGAAAAAGAGCTATAAGTTGAAAAGGCTATTAGCATTTCAGCTTTAACAGTTAATTTGAGTTAATTTTTTTGCTTGTGTGCAGCAGTAGAAAAGTCTATATGCAAAATATTTAATATTAAGTGCAGAAGTGTTTGTTTTATACTGTTATTTAATTTCAGTCATTAAAGAAATGTTAGAAAATAATTTGCAATGTTAAAATATGTTAACATTTTATATTACAGAGAGTAAACTGCAAACCTTTCTTGGGTAAAATCATCTATAAAAGGCAAATTATTAGTTACCAAAAGACAAAATAATTTTAAGCATTTATTTAAGTACCAAAGCAAAAACTGAAGCCTTTAAAAGTATGGATTTTGTCAAATAGAAACATAATTGTCAGCATTTTAAACTAAATACAAATTTTAAAGTATTGAATTTAGGCTGACAGGTTTCTATGGTTACCTACCTTTCCAGTAGTTTGGTGAGATGTGTAAATCAGCCTGTGAGTCACTAGTAATTATTTGGTTTTTTGTTTGTTATAGTTGTAATTCTGTGTTCAGTTTGAATCCAATACAGTTCACACCACATGCTTTGATTTATGTATATTTTAGTGTGTATGATTGACAGTGATTGAGCATTTCTTATGGAGTGCTTGGTTTTTTTGTCATAAGTGATGTATGTTGGTACTTCTGAAAATGTAAACAACTTCTTCCTGTATCACTGTTTGATAAACAGGGACTTTTATGCTAAGAAAGAGGTCTTTGTAAATGTTAAGCAAGAAGATAAGGGAAAGGTATTTTAAAGACATTTAAAACAGCTCCCAAACATTGTACCCTACTCTTCCAAATTTGAACCATAATTTCATCGTTATAATTCATTCGGTGACCCAAACGTCACGTATTTATGAATAAGCTTCCAAGTTACACATTAGTAGCACATACTAATGACTGACAGGTTTAAAAATAAGTGTCTTAATCAAGATGCTACAAGTTATCTGCAGCAAGCTCTTGATTGGAATGTCTTCCTGGTGCAGAGCATCTTCTTAAAAAAAAAAAGAAAAGGAGCTTATTTCCACCACCACAATAGTTTAGTAGAAACAGCTGTAAACTCTTACATGTCTCTGCTCTTATATCTGGATTATAGGATGTAATTCCCTAACCTTAACACTTGTCAGCTAGGGAAGGACACAAACATGTTTTCTCAGTAAAGGCTTAACTGTCCTAAGGTAACTTGTGTTTTCATGTGAAAACAGGACAATACAAGTCATTAACAACTTCTAACACAAAGCAAAAAACACTGCTAGCTGTCATTTTTGCCAAAAGAGTAGTAATATAATCTTAATTAGTTTAGTCATTCATCCCAAACTTGCTAGCCACGTGTACTTTTTTTTTTTAATTTTGTTATAAGACTGGCTTATAATTCAGGCAGCACCTTGTGTCCTTAAAGATTGGCTGCAGGTGTATCGAAAATACTTACTGCAAGGGGTCTTATACTTAGTGCAGGAAAAGGCTGACTGCCCATCCTCCTCCTCTCAAGCAACATAGAAAATCCTGATACAGTGTTCAGGAGTGTTCTTAAATTTTCTGTGCAAAGATTACTCTTATTTTCAGCAGTGTTGCTCACCCACTGAAAGGGTTTCTGTGGGAAATGGTTTTTTTGTGGTGATCCAGACATGTTTTTCCATTTTAGGTGGAAATTTAAGAGGTTAAAATAGGATTTATTTTTAACATTTGATATTGATTCAGGCATGTATGTAGGACATAAACATGCCAGTTGAAAAACAGTTTTTTCACAGAGCACCTGAAAAGATTTTATCCCAGTGGGATTCAATGAATGTTAAAGCTGTGGGTGGGTGCATATAAACAACAAGATTTGGTATTGTGCTGTGTGTGAGGACTATTTGAATAGCTTATTATTTTAATCTGAAACAACTGCTATTTTTTAAACTGCATAACTTGTTATAATAGTGGTTACTTCCCTAAAAAATTGAAATCATTAATACAATAAGCAATCTTTCAAGCAAAAGTAATTTCTCTGATCTTTAAAAAAACCTGGAGATAGATAGAAAGTGATTGAAAAATGTATTTAAATATGCAAGCCTGAACAGTTATGTTTCTCATTCTAATTTATTCACTTTATGATAAATTAATTTACTCAATATAGGAATGCAGTAACATAAGAGGAATGTTTCTCCTGCTAGTCACAGAAGTTGATACTTGCCAGATGCTGTGATCTGGAGTTTAAATTCCCCTGATATTAACTGTGATTGAAACTTTTAATATTGCTTTGTCCAGCTTTTGTACTGGACTTGTTCCATTTTGCTGTGATACTGCTTTAGTCAACACTGTCTTTTTATTTTCCACTAGTGTTATTTTATCAGAGAGAAAAAATATAGTAGAAATAGCACTAGGATGGAAGGCTCTATTGAAGAACTACAATGCCCTGTTCTCAAAGTTAAGCTTGTACAGCCTGGTCCTGTTTTCTGTAACAGACAACTCATTTGCTTTGGTATATTAATGAATATCATTCAGATATTGTTCGATTGTACTCTTCATTCTTTAAATCCTATAATGCAATGGGGAAGTAATGTTTAATGATACCAAATTTTACTAATTTTTTTCTTACACTGCCTTGGTGTGACTCTGTGTGTATGTGTGTGTATATATATATACACAGAACTGCTCAATTGATCAAATGAGGTTTTAATGATAGAATATTAATTTTTACTTTTGTTCTTGTTTGTTAAAGTTGCACAGTCGGTTGCTGCTGATAAAAGGAGGCACCGAGCCAGCTTCCTGAAGCAGCTATGAGGAGGGTCATGGCTTGTCATGACCTGGGCACTGGTACTTGAATGTTGTTATTATTGGGATGAAGTACCCTTAGGCTGCCATCCTTCCTGTAAATAGAAGAGGTTCTGATTCTCTGTGGTTTCCCAGTTTACCAACTTGTAGAACAGCTATTTTGTTGGCCCTAAGTTTGACTGAATAATGAATTAGAAGCACGGAACTATTCCAGAATGCACTGATTCATCATTTTAGTCTGTTAGTCTAGACTAAATCATAATAAGTAAAGAATCTGTTTCCATATAGTTTATAAATTTACACCAAATTTAAAAACTAATTTGTATTGGCATACAGCAAAACAAATTGCCCAATTCCACTCTGCATGAAGTAAGGGCAGAATTATAATTAGCAAGGAGCATATCTGAGGGCCAAAATTGACTTTTTTCAGTGACACGGAGGAGTCCCAGTGATGTCAGCAGAGGAGCTGACTCTGCTCCCTTGGAGCCTGTCGGCATTTGACTGTTCCTTTGCTTTATTGCCTCTTAGGAGGCTAACAAGAACAGCAGTTCTGTTAGTGCCTTTGTTAAATAAACAAATTCTGTCATTAATTTCCAGATAATTTAAATAATTAAATAAAACAATACCAATTAGAATATAATGTTTGCAAGATACTGGCCTATGTTTCAGTTTATCAGAGTAGAGTCATAAGCATGCTGTTGTTGATGTTTTCACCAATGTGTTGCTGTTGTAACTGAAGTCATATCTATCCTGATGAATATTTCATTTCCCCAATCATGCTATTAAAACCGGAGTGGTTTTACCCTTTCATTTCTGTTTTCTCTTTTCCAGTACCATCATGACAGCTGTGGCTGTGTCCTGTTTACAAATTGCTGCTAGTCACATTTTCAGTAGTCCTTACGGGTTTTGCTTTCCTCTAATGCATCCAATTAGGAGGAAATATTTCTCACGAGCATGGACTTGCTCTTCTTCTTGTAATGGCATAGTTCTGCAATCCAGGAAACAGTGCTGCATGGTGTCCATGTCCATGATTTCCTGATGTGGGAAAAACGTGTGGAAAGCATCTGGAGAGGAGGAGACCCCCTTTACCAGCTTGTTTCCTGTAAGCGAAATTGGAAGACCTTGTCTGTGCAAATAGATTTCAAAATAGAGTCTGCCCTTTGACTGTCTCCATAATTACACAGCGCTCTCTGTATTTTATTTGGCTGCCAGAGCAGTTAACCCCTGGAAGTAAGGGGCTGATGATGGCGTGACCAGCACGGGTATGCAGACATGACCATGTGAATACACTCTTGTTTGGAGAAGCCCGTTGTTAAGACCTCGTTACAATATACTTTTACCAAATTTGAAAATTATTATGTGTTGGATTATGTTGATTAAGATATGTTATATCCTTAGTGCACAGAAAATGTGGAGGTATTAGTTGCAAGAAAGGGAAAAAAAAAAAGAGAAACTAAAAAAAAAAGTTCTTTCGTGGCTTTGATGTAATCAACATCTGTCAACAGAATGAATTTGCTTTTGTTTAATTTCAAGGGCTCTTGTCCTTCTACTTTGCCCAATCAGTTTCAACTTCTGCCTCAGGCATTTCCCTATGTTGTTCTTGGGTTTTTTCCTTTTTTTTTTTTTTTTTTTTAGCAAATGCACAGGTTATTGCTTGTGAAATGTGAGCTGCTCTTCTGCTACACAGGTTACACAGAGCTGGAAAGAACCTTTAATCTTTCCCATCCTATTTTTGAAGCTTGGGCATACCTTTGCAACAGGGGGATTACAAAGTCAGTGTTTTATTAGACAGCTAGAATTACAATTACAAGTAAAGGTCTTTCAAACCACAGCCGTTATTTCAGATTGAAAAATGGGAACATTTGGTAATTAGCAGTAAAAAGCCATATATTCTTACCTAGTTGCATTGGCTGCATTCCACATATTACCCTTAGTAATTTTTATACTTCTCTTTAAACTTTTATTCCTCTGAAGTTTCAGCAAAATCAATATTTGCACAAGAAGATAATTTATGATAGAATATTAAAATTATTTGACAAGCCAAATTAAAGACCTCTAGTGTTTTACCCCCAAATGGATATATACTATCTTCACAGTCATTCTTTTTTTCAGTTTTAAAAAAAGATTAAATCACATATTTTGAAGAGAATTGTCAGAACAATGCTTTTGATGTTGGTAACTTTATCAAGAGCAAGTTGATTTTATTCCCTAAGTGGTTTGGATGTTAATTCTTTTAATCCTAAATAATTTTGGTACTGTGCTTCTGTTGATACTATGACTAAATTATTTTAAAATACATTAATTTATTTTTTGTCTCTTTTAAGATGTATTTATTGTAGCTTAGGACTATCATGAAGTTTATCCATTGGTAACTCTTTTGCTAATTGCTTGGAAAATTGAAATCTTTTGTAAATAAATACCAAAAAAATGGTTGCTAACAATCACATTTGATGAATCATATAAATTAACAGGATTTTTGCATGGCTACCCCATACCTCATTCATTGAAAACATAGCTTGGTAAATTGCTGTAACTGTTAAACAAGAAGCATTAGAAAAGGGCTTATGTGAGAATTCATTTCCAGCATCTCCCGTTAAAAATACTTCTTGACCAGAGGAAAATCACATTTAAATTACTAAAATCAACTTAATTAAGGGTCATTAATAGAGATACACATAAAAAACTCTCCACTCTATGAGTGAAATGAGAGCATTTCATTATATAGTGTAGCATGCATGAACAGATAACAATTAAAATAGCCCTAGAGTAAAAGGCTAATAAATATAGGGCACATTGTGCTGCAAAATCAGTCACTTAAAAATGCTCCCACCCATCATAATTTTGAATGCTGTATTCAGGCCCTCTGACTGACTCATTTAAAAGGAAAAAAAAATGTAATTTCCACACAAGATAAATTCATCTGTAATTCACAAGAGCTCACAGTGCACATTTATATCATTAATACAAATAAAGATCTGGAAGGTGTGCTGAGGAATCCGGCGGCTCCGTCAGGACGTGCGTGCCCAGGGATTGCACAGGGAGGTTCACTGCCGAGTCAGCGGAGCAGTTGTCAGTAATTTCTGTGCTTGCTGCATTGTATCTGCTGATGGGATTCAGTAGTGGTGGTGATAATTCTCCTCCCTGCAGCTGATAGTAAATATTCTGTTACTCGTGGCAGGTGACGTAGCCTTGCTGTTGGGGCAGAGAATAAATGCATAAAGGGTCAACTTTGCATCCTGGCTGTGCTGGGCTGTTACCAGCCTGCCCGGCTGCACACTCCAGGCTCTCTCCGGCGGCTGCAGTTTCTGCTGGAAGATGCATTAAGCCTGTGTTTATGAACTGTCTTACAGTAATTAATACACACAGAAAGCTTAACAAAAAGAATGTGCTTGAGCACCAGTGTTGCAGAAGTAAATAAAGGCACTGAGAAAAGCTTTGATGGTTGTAAGGGATGGGGTGAAGGGAATCTCTGAGCCAGACTTGGAGAATACAGACAGTTGTTCCTGTCTTGGGTGATTGATGATGTTGCTATATCGAATTAGCTGTGAATATGGGAGCTTAAAAAATAAAAGGAGCTGTGGAGGCATTAGAAGGCCTTCTTAAGGAAGGAAGTGTGTGGATGGAGTCCAGATTTTCATTATAAACCAGTAACTACATTATATTTTAATGCCATTTTATTTAATTTTATTTTTAGTTTGTAGGAGAATGTTTTCTCTTATAATTTTTTATATTTCTAATAAAAGTTTAGTTGTCCTGTGTTTATAAGTCTTGTGATATAATTTAGGAATCGTATTATACTATGGTGATATTTATTTGCATGTCGTATTTCATCTATTCAAGTAGTAGATATTTTTGTATGCATCTGGTTTATAATGAGTAGTTAGTAGAATAACAACAGGTTACAGTAGCTTATTATCCTGTTATTTTGTGACAACACTTACAGTGTATCTTTGGGAGAACAGAGGTAAAAATTTTATTCCAAATAAAAAGGTATCCCTTCTGAATGTGAGCTAATCAATGGGCATGTATTTAAGAGTGTGTATTTGGGAGTGTGTATTATGAATAATTGACAAGCACACTTGTACCTTTTCCCCCTGATTAAATTTTGACACAGTAGACAAGGTGCCCAGGGAGTGTGCTGGGCATCAAGGAGAGCATTTGAAACACATGTTCACATATTGATGTCCACATGGACTTTAGCTGACCACATCTGTGACTGTGGGATTTCAATATATTTGTAATACTTTTAGCTATGGTAAGACCAAGGTACTTCCACTGCACTCTGTAAAAGAAGTAACCTTAGCTTACACAGAGTGAATTCTACTTCTGATGGCCCAAAAGTTGCTGCTTCAGCAGATTCTGTGCTTCTAGAAATGAGTGCAAACTAGGCAGAGAGTTTGTAGGGTGCTTTGGGTTCTTTGGACACACAGGTGCAGGTTAGGTGACGGTTTCTTTTTTTCTTGTTTGGAGTTTTTTTGTTAATTGGCCAATGATTTTTTCCTTGTGAGGAGACCCTAGGACAGCAGTAGATTATGAGGCTGCTGATTAAATTCTAATTAATAGACCACCAAACCAATCCAGCCCTCTGCTAACTGAGCAGCTCCACTTCCTTGGAGGCACTTTCTTCCCTTTTGAAGCAGGCAACTTCCACTGGGGTACTTGGGTTATACTGAGAGCTTGATCTGAGCCTCATCCATCAGCTCCACTTTGTTACTTATCAGCAATTAAAAAAAAGACAGTAAAAATTTGCTTGCTTTGAATAAAGGTTTCTACAACCTTTCAGAATCTAGTAACTAAATGTAGCACTAATCAGTGTGCAGAGAGACAGTCAGGAACAGTTCCAATACAAACTGGATGCAACTATTTCATTGTCTGGGTTTTGGGGCTCCTAAACAGTGCATAACTTGAATCTCCTGTATGTCCTGGAATACTGTAAAAAGGCTGTCTGTGAATGAGTGTGCATGTGGACAGATAATTTCTGCATCTGAACATGAAAAAAACCCCAAAGGAAAGGAAGGAAGGTACAATAAAATAAAAACCTGCAATATACACAAGAAACTCTTTTAAAAAAATCATTTTAAGACAGTTACAAAAATGCAGTAGATTGATTTCTTAATTTCTCTGATATAAAAATGTTTAGTTACTTCTGTGTAAACAAAAACTTTTTACTGAAGAATAATTATTCATCTGGATTACTTGCCACAAGATTGCTCTTGTGTTTGTGTACACAATGACATTTTTCAGAAGCAGATCAACTATTATGTTAAACAATGTTTCAGAAAAAAACCTCTGTTTTGATTGTAGAACATTTGAGTAATGGAAATATACTCTGTGTGTAATTGTAGTGTAATTGGGCAGTGCCAATAATCCTTTTGAATTTTTCTGTTTTGATGCTAGCATAATTTTTAGTGGTGCATTATTTTGGTTTGATGTCTCTGAGAACCTTTGGACCTCAATGCCCATTTTTCCCCATTTTTCTGGGCTTTTTCTTCTTTTTTGAGGGAGTAAAAGGTGTCATTGCCCAACAACTAAGTTGGAGCAATTAAACTGATGAACTGTCATCCCAAATTCTCATGTGAATTAAACGGAAATCTAATTCAAATATTCCAGATAAATTTCAATTTTTAATCCCTTCAATTGGTTTTGGCCAAGATTAAAAATATTTCCTGAAGTTTGTTCTGTTGCCGGGCTAGGTAAGACAAAATGAGCCCCATTCCTTGTGTCTTGAGCAACAAGGCAAAGAGCAACATTACCATTGTTGTGCTCAAATCTGTGACCAATTCTGCAAAAATGCAGTAAAAACTATTGTCTGAAATAACATTGAATCTTTTTTTTTTTGGCTTCTCTTTTCTTGTTCTCGTCCCTTGTTCACTGTTTTGCCAAGCCTTGAACAGTGCAGCTTCTGGCCATGAAAATTCTCCAAGCAGGGGCCAGTTGTAGCGTCACTCCTGTCTGTAAACTGTGGGGAGTTCACCCACACTGCTTTTTAATGCATCAAACCAAAACAGATCTGGTATTTTATGAAGCTTCACAGTATTGTTTGGGATGGGTTTTTTTGTTCTCATTTCTGCTTGTTATTGCTCTTTCTATAACAGTACAAGATTTGAACTACCCTTGGCAACTGCGTGAGTTCTGTGCTTTGTTTTACATGATGCTCTTCTTATTGCATACTTTCCATTTCGTAATGTGAAAGTAGAAAAAAAACATTAACCATTTTTACCTTATCTGTTAACAGGTTCCGTGACTGGCTGCCACATAATCTTTTCCTCGTTCAGTCGTAACTACCTGCACAGGCAGTCAAGCAATCAACAGCAAAGGTGCTTCTTTTTTCAAGGACAAAGGAACGCTGCTTATAGTGTAGTTTGGCCAGCCATGGTTTCTCCAGCTCACCAAGTTCCTAAGGTACTGCACTTTCTGTTATCTAATCTGTTAGTCAGTCAATATAGAGTTTTCAGCTGTCTGCCATGATGGGGTATCACACCCAGGGCTTGCTCAGTTATAGTATAAACATGCAGTATTATCTGTCAGTACTTCTGGGTCCAGATTCTTGTTTTGGACAATTATAGACAGACCTACCAGAAGTCAATAGGAATCATTCACGATCATCTGAGTCCTTTTCTGTATAAATCTTTAGCAAGATAATTATAAAAATGTTTATATTTTGCTGAAGGTTTTGTTATTCGGTTATGTCAGATTTAAGAAGGGAATATACAATACCTGCTGGCAGCTGCCTCGCAACCCCACTGCACATTCTAAACTCGAATTCTTTGTGCCTGAGTGGTTTTTTTCCTTGCAACATACAGTTTTATTTTTATTTACTTTAGAGCCGAAAGGGACTATTTCATGCAAATGCAAATTTAACATGTGTTCCACTTCTGGTTTCCTTTTTCTCTTTTCTTTTTTTTCCTTGTTTAATTACAGCACACAGATTAACTGTTTAGTATCTTTCTTTATCCAAAAGAAACCAAAGTACTCTTTCTAAACAGTGCTTTTAAGGATATGCATTAGTACTTCTTTAAACTTTGCTTTTCATTTTATTATAGATTTCTTAGGCCAAATATAGAGTATTTCCATGGGCCAGAAATACTAAGAAGTATATTTTTTAGATAGAAAGCAGATAAGAATGCTGGATGTAGGGGCTGTGGAAGTTCTGTGTGTAGCAGGAATATAGGGTTACATGCTCTATATATTTTCAAAAGGTTAAAAATCATAGAATTTACGAACTTTATTTTCTGTATTTAGATGTTTCTTTTGGGATAAATAGGGAAAAATATATTGTCATAATGAAAAATTGTCTTCTCAGATCAGAGTTGTCAGACTGTCTAAAAATCAGTCCATGTCTACGAACTCTGAAAACTTGAGGGCAAAGTTATTTTTTTATACAGAGTATGCCAGAAATCACTCTAAAATAACATGATGTTTTTTAGGATACTGATATGAAACTGTCCACATAGACATTAGAATGTACACTGCTTTGGGCTTCTCCCTTAACAGACCATAGAGGTCAGTAGGGTCATGTCTCAGCAGTTACTGGGTAAGTGCCCTCCAAGGGCAACGTGAGGGTGGTGCTGTCTATGGAGTTGCTAATCCAGCAAATGGTGGGTTGTTGTTTTTTTTTTTTTTCTAAATTCAAGCCCAAACTACTGCAATAGAATGTTGTTAGGGTTGATGTGCCATTAATTTGAAAGAAATGGAAATCTGAAATTCTATTGACATAAGTCAGCTAAAGATACTTTCACTTTTTATCAGAATAGAAATGAAATACCTGTAGGAGTAACAATGGTCTTCCCATTTCAAGTCCCAATAGAGCTTAGTAGTTGCCCCACTCTTCTGTGCTTCTACACCCTGTTGTTGTATGGTTGTGCTGAGTACAGCCTAAGTGCCTAATTTTTTTTCTGCCTGCCAGCTTAAGTGTGTATTTTGTGAAGTCAGGAGCAAAACTCGTCCTGTGGTCAGTGTGGCAGAAAATCAGCCACACATCAGCTTTGTTGTAGGCAAAGGGATTCTTCTGCAGTTGGTGAAACAGCCCAGGACTCCCTGAGAGAAAGTGCATTTCCTTCTCTGTGTGGGAAAAAAATGTTCTTGTGTGGAAAAAATCATGTTTGATACATTTTCCTTGACACAGCAAACCGGGATACCCTTGTGTAATATTGTAGATGGATGAGTTTGAGCATATGAACTAGATTAATAAGTAAAACTCTCTAAGTTAAAATAAGTTAAATCCTAAGGTTCTTAGTCAAAAAGCAATCTCATGAAAGTTAATAGGAGTTCTGTCTGAATGAGAAACTAAGGATTTGATCAGTTATAATTTTGAGCACCTCATTCTGTATGTTTGCCCTGTCACTTCCAGTGTTTAGGTGCCTTTTGTAGAAAATGTCCCTCTTTGCAGAAGAAAATGAAGAGTTTTTAAGTCTTTGTCATAGTTTCATAACTTGAGACTGTCTGTGCTGGAAGTTGGCTGCAGTATCTGGAGTTTCAGCACTGGAAGGCTAACAGACTGTGTAAGTCAGTAGTAACAGGCAATGTTAAGTTCAAAAGGGCAGTGGAAGAAATTCTGAGGCAGCCTTGAGGGTTTGCCCTGATGGCTTAGGAAGGTCGATGCTACGACAGAAAGGGCAAGCTGCCATGAAGCAGGAGGCAGTATCTGAGAAAATGATCCCATTGTCATGCTCAGTTTTCTGATCTTCATTTTCAATCCTTTTTCTCCAAGCACATAAAGAAGCCAGACTATGTGACGACAGGCATTGTACCAGACTGGGGAGACGACATAGAAATTAAGAATGAAGATCAGATTCAAGGGCTTCGTCAAGCTTGTCAGTTGGCCCGTCATGTCCTGCTTCTGGCTGGAAAGGGCTTAAAGGTAACAAACAATTACAGAAGTCCCATAACAGGATGGTTGTCTTTTACGCTTTCACTTATTTGGGTTTTGTTCCTACTTTTTTTTAACTTTCCTATAATGTGCATTTTAATTTTAACATATTTAAGTTAGATCCTGAAAAAAATAAGGATTTATTAACTTTTGATTCAGTTCATTGTATGCCTGTTTAGTTCTTTCTGTATTTTGAACCTCAGTAGTACTTAGGGTGAGTTGCTGGCTCAGGTGTAATATCTCTGTGTCTATAGTCTTCCTCTGTTCCAATTATGCCAAATCGTGTGAATTCCTCATAAGGCACAGACTGCATTTTTTCCTTTCATTTTATGGTCCATCTTCCTCATATGTCTTGCTTTCCAGCTCTGCATGTGTCCAAGCCCAACAAGCTGGTCTGCCTTCTCCATTCCTGCCCATCCTTCAGCCCCTTGCTGTCCTGCAGGATCTGGCACAACTCATAGAAATGCTGCTGGAAAAAAAATCTGCCAAATTCCACACAATTTTCCAGAGTGCATTGATAATAAAGCCTTGTGGTTTCCAGAAATGTTTCTACAGTATGCTTTTTGGGATACCTCCCAAGTTAAAATGTACAGGGAGGAGCCTACTGCCAGGTTTTGCAGATGAAGAAGTGCTTTCTTAGCTCTGCCTTGATATTTCATGTAATAGCATACTGGATAGGGTGAAATGGGTTGAGTAGCTATGAGATGCAGAGATAGATGAGGAGTGTAGGTCAATCCCATTGACTTAAAAGGGGATTTTTCTTCCAGCTATCATCACTCTTTCCCAGAGGTTTAATTCTAGAGCTGGGATGGTCAATAATAAAACTGCCTGAAGCTTTGATCTTATGTAGCTTTGCGCTTTTTTAACTTTTTAATGTGCAATTATTTCCCAGTACAGTAAAACTTACTCATTTAAAGCTAGAGGCATATACATGTTTCTGAAGGATCAGGGTGCAATGTGGGTTTTGAATGAGAGCAGTATTTCTCAAATACTCTTTAGTTGTCATGTGTAAATACACATGTAGGCAGTATGGTGTAGCTTATGATACAGTTCATCATATGTGCCAAATCATACATAATAGCAAAATACTACACACACATAATGAATGTTTTGGAGCAAAAAGGTGTATAAGATTAGAATTACATATCCAGGAGCTGTGTACTGGGAGGGAGATGGCATTTGGAGTTGCACTGCTGAGGCCACTTCCCGGGTCAGTCACAGACTGGTGGTGACTTTGTTTTACACCAGTTTGTCTAAGACTCCCCTGACTGGGAGAATGCTCCAAAACCCTCCGTCATGGACAGTGAGAATCTTCTGGTTTCCAGCTTGATGATGTGCATGGTCAGTTTATACCCATCTGTTCTTGTGCCAGCACTGCTCTTTAATTTAAATAGCTTCCTGCCTTTCCTTGAGTCTTTCCCTTCACACAGGAATAGAGCTATGCACCAGACTAAACAAATCAAGCTCTTTTAGGCTATTCTCATAACATATACTCTATGTTCCTATTTTATCTGAAGAGTCCCATCCCTCCACCTGTTCCTGTTGTCTTGCTGAACCTACCTTGCACACAGTCCTCCAAAGTGGCTCTTGCCTGTGCTTTAGCTAGTGGCAATAAGATCCCCTAATACAACAGAGGTGCATTACAATCCATGAATACAGAGGGTTACAGTTTGGGTGATGCATGGTCCTGATGCATTTACTGCCTGTGGAACTTAAAATTACAATATGGTATCATATGTGATAGCTTTCCTGGGTTTGAGTTACAAATTTGGGAATAAAGCAGTGAATTCTATGACATGGAAATATTTTGTTAGATACCATCAGATTGCCACATCATCCAGAAAACGGACTAGGTGCACAGTAGATGCCACCCCAACCTTGCCCAGCTGGCAAAAACATCTTTAAAAGTAAAACAGATAGTGCAAAAAGCAGAACTTTTCACAGGGTATAAGCCATGCAGAGACCACAGATCTGTCTGCTGAATATCCAAAAGCCTCATCAAATTCCTTGAGCAGAGCAGCAGCAGACAGCAGACAGCATCCAGTCGGGTACGTAGCAGTTCAGTTTGTCTGTGGGCTGTAGATGATAGATGTGTGAGCAAAGGCAGGAGCAATAAACCTGTACTTATCCAGACCCAATGGCTGCAGTATCCAGTACAGACAGCGTGCTGGGGCTGCGGCTGCTGCCCAGCAGAGGCTGCAGAGGCGCCTGCAAAGCAGGGGATATGTGCACTAACCCCAAATCCCAGTCGAGTGGGTTCATTGCTCCTCATCTGCCCAACGGCGTTTTTGTGCTGAACAAAATTCAAGCTGAGTAAACGTGTTTTATCTCAGCACAGTACACAAGTGCACTCTGCTGTGTTCACTGTCTCAGAATTTCAGTATATGACTATGTCTCCTGCACCACGGCCTAACCTGTATTCCACGTGTTACTCCAAAATCACAGCCACAGTGATTTTCCTTCAGTCTGCCAACACTAATCTTCATATCTGTACAAAGTATGCTTTTCAAAGGCTCAGAACTCATTCGAATCAAAATCAATTTGCGGAGGAACCCTCAAAAGTACTTTTCAATGAGAGAGGTTTCCCTACCGAATTTCAAATTTCAGCTCTAACCAGACTGGCTCAGAGACAGAGCTGATCCAAAAGAAAAGTGAGGATAATGTTATTTTAAGTGTGGATACTCAGAAAATGGATGAATGATATATGAGAGGGTTTGAGGTTCTTTTAATATGTACAATTGTGAGGAAAAGATGAATCTAGATATTGTCAAACATAAAAATGAAGATTTCTAAAAATGATGGATAAGCGCTTGTAGATTAACTGTGATCATCCAGGCTATGGCAACTTTAAGTATAATATCCTCAAAATATGAAGCCAAATATTTTATAAAATTAAAAAATACCTGGAAAACAACTTCATAAAATGCACAACTACATTATGGTAAATGTACTGGGCAGTTAAAAGACTTAATATCCTTTCTTTTACAAATAGAAAGGGAAAGTAATGTTGTGTTTTAAAGGACTGAAAGCATTGAAACGAGACATTTCTATAGCAGCTACTGAAATAAGATGCCATGAGAAATTGGTGTCTTTGAGAAAGCAAATGTGGAAAAAAGGATGGAAAACAAGTAGACGGTATTTTAGGTTTCTAGGAACCCTTGAGCATTCATTTCTACTGCATGCTTTATTTAGAACCTTTTTCTCCATATATCAATAAAGTATATCAGGCAATATAGTGTTTTGTATCAAAGCAGTGTACTTGAAACATCCAATATTTCATTGAAGCTTGGCTGCAATTGCATTCACTAAATATGAGAAACTATCTTTGCTTTTTTAACAGGATGTTATGTTTGATATTTTAGGTTGGCATGACAACTGAAGAAATAGATTCCATTGTTCATCATGAAATAATCAGACAGAATGCCTATCCGTCACCTCTGGGCTATGGAGGTTTTCCAAAATCTGTTTGTACTTCTGTAAACAACGTGGTATGTCATGGTATTCCTGACAGGTATTTCCCCAATAATATACATTTTACCACCAGGAATTAAAATGTTAAACTGAAATTAATATATTGGATTTAATATTGAACATGCTTCAGCTTAACTAGATGTCATACGTAAGCATAATGCAGATGCAGAACGTGGTTAGCACACAATACTGATAGCTATTATAGCAATGTATGTGAAATAGAAAAAAATATATTACCCTGTTTGTACAGACACTTAAAAAATATAGCATAATGCCTTTTGAGTTTAGTATGTGGGGGGGAACAGTACAGTCTGATTTTTTTTCATCCAGCAAAATAAGTATAGGCTAAGGAATAAATATATTTGAATTTTTGTGTTGTTTTTTTTTATACTTGCAATACATTCAGCTAGTCAAAAAGTAAAATATGAACCCTAGTGAGAGAAAAAGAATAAATACAATGATAGATTTTTCATGTGTTGATATGTTTTTCTGGTAGTTGTTTCTCATTATTTTATATTCAGCTACACTTGTTCTCTAAGTAGTGAGAGCTGAACATTAAAAATGGTTAGTCTGTTTGCCTCTGCCTTCCTCCATCACAAAATATCTACCCCTTGATTTTTTATGTATGTCATTAGGTGTTTATTCTTATATTCCCTTTGTTGGGAGCTGTCTGTCACCACTTTTTTTTTTCTGTTTATGTTTCAGTCGACCTCTTCAGGATGGAGATATTATCAACATTGATGTCACGGTGAGTAATTCGTATAAAAAATAGTCTTTGATCAACTTTAGAATCACTAGTAGCAACAGGAAGAATAGTGGATTGGAGATGGGGGATGCACAGATGGATGTGCTGTTTACTTCTGAGCCAAGGCACAAGCAGCTGGTTTCCTTTTTTGTTTTTAACTGTGTGTTTATTCCAGCTAGACCCAGGCCTGACTTGAATTTAGGACTGGAATCAGATGCACTGAGATCAATGTTGGCCTAAGTGAAATGTCAACCCAATCCTGCTATGTGTCATGTTTTTGAGAAGGTGTAATTGTTATTGATCCACTGTGTAGTTAATGCAGAGCACCACAGTACTGGGCAGCAGCTGAAGATAGATATGTATGAGATGAGCTAACATGAAGAAAGCCAGCATTTTTCCCTCACTCTGCCAAGATTGATCTTCCTCTTCCTGCTGATTTTGAGTGGGGCCTGACATTATCTTACTCTGTCATTAGAGGCTGCATTGGCCTGTGTGTGTCAGTCTATTTGGACAGCAACTCTTTTGCTAGCAGTGTTCCCTACATTTATTAAAATCCCCAAAGGTAGTGTTGTGTTCCATTTCTGGTATAAAAGCCCTGAACCTTTTCAGCAGAAACAGAAATAGTGTGATATAACTGTGACTTAATATTTCCAGAGAATCGTCAATTATAGCTATTTAAATAAACACGGGCTGGATTTTCTTAGGAGCAAGAAAGCACAGGAACTGGAAGCCCAATTCTCATTTCATTTATGAAAAAAAAGTATTTGGCTCTTACAGAAGCTTTTTTTCTTTTTGTTTTGCATGTTTTTATTTTTCCAAAGTGTTGTTTATTTCCAATATGATCACAGATGTCTTTTGAATTCCACCATTATTTTGCAGTAATGTGTCACATACGAAGGAGTAACATCTCATAAAAACAAGCTTTTTAAATCATTAAAGGTACTCTTGGTAACTTGATACTATTTTCACACTGGCAGAGTGAAGAAATCTCCAGCAGACCCACCTCTGAGCATGAGATTCAAGCTTTCTAAAATATTTTTTCTATTAAAATTAGGGTCAGTGACCTTTTTCCCATGGTAGGCTCACATGTGATCCAGAACTGGGTTTGGTTTGTTTTGTTTTTTTGGTCTTTCTAAAGTCTCCCCCATCTCCATACTTTCTAATTGTAGAATTCTGACTATCAGGTTTACACAGTGCGATCTATCATTTTTAAAGTTTATTTTTGGCCTTCATTTTTACTTTGGTGAACTGGTGTCGCTTTGCTTATTTTATTAGACTAGATCAATTTGCAACACCTAAGGTCTTAACATCATATTTCTTTGTATCTCATTAAGGTTTGTTTTATTTTTTTGTTTTATCTGTCAGGATAATAACAATGCCTTAGATTTAAAAAAAGTGCATATTCATATCACAGATATTTTCCATGATAAAATAAAGGAAACATTTTTATATTGACATAGTGTGCATATCTTGTCCATTCTTCTTTATAAATATCTGACTAAATGTTACTGGTCTTTTTGAAGACATATATTTATTTACTTTCTGTTTACTCTCATAAAATAAAATAAATCCTGATATTTTTGTGAATGTGAAGATTCCTGCAAGGATGAGAATTGCTGATTATCTTTGTAAGATTTATTTTTATCAATTAAAATTAAACTGTGCTGTGATTGATAATTGCTTAGTCCAAAATAGCTACGGAAAAAATACTACTTTTCAGCATTACTAGCTGATCTCTTGGATTATTTTTAATGAGCAAAACTGGGATGTTTCACAGGTGGGCAGAATAAAAATCAAAGTAAATATTGCACAATAAATTGTTTATAATTGTGTCCAGGTTCTACAAGATAGTTAAATAATATTCAGGTTCTTAAGTGTAAATACCTAACACTATGTACAAATTAACTAAAGAAAAAAATCTATTCTAGCACAATTAAAAGAGTAGTGTTTCATAGATGAAATACAAATTTTATTAGCTTGAACCATTTAGACTTGAAAATGTGTTTTAGGATAGAAACAATAGAGTCACCCATCACTGGATCCTCAGCGTAGTGCAGTTTTCAGCCTACTGTTACCAGGTTAATGTTTCTTACAACTTGTTAGTGTGTTACAGTTGCTGAGGTTGTAGTTTATTAATATTAAAAGTATGTAATTGCAGTTGGTGGGCTGCAGTAAATATTGTTATTAGTGTTATTATTAGTGTTATTATTTTTAAGCTCTCCTGTGTTTTAAGTCTGAGTTTGCTTCTCCAGGGTGAAGATGTTTAATGCTGGGGGTTTGCGTGTTGTACTTGCTAGAGCTAAAAACAAATTAGTTCAGTTTAAATATAGGTAAATTAAAACCTGCCCAATGGGCATTAAATAAAAAAAAATAAAAAAGATTCAGTGGTAGTCTGGACTGGCAGAGAAAGGTATAGAGCAGGGGATTGTAGCTGGTCTTTGCTGGGGCAGTGGCAACACAGTTGCTCCCTTGCTGGCACTCAGCTTTCTTTAAAACACCCCTCACTCCTAATGGCCTGCATTTTCTTCACATCTCAGCCTGAAGACAAACCTGGCCTAGGGATAAACTCTCTGTAGCCCCATTTGTTTTTTTTTTTTTAGCTGGGAGTCAACCAAAAAGAATGTGAGTCTGTCTTTCACAAATAGCTTGCCAGTGGCAAAAGTTCAGTGGTTTGAGCTTGGTGAGTAATTAGTTGTAGAAGCATAGCTGCCCACTGTTTAGGGGAGAAAAATGTTTTAGAAGATCAAAACTGTGCACCATTATAATTTGTCTTTCTGTAGAGAAATTTGGCTTGGTCTTACAATTATGGACCTGCCTGCAATGGTGCAAAGCTGCAAACCCCATTTTAATGGTGTGTTACACAGCTCCATAGTGCATAGCCAGGGTTTCTTATGCCTGACAGAGAATTTTGGAGAGCTAAGGTCTAAAACCTACAAAATGTCAAAAAGAAAAGCACAAACAATATATAATTAATTCAACAGGGTGTTACATTTTCAGCACATGAAATTTTGCAGTGACAGAGCGGTACATTTATTCTCTCAAAATTCATCTCTGGAAATCAGAAGTAAAATCTAACATTAATGCCACATTGTAGCTTCAAAATGAGATTAAAGAAAACCTGCAACAACTGGCTATGATTTTGGCCCATACTTTTTCCTTGAGGTTCACTCTGAACGTTGGGTACAGCTCCCACCTCAAAACTCCAGTGGGGAATGCTGACTATGGATGTACGGGTCTCCCTGCCAGCTGCCAACTGATCTCCCAGTGCCCATGGCCAGCACTGGGATGAAATGCCCTGCCCCTCGGGGGTGCAGGCAGGTCCCTGGCCACAGGGACAGGCAGCCAGGATGGGTGGGCCCCTGACAGCCCCAAGGCCCCCTTCAGCCCATGCACAGCCCTGACCCCTCTTCTCACAAACAGCCCCGTTAGCCTCGTGTCCTGTAGCCGAGCAGTGTCTGGTGCACTGCTGAGCAGTGATGCACAGCTTCTGCTTTTCTTGAATTTTTAATTGGCAGTGTTGGCAACCCTTATGCACCTTGCAGTCTTTCAGGCTTTTTTTTTCCCTCTGCAATGTTCTGCTTTTCCAGCCTCACTCCTGCAAATACAGCTTACCTGTCTGTCTGTTGCGATATACAGCTTGTTCCTAGAAAGAATGGATTTAATTAAGGAGACGATCTGTTTCTGAATGCAAAATGAGAAAATGTCTTTACATTTCTGCATATGTTTAGGTGTATTACAATGGCTACCATGGTGACACTTCTGAAACCTTTTTGGTGGGCAATGTGGATAAATCTGGTGAAAAGTTAGTGGAGGTTGCCAGGAAATGTAGAGATGAAGCAATTGCAGCTTGCAGACCAGGGGCTCCCTTCTCTGTAATTGGAAACACAATCAGGTAAGCCTTATATTGACAAGTAAAAGGAGGGCTGGCAAGTGGGACAAAGGTTATTGGTGGTTTGGTATAAAGCTGATGACATGTTTTATGATTCAAAACCATCATTTCAGTCTGATATCAGTATGTGAACTGCCAAGCTATAATGTTGTTCCTTGGGTAAGAGGTATTTTTTTTAAAGTGAATTACACTAGGGTCAGCAAAGATAACTGTGGAAAGAGACAAAGATATTCACAAGGTAGATTTAAATTAACACATGTAATTTGCAATGGGCTTTAGTTTATTTTTTATTTGTGTGTGACACTACACCACATCTGTCTAAGAAGGTTAGAAACCATTGTTTTCATTGTATAGCAATAATGAATGTTGCAAAGGAATTAGTCAACATAAATAAGTCTTTTTGTTTAAAAACTACAAAAATATTTAACTCGAGAGTTTCAGATCTTACAAAGAGCAGTGCTTGCTAACGTCACGGGATAAAAAGAGCTGACATTCAGAGATTTTTCCCTATTTTGCATCTGTTCTAGCCTTCACATAAATGCAGTCATGACTGGTCTGCTGCCGATGGTTTTGAATAAAAATGCATCTTAGTTTTTTGAAGGTACCTATGGATCATTTTAAAATGTTTGAAAAAAAAAAAAAGACATATATTGTATACATTTCATTAAGCGATACTTCTTTGGACTGCTAATGGTCCCAACATGTATTGAATTCATTTTGATTACTTAAAAGCTGCAAGGCTTAGTCACCTTGAAAGGATGCTGCTTTTTTTTTTTCTTTGTAAATCTTCAAATACTTTAAGAGAAAAAGAGAACGGCAAAATATCAGTTAGATGTATTTATAGCTTTAAAAATATTGTAACAGAGTCTGAATCAAACTTTAGTAAAACCTCTTTGGGTTATATCTGAGAAGCTTTTATTGAAGACTTTGTATAAAATTGTGTTTTTGACAGTTTTAAATTATAGGCTAACTAGCCTGGAGAAAAAGGATAGTGTCTTTCTGTTCTTTCATAGGAAATGTTGAATCAGACCCCTACTGGGAAAAGAAATTTAATGCATATCTCACTATCTTACTGTCCATGAATATAATAGAAGTGAATTCAAAATGTAGTTTTATTTTTGCAAATGGGATGAGTCGATAGATGCACCTCATATTTTTGAACACCTAGGGTTCAACAAATTTACTGGTGGTGCTCTTGCATTTTAACAAAATTTATTCTTGAGTAGAAGGGGGCACAGAACACTGGATTCTTATTCAAGCATTCTATCGAGCTCTGCATTCATGGCTGTGTCTAAAGGGCATGTCAGCCTTTGATTCTCTCTGAGAGGTAATTATCCTTTTCCTGTCACGGAACAACAAATGATAGCTAACTACAGAGGCACATTTGCAGTAGTCACATTCATCAACTGCAGAAAAAAAATTCAATTTAATTGTGCAACACAGCTGCACATAGGCTTTTTGAGCATTTCTGTTGTTCTCCCTGTCTTGCTATTCCTCCCTCCAGATCTATTTTTTAAACTTTTTTTCTGGTTATTTTTTTCCCCTTTTTGTCTCTTCTTCCATTTTTACTCTCTGTACTTTCTTGTTAAAGTAATTTTCCTTTGTGGCTCTCATTCTTTTTTCCCCATTGAAGGCTATGAATGTAGAAAATTATCACAATTACTCATATAATTGAGCCTCTTTGTAGCAAGTGCAACTCCAGTAGCCTTTCTCCATCATGAAAATGGTTTCATTATAGGGTTTTTCATATTCTCTGACACCATCTACACAGAGGAACAGGCGTGCAGATGAGATGTACTAGGAACAGGGTAGATCAGTAAGGTCACAGTAGGAATAATTAGCTCTGCTATGGAAAGAGCATCTAGGCCTTTTACTGCTACATAAATGTACTGTCCATGGCTTTTAGTCACAAAAAAACTTACTAACAAATGGAGCTCCCGCCTACTACTTTGAAAAAAAGATTTGTATCAACACTACAATTTTCCATCATTAAGACTAATAACACAGAGCCTAGTATACATCAAGGGGAATAAAAAGAAAAATCTCACATTCAAGTGGCGGCTGGGTGCTGACCTTTGTTCCCTTTTTTTGTGTTCAACTTAACTCTTTACAAAAAAGAGCCACACGCCACACCAACATGCAGGTGAACTCCAGCTAGTGCTAGTAAAGCATGGCATTCAGTTGGAAAATCTGATAAATCTCCATGCAGGATAATGCATTTCATTACAGATTCACTACATTAATTTTAGCTGTATTAAAAAAAAAAAAAAAAAAAAAGGAAGAAGAAGAAAAAAGAACAGAGTTGAATGTGACATTGGATTTTTGCTCTGTTGGTAAGGAGGTCAGTTTGCCTGCAAAGTGTAAATATATAGTCAGCGCCCCCTCTGAAAAGCAGATTAATCAAAGCTCGTAACTGTTCAAAACTACATATGAAACAGCAGGTCATTAAATTTATTTCTCAAGATTTTACCATGTTGACGATTTAAATGTGCTGATTTGCTTAGAACTACTTTAACACTGCCTCTGCTGAAAGATCACCTTGGCTTGGTAAAACTGTGTGTTTCAGGTTATTTGTCTTTCAGCATTTGCTTGCAGACAGACATATAATGTATAATACATACATATATACATCAAAATCTGAAGTTTCAGAATAATACCTGAGAACAAGCACCTACAAACTGAAAACATTTAGGTCCATCAGAATGGAAATGTATCTAAGTTTCTTTCATCGGTATTTCTATAAAGGTGCTCAAGCGATATGCAAAATCCATCTTACACACAAATAATCAGAATATTTTCTTTCTACAGTAGGTTTGGGAATAATTACATCTCAGAGGTAAGTTGGCAGTCAGTATTCAAACATAGTCTTTGTTATGGAAGCCCAATAGCTGACACTGAATATTTCCTTGATAGCAGTTCCTTTTCCCATCGGCTGCAAGTTGCAATAAAAGACTGCATGGAAGTTACGTTGCTTAAAATTTGGATCTTTGCTAACTCCCATTGAAAGGGGTGGCAAAACTGTTGGTCAGCTCCAGTAGAAATGGAATTGGGCCCTATGGTCCATTTTCTTTCACCATTTCTGACATTTCTCTTTCAGATATAAATAAATCTAGTTTTAAATCTACTTTTAAACAGTGAGTTTAAGTCCATGAAAGTCGTGAGAATAGAGAACTAAAAAACTTAAACATGATTTTGTTAAAGAAACCAATTTCCACCTCCTACAAAAAAATAGTAGTGATGAAAGTATTAATAAATGGTTTAAAATGTTTAACTCCTAAGTATATGTTTTGATATTAATTTAGAACAATATAAAGCAGATTTTAAAAAAAATCTGTTTCTATCAGATTATGCACATTTAAACAATAAGTGGCTCAGGCAAAATAAGTCATTTTAATGTCATCTGTGATAGATTTTCCTTGACAGCTACTGTAAATTACAATTACACTGCTTCTCTCTCCACTTGAAAGTAAGCATTGCAATAAATTATCTTTTATTTCAATCCATCATGTCTGCTTTCAGAAACAGAGAACCTCAAATAAAAGTTCAGCACTATTGTAAGAAAAATACAGTAATTTGTGTTCCAGTTTGAAACTAAAATGTACCTTTCTTTCAAAAAACAATTGTTGGCTTTCAAAAATATTACTAATTATACCTCAACATTTATTGTCGTTATAGGGAATCCCTGAACCTGTGCATTCCCTCAGTCTAGGATTACTATTTAAGAAGAAAACACTTGGATATTTTCCCTGTACATTTTTCATAATTTTCCCTGAAATTTTTCATAATTTCTCAGATTAGACTCTATGGTACTATTCAAAATAGATATTTTTATCACCAGTAAATACAGTTCATGCTGATGCTGCTTTCAGTACTTTTTATTTTAAAAAAGCAAATATACCATTCAATGGCCATTCTGCTAACAATATATCTAAAAAAAACATGGTTACTTCTAATTAAAAAAAAAAAATCAGATCCCTACGTAAGAACACGATTATTGTAGGGCTGTTACCGTTCTCAGTTTTTCTCAAGTGTGTTCACTGACAAGGAGTGTAAGACAGATTGGTTTAGCAACTTCAACCATTCATGTCATGCTGTTCTGCAGGACTGTTTTTGATAAAGTTTAATTCCTGAGGAGAGAAGCTGGCTCTGTGGGAGAAGCATTCCTGGCTGAGAATCAGTTCACCGGGATGCTCATCCTGGGTAGCAAAGCAGTCTGTGCCATCTTGTCTGATCAGTCAAATTCTTTCTTCCACTGTGCCATCAGAGAGCCCAGAGAAGCAGTTGCTATCAATGCTGAAAATAGCATTTGTGTCACTTTTTTTCTTCAGTGAGTGCTAAAAATACTAGACCAGACCTACCTTGAGGGAAAAGTGATGAAATTTGGTAAAAAGAAAAGAAAATGCTCCTCTGGATGCTTCTGGAGGCTACCTGCACAGGGCAGTCACCTAAGGAAATTCTTTTAACCTGCTTCTTAACAGGAGGGATTTATCACCCAAGAGCTCCTTTCAGGGGAAGCTTGAGTACTGGGAAGAGCTTTGTGGAGTTGGTCTTTCCTGTTTCTGCTTTGTGACAGTTTCTGTTAGGCTGCTGAGAGGACAGCAATGCCTGTTCCACACTTATCCCTCCTTTCAGAGAATTAGGTGTTGTCTGGCAACATGGGAGGGGGATGCTCAGATGGCAACTGATACCTGTCTCTGCTCTCAGAAGCATGATACCACCACAGGAGAGGCTCTGGCAATGAGTTTAGGTGGATAGTCTGGCCCTCAGTGTTGTTCCTTTACCAGCTTGGCCACTGCTGCTCCATCCCAATGCCAGACACTTTGCCTGTCTTTGCCATAAGCAAAAGAAGAGCAGCACTGCAGGCACTCTTAACTCCAGAGCCACTGGGCTGGAACACATAGCAACAAAACATAAAATCAAATACTGGGCTCACTAAATGATTAAGCTTTTAATCCTGCCCAATTCACCTCTGCCCGAGCATGCAACGTGGCTCAAAGAGTAATGTCTGTGATGATAAATGTTGTCAATAGATATTTTTACAATGATTATTCTGCAGAAACTTCTTTTTTTCTCTTCATGCTGTGTGGTGTGGCTCTGCTGCCCCAACCTTTGCTCTGGAAATGCATACCCCAAGGACGAGGGCAAGTGGCAAAATAGCATATCTTTTCCCACAGCAGATGCCAGGCAGCCCAGCTCAGCAATGCCAACTTCTGCCTCCTGCCTTTGCTGTTTTGCTGCTTGCACCCAGGGCTCCTCCAGCTGCCTAAGCATAGACTGCCTGTCTGCAAGAAACATCTGATGAAGCTGGGGCTGCAGTCTTATAAGGTTGTCTTTCAGGAAAGCTGGAATACAACCTTAAACGGCCACCCCTGACAGATCCTGAGCTGGACAGTGCTCAACCAAAATACTGAAATGTTGTCAGCAGCAAATGGCAAATGTGTGCAAAAATGTTGCATTCCATGTCATCCTGATTTTTTAATCAGATTCCACAGCCTGGGAATCCTTGAGACCAGAGACGCTAACCAAGAACAACAGTTCAATTCACTCTCAGAGCTGTTTCAAAGTTACAGCCAACGTGTACATTTACAGGGTTACCTTTGCAAGCTGTAGTTTGGATTAGCAGCTTTGTCTCTTTACTGTAACTCCACAAGCATGTAAAAGCTCAGTGGGATTTTTTAAATGCTCCAAAGTAAAGCTAGTATCTAAGGAGAGAAATTCCCCATAGGTCCTTCTGGAAGACATGCAGATACTAAAAGCAGATTGAAAGCAGCTGAGTTTCATACCTGCAGCTTGTTTCCTCCACAAGTTTTCTGTGTGACCCTTCAGGTTTATTAACCATGTTACATTTTACATAAAGAATACCAAGGCTCTGTTATGTAGACATTTTTAAGAGGGAAGGAGGAGAGGCATGGGTGTCTGTCAGTGCAGATGTCAAAGCCCTATGAGTTCCAGGATCCCCTGTTTTGATCACAGACAGTAACCACTGAAGTACTGATGCCAACAGAATTGTTTTCAAGCTGTTTGGCAAGAAAGTGGTAGAATTCACCATTGAAATGCATGAGAACCACTTCTTTCACTGCATGAGGACAGGATACTGTCTTCACAGTGCCTTCTGTGTGCCCAGTGCTCATGTGCCTGATGCTACTGCCTAGCTGCTGCTACTGCTACCCTCCTTGTCAGCAGCTGAGTGCTGGGCCAAGAGCTTCTCCTGCCCAGTGGAGAGTATGTAGCCATGGTACTCAGGAAAATAGCTGCACAGAAAAAAAAAAAAAAAAAAAAAAGGCTTTCTGTCTTCCAACAGAAGATGGATTTTGCCAGGAGAAAAAAATCCACTAATAATACAAAACATCTCAAAAAATGGCTGCGCTCTTTCAGGGATGTCATGTAAGGACACCAGCAAAGGTGAATAGTTAGTGGGATTGTTTCTGTTTTTGCAAAAGACCTTCAGAAGAAGGTGAAATAAAACTTTATCACACGTTGCTTGGATGTCTTTTCCCCATCTCGCGTTAGAGAATCACTTCACCCATATGGGAATCATCATTTGCATTGCTCTTGGTCACCAGAGAATCTTCCATTTGTTTTCTGTATGTTTCTGAGGAATTTGGCTTTCTGACTTATCTCCGTTCCCTGTACTTCTTGCTTGGCCTTCAGCATTGTGATAGCCAGCAGGCCGAGTTCTGACCTAGATGTGGGGAATGTGATAGAAAGGCAGGGAAGGAAGTACTTCCCATCTCTAGTAGGACTTTTCACTGCATAATCCTTCATGGTTTTTTTCAGCATAAATGATGTATAACGTAAAAGCCTGAACTTTGAAAACAAACAAATGAAGCCCGAATTTCTAGCTTTATTGGTAACCCTCTTTATAGTGCTTTGGACTTTGGGAGCAGCTAAACCTAAAATTTCCATTCTTCTACAAAGTTAATGAAGAAATGTTATGAGTATTTGTATCAGAGCAATGGGTAGGTCAAAGCTAATATACAAACCCTGTTAAAACATGCTTTAAGGTCTGAACACTGCAGCATTATTATCCATTGACCCAGCTCTACTCTCTCATTGCCGTTTTGCTGTAGTGGAGCAGCATGTTCCTCAATTGCAGTGGCATTAAATTCTGGGACTATGACCCATGGACACTGGAACCAGCACTGCAGGGTCTATGAAGCCTGGTGTGCAAAGGGATTACTTTGTACAGCAAGCTGAGGCCACTTTGCACCTGAATAAGAGCTACCTGGTGGGGTTTAACATGGTTTAATTTCTGTAAGAGCTTACACCTTTATTTGAGTTTCTTAACTTTTTCATTTCTCCACCTGTAGTAAAACTCTCAGAGAACATTTTTTAGGGGGTAAATATAGGCAAACCTGAAGTTTTTAGTGCCTACCTTGATTCAAAATAAAGAGATGAAGCTTTTCATGTAAGTGAAATATCTTCAGGCTAAGTATCTTTCTGTCTTGCTCCTGTTTGATTTTAGAAATATTGTGGGGATGATATGCAGGGACAGGGGTAGCTACCTTGTCATTTTCAATCCGTCTCCAGGTCCTCCCAAGTCTCTGCATTTTTCTGTTTTGTATGTGGGCAGCCCTCCTGTCTGAGCTGCCTGAAATCACTCCCTCCAGCACTACTTGAGTACAGGCAGAGCCTGAGCATGAAGCCTGCACACATGGGGTGGCCCAGCAGCCAGAGGATACCCCATATACCTCCAGTCCTCCAGTTTTTAAGAACTGAGATAGAAATTTGCTTTCCCAACTTGGGTTCGGATCAGTGGCCAGCCGTGGCCCTGCAGACAGCTCTCAGAGGTTCTCCTCCCTGAGGCAGACCATGACAGGCAGGGCAGATCTCCCAGGCAGAACTGAAACACTGTAAGATAAGTTCATTGGAAACACATTGTTATTTAGTGTCAACATATTTGCTGGACTTTCAATACATTTTCATACTGAATGTTTGCAGTATTGTAAAACGAAGCCATAGGGCTCTTAATTCTCTCTGTTGGCAGCAAGAGCCTCCTCTCCTCAGGAAACCCGGGGCAAACACTGGGTCTGCACCTCAGGAGGGCTCGGTAGAGGCTGCGGTTTGGTGGTGTGCTGGGCCTTTGGCTGCCCAACTTGGCAACCTTAGCTGTGCTGTGCCATGTTAAAATTAGTTCCCAGTGTGCTTATGGAAAAGATTACCCTCCATAAGGTAGGAAGACACACTGCCGTCTTGCTTAGACAGCAGGGCTGGCATAGGAGCTACCAGCCACTGCTACCAGGACTGTTAACTCTGAAACCTAACAATGGCTCACCGGTGCTCGCTCCAGTGGCTGCTGTCTTTTGGAGCGGATATGCAGTGGTGACCCAGTGTCGGTGGCAATGCAGTGGCGAGGGCTGGGCCGTCTAACAGGGGTGGTGGGTGGTCAGGGCACGCACCCTCATGTGTCCTCTTTGCCCCCGCAGCTCAGTGGCGCGGCGAGGTGGCTTCCAGGTCTGCCCCTTCTTCGTCGGCCACGGTATCGGGTCGTACTTCCACGGGCATCCCGAGGTGTGGCACCACGGTAAGCGGCCCCCGTGGCCGGACCCGCCTGCCCCCGCGCCGCTCCGCCGCCGGCGGTGATGGGGTCCGGGAGGGGGAGAGGGAGGGCGGTAAAACGAGTAGAGCCCCCACACACCCACGCACTCTGCCGGCTCATGGGGGCGGGGGACTGCCGGGGGGGAGCTTTTCTCGTTGTGAAGCTGGAGGACATCCCGGCCTTTTTTACCGAAAGTACTTTTGAGGACAAATCGCTCGTTAACGGAGTTGTCGGGGCAGCCGAGCCCCGCGGACGGCCTTCCCCGTCCCGCTCCGGGCGGCAGCCGCCGTATCCCGCGGCCCCGCCCGCCGCCCGCGCCCGAACCACGCCCGCAAAGTTTGTCTCGGGGCAAAGAAAAATGTCAGCTGAAATATTACAGCCCCGGGCCTGGACGGAGCCGCCGTCGGGGAGGTCCCGTTGCGGCCGGGATGAGATCGCTTTCGGTGGGTGCTCTGGCCTCACAGCAGGGCCCGGCGTGCACAGTACCTGCGAACCAAAAGGGGGTTTAAACAAAGTGCTGGTTGCGTTTTCTATTAGAAATGAAACAAAAAAGAAAAAAAAAAAAAGTGAGCCAAGATCCATAAACACATTTTTATTTTCTTTTGTAGCCAATGACAGCGATTTGTTAATGGAAGAGGGGATGGCATTCACAATAGGTTGGTAACTCTCTGCTATGGTTTTCTTTTAAAAAGCACACACGGAGCTGCCCAGATCCGTTAAATTTCTTTATTAGGATATAGAAATAGCTGTGCAGACAGGAGGATGTCTGCTACACTGACCCCTTAGGAAGCAGATTAAAATATAATTTTTTTTAAATTATAACTAGGGGACCATGTGGGTGAAACAGCTTTCAAATTGCAAGATTTAAAAAATAAAATGTTTTTTACAAATCTTAGTGATACTTGATGCATATTTTTGGTGAGGCAAAGACTCTTCCAGCACACTTGGGTTGAGGAGGCTGAGAAGGATACAATCATGTCCCCGAAGCCAAGCAGCCTGGTGGCATTTACTCATTCACTGCCTGCCAGAGCTGCTGTTGGGTTTGGGGAGTGTGGTGGCGGTAACCAGCCAGAGCCTCGCCCCGCAGACTGATGGTGCTCACTTCCAATCGTGGAAAGATGCTGGGGGAAAAACCCTCTTTCTCACCGTGTGGCTAAATGGCATAGCAATTAGAGGGAAATAAGAAAATTGTTGTTTTGCTGATTTATTGAACATTTTAAGGCTGTTTTAAAAATTCGAATATTTAAAACTATCTGCTGTTTATAAATGTGGTTGATGCTTTGGTTATTATCCACGGGGTCTTAATTAAAGCTTGATTAAAATTCCCTGCTTTTACAAAAGGGAATGGGCAACTTCCTACCTTGATATTTTGTCTTCCTTTTTAGTTCATATTTCATTCTGACAAGAGAGTGCTGGCCTAGGGAGGATGGGATCTGTGTTGGAAGGGGAGCTACCTGCTGGGACATCCCCCCCTGTTTCTTGCTTGGTTCACAGTCCACGCAGGAGTGCAACTAACTTCAGAATACATTTTATTTTTCTTGCTGCAGAGCCAATAATAATGGAAGGATCCCCCGAATTTAAGATTCTGAAGGATAAATGGACAGCAATTTCTGTAGACAATAAAAGGTGCCTGATTTTATTTTTTGTTATTTTCTAAGCCGTGGAACTCATCACTGACAGACAAAAAAACCCAAATGGATGAGTTTTCATGCGTGGTGGATGCATTTGCCCCATAATAACTGCTAAATGTGCATTTCAGATCAGCACAATTTGAACATACCATTGTGATTACCTCAGAAGGAGCAGAAATCCTCACTAGACTGGTGGAAGAAACCTAAAGATGGAGCAAGGAATGGAGGGACTTGCTGTACTTCTGGGATTTCCAGTTTCACTCAGGACAGAGAAGAAGTTTCTGTAATTTCTCTGGGATATGGGTGTTGTGTAAGTCACTGGAGGGGACAGAAAAAGCAGCTTGAGGGATCAGCTCTGGACATAGTCCTTTCTGTGTGTTACCTGGTGAGTATTTAATAAAAGTCCCTTGGCTTGTTTGTGACCCTTGCAGCAGCCATGCAGTCTGCAAGTGCAAAGGTTTGGATTATTTGGAGTGAGGGACAGAGAGCGGGTCCTTTCTCTTCCAAATCCTATGTGGGACAAACAGGTATCAGATGACACACTCTTTGTGCAGCTGAGAGGACAAAGAAACATAGTATTTTCCCTTTATAGCTGAGCTGTGGAGTCAATTTGTCTTCACTGTGGTTAGCACAGTGCTTTTTCCCAGGCTTTAACTTCTACTAGGATGGAAAAAAGTTTCGTAAGGGTGTCAGGCAGAGGCAGCAGCCTCTTCCCCACATCCTTCACAGCAACAACCCCCCCCTTCCTGCCTCTTTTTACAGAGCACAAAAAATGATTAAAAATGAGATGCGAAGCACGCCTCTCTGGGGATCAATAATTGCCCTGCTTGAAGAATTAGCTGGTTTGGGGTAATCACTGCTCTGCGGTGCCCACGTTAGTTAAGGGAAAGGCACTCTGCAGTTTAAGCATCTTATGGAAACAGAGGAGATGAGGGTCTCTCTCAACCCCGTGCTCTCTGTGGTCCTGTCCTGGGCCTGCGGGGGTGCAGGGTTTGATTTGCAATTTCGCCAGTTGCTGACCACCCTGTCAGGCCAGGTGGGTCTGGCACTGGAGCAGGACCTGGTCCTATGAAATGCAGGGTAGCCTTGGAGATAAATGATTTCCAGAAGTTCCCCAAGCCCAAGGCAGCAGCAGTGCGCTTTGGTACAAATAATTTACTCCCCATTTCAGGGGGGTGCGGTCCTGTGCTGAGGGCTGGCCGGTTGCACATTCAGGCAACCAGGATAACTCACGACCAGCTCTCTCAGTGGTCCCGGGCAGAAGTAAGCCTCTTTCTTACACCTCTACATGGCTGTTTGCTTTCACTCAAGTACAGGGAGCTCTCAGCTCTAATAGTTTCTAAACAGCATCTTTTCAAAAAGCGGGGACCCCCCTCCCTGAGCACGGCTAACACTGCAGGGCAGCCACTCAGCGTTGTCCTCCCCCAGAGGAGCATGAAAGGCCATAAAACCTGAAAAACAAACGATGCAGCCAAGTTTACAAATACACAGAGATTAAACAGTGCAAGCGACTCTCGGCACTGCCCGGAGGGGGATGTATTTTGTTCCCTTACATTCCATCGCCCGAGTCGCGTTGCCCCCTCCGAGGGACGCTGAGGACAGCTGGGTGTCCCGTGCGTCCCAGAGGCACTTCAGGGGTGCCTCCCGTGGATTTTGGCCACGCTGGGAGCACCTGGATGGCACCGCATCTGGGAGTGCCAAGCTTCTCATCATCGTCTGCCCCCTCTACCTCTTGTCTGCGCTTATCGCGGCAAGGGTGAGATGGGAATGGGACAGCCAGAAGCAGGGAACATCCTTAAGCCTGGCATAAGGGGACTGCTGGCAGCTCCTGATAGTCGCTGTTCGCCCCAAAGTCCCTCAGGTAACTCTGGGGGGACTGCAGGTTTTACCGTCCACTGCAGAGCGGTGGCAGCCAGGCGGAGGCATTGATGGCACACTTTGTAATCCTAATTATGAACGAGACTAAAGAGATGCGTCGGCTGTGCAGGGACAGCCAGCGCCTCGCACAAACCCGTCACGCAGGAGGTCTTGCCGGGCCACCACGATGAGAGCCCCGACGTGGCAATCGCGGGTCAGGGCGTCCCTCCGCGCCCGCCGAAGACGCGCTGCCCGGGGCCGACGATGCGCGGAGAGGCAGCGGACCCGCTCCGGAGCGTGGGTGTGAGCAGAGCCCCACCGACCGGTCCGCGGGGTTTTAGCGGGGCCGGCGGGACTGCTGTTCGCCTCGGGACCGCCTGCTCCCGGTCGGCCGGAGGAGGTGACGGCAGACCCTGCGGACACGGAGCAGCCTCCCCTCCCTGGAGCCGGTTGAGGCCGGCGAAGGCGCCGGAGCTACCGGGGCGCCCCGTCCCCTCCGCGGGCAAGCGTCAAAACCCGCCTCGGGGGTCACTTACATGGCCGGGGGGCAGAGTTGGCTGCCGGGGGCACCGTGTGTGTGGGGACACACCACCACTGCCCGTTCCGCGTCAAGCCTCGGGGAGTTTGTGAGAATGAACTTTGCATATCGCGAGCAAAGCAAAAAAAATTAAACAATAAAAAGAAAAATTGAGGGAAAGAGGAAGTAAAAGAGGCACTAGGAGACGAGCAATTAAAACCGACAGAGCCACTAATGAAGGGGGGGGGGGGGCGGAAACAGAAGCAGAGGGGCTCGGTTGTGCCAGCTCTGCAGTCAGGAGCCGGCTGCTTCACGGACCGTCGCTGCCCGGAGGAGTCTGAGCACCGTGCGGGCGCTGCCGGGGGTGCCCCAGCCCCGCTGCCGGCGCTAATACCTCTAACGACATCAACGCCGCGATTTGTTTTGAATGTTCACTTTTATTGGTGTTCTCCCTTTGCCAAAATATTCTTGATTACATAGATGTGGTGCCGTGATAACTGCGCACCCTAGACAGCCTAGGTGTAACCGGGAAAGTTCAGCCCAGGCCAGATCAAATCCCAGGCTGTTTAATGCTGGAAGGCTGCATGTTGCTATTAGTGTTAAATATATGGCTAATTATGCGTATGAAAATTAAACATCAGTGTTATGCTAATGGGGCCGCCTTCAGCTGTGGATCAGAGCACTTGAGACTAGCATTTAATCAAATGAATCAGTAACTAATACATCTGCACGTGTGAACTTTCACAAGATCATTTTCCTGTTACAGTCACACCGCAGAATTATGAAAGAAATAATTATCAACACTTTCTAATTATCTAGCAAAGTAATTTGGGATTCATCGTGGGCTTTCTGGGGAGGATCTCCCAAGTCCCACCTCATTTACCTCTCACGCGTGCGGAAGTTTTCATTTTAAGCTCAAACGCGCCGTTGGTCCCTTTTAGGGCGATTTTGTTTGGTTAGATTGGGGTTTTTTCCCCCTTTAAAACAATAACGCAGGAGCCGGGCGGCGCGATCCGGAGGCGCGGCCGGCGCTGGGACCCGCGGGCCGGGGTCGAGAAGCCCCTGCGCGCCCGCGGAGCGCATCCGGCCGGGCGAGCGGGGCCCGCTCGCTTTGTCCGCGGGTCCCGCCGCAGCGGGGTGGGAGCGGCGGAACCCCCGCAGGCGGCGGCGCCGGCGGAGCGCGGCCGCTGCCCCTCCGCGCCGCCTGCGCGGGGAGGGAGGGGAAAGGGCGGAGGAGTTGCGCTGCCTTCCGCCGAGATCCGGACTGGCGCCCTCGGTCGCGGGCGGCCGGCGATGGAGCGGGTCCCTGGCGGCTCGTTGCCCGGGTCCGGGCCGGTGCGGGGCTCGGTGCCGTCGGGCGGCCGCTCTCGGGGACGCGCCGCCAGCTCCGCGCTCACCGCGGTCCGGGCGAGCCCCGAGCGCCAGGGACCAATCCAAAGCGATTATGCAAGACGGCGGACCAATCAGCTCCGCCGTCTCATGAATATTCATAGTCTTGGCTGAGTCAAAGCTTTTAGGCGAGTTTGTGTAGATCTACAGCATCATGCTTAGACTTTTCAAAGAGACAAACTCCATTTTCTTATGAATGGAAAGTGAAAAACCCTGTTCCGCTTAAATTGGGTTCTTTCCTGTCCTGAGAAACACAACAGACCCCAAAAAGGCAAGCTGAAGAGAGAACACACACACAGACCAAGCGACAAGAAATGACCATGACCACCATGCCAGAGAGTCTAAATAGCCCCGTCTCAGGGAAGGCTGTCTTTATGGAGTTTGGGCCGCCCAGCCAGCAAATGTCTCCTTCTCCCATGTCCCACGGACACTATTCCATGCACTGTTTACACTCCGCGGGCCACTCTCAGCCTGACAGCTCGTACAGCACAGCTTCGTCCTTCTCCCGACCGCTGGGCTACCCCTATGTGAACTCGGTCAGCAGCCACTCGACCAACCCCTACATCAGTTCAGTGCAGTCCTACCCCAACAGCTCCAGCCTGACTCAGACCCGGTTAGAGGAGACAGGTAGGTGCACTCGGCTTTGGGGAGGGGGGAAGGGGGGAGGGAAGACAAGGAGGGAGGGAGGGTGCTTGTATTAAAAAAAAAAAAATCTATCGGGGAAAAAAATTAAATTAAATTACAAAATATTAGCCAAGAGAAGCTGAGGATCACAGGGGACCAATACACAGAGTACACAATGCCTGGCTGGAAAAGAAACCAACCCAGATGTGCACGTATTAGTCTTCGTAATTATTTATTGCGTAGTGCTATAAACAATGTATGCAATTAAGGGTAATTAAACCTAAACTGCAGCCTGTAAAAATAGCAAACTTTCTCTGGGAAGAAGCCTGGGCTGCCATAATCGCCCGGAGCCTTTGTTAGCCTTACTCGAGCTTCACTTTTCTTCCTTCTCATTATTGTTATTGTTGATGTTGTTGCTGTTATTGTTACTGCTGCTGCTGCTATTACTGTTACTGCTATTATTGCTATTGCTGCTATTATAATTATTTATTCTGCATCGTTTGTTGTCCATAGGGGCCGAATCGGAGAAAAGCACTGTGGTAGAAGGAGGGGAAGTTCGCTTTAATGGGAAAGGGAAAAAAATTCGCAAGCCCAGGACTATTTACTCCAGTTTGCAGCTACAAGCTTTGAACAGGAGGTTCCAGCAGACTCAGTACCTGGCTCTCCCTGAAAGAGCCGAGCTCGCAGCATCTCTGGGGCTCACCCAGACCCAGGTACAGCACCGACTAAGCCGGGTCCTCTCCCGTGTCCCCTCCCTGTCCCCACGGCCGGCGTGGGAGACCCCACGCCCAATGCAGACGGGTCACAGCCGCGAACAACGGGGCTCGGCGCGATGCCCGTCCCGCCGCGGAGGCGCACCCGGTGCGCGAAGGCCCCCGCGGGGCCCGCTGGGGCTGGGGGTGGGGGTGTCTTATTGGGTGGTTTGCCATCACAAAATAACACAGCAGCCACGGGGGGCATAAGGGAGAGAAGCTGGGGGCCGCTGGGTGCGGGGATCCGTCGGATCCCCGAGGGATGGGGGAGTGCTGGACCGTACCGAGGGATACTGAGCCCTGCCCCGTTCCCGTTCGCAGGTAAAGATTTGGTTTCAGAACAAGCGTTCCAAATTCAAGAAGCTGATGAAGCAAGGAGGAGCCACCCTGGAGAGCAGCGCCTTGACCAACGGCAGGGCTCTCTCGGGCAGCTCGCCACCAGTGCCCCCGGTGTGGAATACCACCTCCGCCTCCGGTAAGGCCTCGTCGGGGACCCCGGGCACCTACATCCCCAGCTACACGTCGTGGTATCCTTCGGCCCACCAAGAAGCTATGCAGCAGCCGCAACTGATGTGATTACAAATACGTTTTCCCCTAATGCAAGCACTATCCGTCCCAAAAAAAAAGAATTAAAATTATCACGGAAAAAAAAATTAAGTAAAATAAAAGAAAAGGGGGAAAAAGTCTAAAAGAGGGGGGAAGAGAGAGAGAGAGAGGAAAAAACCCACAAAAGAAACCTAAGCAAACAAACAAACAGGAGGTCTCTTGCCCATCCAGCCATTAGGACGCTGCACGGTAGCTCGGTGCAGGAGAGCACAGATGTGATGCGGGCCGGTTCCCACCGCTGACAGCTGACGGAGCGGCCCCGAGCACCGCACAACAGCCTGGGAGCAGAGCGAGCGCCGGCCGCGGCTTTGTGGGACAATCAGAAAAAGATGTTGGGGGGGGGAAGCCCTCTCCTCTGTCCTGTCTGTCTGTCTATGTCTGTTGAAATGTAGGTCATTTATTTACTACCCCGATCTGACGGTCTCTTCAATTGCAAGGGGGAAGGAAGCTGTACAATTTACCAGAGCTTCTTTTCCTCTACATTTTCTGTACCTTTCACTATCCATCTGTATATTTTCTGTTGTTGTTAAAAGGGAAGACAGGGGTTTTATTTATTGATTTAAATTACCACTATGAGAGTGCTAGAAACAAACTCAGCTTGCTGAGTGCACTGCTCGGACGCACAGTTTAAACAAAACCACTGACGGTCCGTCGTCCCGTTCCCCCGCCCCTCCTCGAATAAATCACCACGAGGGAAGGATGCGATTTTAACTTTGACAATAACTTTTATACTTCGCTGGTGTGGAGAGGTTTGGTCCAAATGATTTGCATTTCTCGCGTACTTAACAAAGGAAATAAATGCACGTTGTTTGGTACTCTGAAGTTGAATCGCAGCAGCTGCCGAGCGCTTTGCTGAGGTGAAGCAAGGCGCGGAGGACGGAATGAGAACCCCGAGGGCGGCGGCGACAGGGGGGACACGCCGGGAGAGCGGGCGGGCGCACCCACGCAGTCCCGACGCGGCCTCCCCGCGCAAAGCCGGCCCAAAGTCGAAATGCACAAACCGACGTGCAGGAGCTACTCGCTGTACATATTTTATTCTTAATTATTATTATTATTATTATTATTGTTCTGTAAACATGTTGCACAAATTTAGCCTTTTTTAATTATTATTTCCGTTTTGTTTCTTGTGGCTGTAAAACATGATGCTTTGTGTACTGAGATCTTGACATTTTACTTGTGAAAGTCGGAAGATGTGATAAAACTGAGCTCGGCTGTGTTTAGTGTTCTATATGTCAAAGTTTAGTTTTATATTGAGAATGTTAACTTATTGCTTTGTATCTGGGGGGAGGAAATGGAAAAAACCCCACACAAATCTTTGTACATAAGTTATAAAGTTTCTTTGAGACAGTAAAATTATGGTTTGGAAAAAGAGACACGCGTGCTCCCTGTCTCGCAGCGCGGCCGGGAGCGGGACCTGGGCCAGGCTCCGCGCTCCGCGGCGGGACGGCGGTGGCCGTAACCGGGAGGCGGCACAGAGTAAGGGGGTCAACGCGCCCCGGACAGGGCAGCGTGTCCCCCTGTGTCCCGCCGGTCCCAGTCAGACGGCGGTGACTGCCGCGATCGGCCGCGGAACCCTCAGCGGGGGGTCGCTCCGGGCTGAGGGGGATCGGGGAACAGTTCCTGGGACGGAAGAGGGATGTGGACAGGCCGGGACAGCCCCGGCCCCTGTCCCGACAGCCGAGCCAGCTGCCTACCCGCAAATCCCGTCGGCGGCGAGGCAGTGCCGGTGCCGCCGCGCTCGCCCCGCGCCGGGCTCACCCCGGGCCACTGCTGGGGTCAGCAAAGCGCTGCAGAGCGGAGGGAACCGAGAGCGGCCGGGCTTGGCTGGCTGGCCGTGCGCGTCTCTGCTCGCAGGTTCCGCGGCGGATCGTCCGTGCAGCCCCGCGGGCGATGCTCGTCCACCCCGAGAGACGCACCCACTCCCCACTCCGCACTCCGAGGGGCCGGGGCGCAGCCGATGCGCGGCAGCCCAGCACCCACCCTGGCGCGCACACGGGGCGCGGTGGCCCGCGGGATGTTGGATCCGACCTGGAAAACGCTCCCCATCTCTGCATTTCCCGCGTACCACGGCCCGAGCCTGGATCCGATCGGCCCGAAGTCCCCAGTATCCGCGCAGTTCCCGCAGCGGCTCAGCCAGAGACCACAAATGCCTTTAACCGGACAGGAACGAGGTGGTCAAGCAGCTCGGAGCGCTTTAAAGATATATTAGCTTCTCCTAATTCAGTTACGTCTTGCTAACAGTTCAAATAGAGAAATTATTAGTTTTTTCTCAGTGAGGCGGTCTTGAGTTAGAGGCTATTGTAATTGTACATTTGAAAATGTTAATCTCAATACAGGCCTAATTAATTCTGCCTTGTTGCTGACAAGTTGTTCATCAAATATCTGATTCGAAGATTTTCATAATGAGGATATTAATTAAACTATGAATAATCCAAAGGTGCTTATATTGAAACAATACCTCATTACAATGATTAAGTCCTGATTTCGAATATCATACCTTTACCAATTGTCACCCAGCAAACACAACCTTATGGATGAGCCTGTAAATGGCAAAATGTAATTTTGGGATATATTTTTTCCTTGTTGGGGAAAAAAAAAAAAGTGCCCCTCATTTTCAAACACTTCTGAAATAGGTTACACACAGCTTAATGATGATCAAAATGACTCTTTTCTGCAAAAAAAGACCCCAAAGTGCGCGTACAGCTGCAAACCCAAGAGGGTCAGCATCATTTCACTGTATTCTCTTCTTGATTACAAGCCGAGCCCATCAAACACAACATAATTACAGTAATTTCAGGTTTATTTATTCTAATGCAGTTTCCCCATCTCTCTGGTAATTATGAGCAATTTTTTCGCCCAGGGAATCTTTTTGCATTAACAAAAGAGATAACGCACTGAAAGCCAAATTTGCTGTGCATTGAGAAAAGCGAAGAAAAAAAAAATAAAATAGGTGCGAGCTGCCATCTCTGCAATTCTCCTATATTGGAGCTCTGCAAATTGCTTGCAGGTGTATGGAGCAGAGCTGTCAATAGGAAGGGGCTTCCAAATTAGCAAATGCACAATGTTGAAGTAATGAAGACAGACTTAGCAAAATTGCCAAACAACAGATACCTCTTTAATATCTTCCACCCAAAAAGAAAAAGGAAAAAAAATCCCCTTGGAGTGTCCCTGCGAACCCCCTTCAATGGCTGGGGATGTTGTACATGTGTCAATCTAATTGCAGAGCACAGAGCGGCCCCTGAAACTAGAAAAAAAATCAAATATCAGAGCCCGTTTGCATTCGGAATTTGCTCCCTTCGTTTGACAGAGGGGGATAAGAAATCCCCGTCGGCAGCCGCTCCGCTCTCCCCGCCGCCGCCGCCGCCCACCTGCCCCGCTCCCGCCGCCACCTCCGCTCTCATGCCCGTGCAAAAGTGCCATGTCCTCCCCGCGTCGGCGCCTTCCCCTCCCGGCTCCCGGATGGGGACCGGGCAGTAACGCACCCCTCCGCAAGGAACCGACAAAAGCGCACCACAAAACTACCGCCGAAAAACAGCGCTCCCCGGCGCCGGCAGCCCCCGGCACCGCGGCGGCCCCGGGCGGGAGTGTCCCCCCGCCGCCCCCGCGCCGCTCTGCCCGCGCCGGCTCCGCGGCTGGCGCGGCTCGGCCCGCAGGATCCCCGGCTGGGCTCTGCGCGGCAGCCCCGCCACCCGGCACGCCGTCCCCGCTCCCCTTCCTCGCCGTGGTGCCGCCGGCGGGAAGTTTTTCAGGGAGGCTGGGCCGGCGAAGCCGCCGCCGGTTCTTCCCCCCTCTCGCGGCCCGCGCGGGGCATCCATCCACGTCGCGCCCCGTGCACTCACCTACCCCCGCGAGAAAGGAGCCTGTGTCGCCACCCTTACCTTCAGCCTCAGTCCCTGAGGCTCTGGGCATAAGTCTTTGCTTTACAACAAACCAAAGGACCGAACGCGGCTTTTTGCTACGAAAGTTAGAGGAGCGAGAGAGTGTGTGAGAGAGGGAGAGGATAGGGGAGGGAGAAAGAAAGCGAAAAAAAAAATGAAGCCGAGCACAATAATAATATCCTGAGAGTGCAAATGTGGATTGAGATCCCCCAGAGATGTACATGCCTCTGAGCGCAGCAGCCTTTTTGCAGCTCTGCTCTTGCAGAATATGACTGAAATTTTCTGCTATATAGCCTCTGTCTTTATAGCTGATGAAAAAAATTGCAGATTATTAGCATAAATGTTTACTCTTCATTACGCTGATGACATTGTGCACTCGAGATCTTGGTAATCTTTGGGAAAATTATGAGTAATTTTTAAAAATTTTAAAGCAGCAGCAGTTACCATGCAATTCAGGCTAATTCTGCGTAGGCTCCGAACGGATATAATTATCGAGGAGTCAAGATGTTATGCTAAAAACTATGCATTGATATTCCCATTTATTATGTACATACAACTTTGACAATGTTGATGCTTGAAATAGCAGGAAATTGTCTTGCGCAAAAATTACAGTCCATATTAGGACATGTGAAATTGCGAAGAATTATATAGTAATTGCAGGCTTTCAGATGGGAGAGCCAGAATGCTCAAACTAGTGCAAATGTGGATAAAATTACAGATCAGAGCAAAAATTAGGGAAAAAAGGGGTCTGGGATTTTTCAAGTTGGCTATAGGATTCCGGAAGTGTCTAATGCCACATGATTGCTGCAGCTTTAGGGGAGACATTCATGCCTCAAATAACTCCTTTTGCCAGAGCCGCTTTAATTGAATTTCTCGTGCTTTCTCTTTTCACCGGGCAAATGAGTAAATTGCCTCCCCACGGTACAAGCCCGGCCGGCCCCGCCCGTTCACCGGGGAGGCAGAAGGTGCCTCTCGCCCGGGCGGCTGCCGGGCCGCCCCCCCGGACAGGGCTGGCCGCAGAACTGTCACTTACCCCCGCCCCCCCCCGGACCAGCCCCGCTCAGCCGCTCCCGCCGGGAGCCGAGCTCGGGCCCGAAGGGGGGGGGCCCTCGGCGTTGGGACGTGGAGTGGAATCGTCCCAGCCCCCCACCAGGCTCCCTCCCCCGCTCCCCAGCCCTCCCCGGAGTGCCGGGGAGGCCGGGGCAGCTGTCGCCCCTCGGTTATCCTGCTCCCCGCGGCTCTGCCCGGCCCCGGGCGGCCGAGTCCCGCGTCACTGTGTCTTATGCGAGGGCTCAGGGTTCTCAGCGGTGCCTGCCCTCTCTATCGGACAGATGGATCCTGTCCCATCTATCGGACAGGAAAAGAGAAGAAAGCAGGTTACAAACATACACAGATGCATACATATGCATCTGTGGTACGCGCGGAGCTGCAGCGCGCCCCTGGATCCGCCAGCCGTCGCCGACCCCAGCACGGTGTGAGCCGCATTTAGGATGCGAAATGAGGAGCCTAGAAGGGCTCAGGGAGCTACGGGGATGCTGAAACACGGAAAACCCATCGCAGACAGCCCAGAGAGAACTGCTGCTAGCAGACATCAAATAAATAGTAACAAATAAATAATAAAATACTAAATAACTAAGTAGCAGAAAGAAAGAGCAGAAGCCCCCGTCCTGGACGCGGTGTGCTCTGTTCCCCGACCGCTGATAAGTGTCCACCCGCTGGGCAGGTCCCCATCCCGGGGACCCCACGCAGCTGTCGGCATCCTGCCCAACCCCACGGAGCCGGGCAACACACCTCACCGCACTGCTGCATCGGACTGGAGACGCTGGGCGCAAGTGTTTTGGGGGAACTTTATTTATCTGAGAGAAGCGTCTGTAAAAACGACGAGGCGAGGAACGGGGAAGGGAACGGTCTCCGTCCCGGCCCTTGCCCACGGTTTCCTCGTGCATCTCGGACGACCAGTTTAGCAAAACTTGTCACCTGCCAAGGAGTGTATCCCACACTCCTCCCCCCTCCTCCGGGGTCCTCCGCGGAAACACGGCGCTGCTGGGGACACGGACCCTGTCGCCACGCATGCCACCCCGCTCCACGCCCGCCGTCCCGACGGTTCGCCGCATGCCAGCGGGGAACCTTTGTCCCCCGGCCCGAGTCGGGGCTGAGGCCGCTGCCGCCGGGTCTCCCCGCGGCCGGCGGGAGGGTGACGGAGGAGAGAGATGCGGGATGGGCCGGCCCCGTTGTTTCCTGGGGCGGCTCTGCGCTCTCTTCCGCGTCCTCGCCGCCGGGTCAGCGCCCGGACCGGAGGGCAGCTGCGGCTTCCCCCTTTGTCTCTCCCTCCTCTCCCTTCCTCTGCACCCGAGATCCAACACCCCCCCTTCATTCTTCTCTTTTCCTCACTCCTCCTTCGACCCCCGCCTCCCCTCGCCCCCAAGCTTTCCCCGGGCTCTCAGGAGCAATCTGCCCTCCCGCCTCCCCCACTCCCGACGTGTCTCCTGTGGGGCCGCCCCCCTCCGCCTTCCCCGGCCCCGCCTGAGCTCCTCATGCCAAGGCCTGTCGGGAGAGTTTCGTCCAGGCTGCGCATTCCCTACTCCGGGCAAGCTAGCCTGGGCCTCTTCATCAACTTGTCTGCAGCGGATTTTCCTCATGGCTCGCTCTCTCGCTGCCTCCTCCAAGGATGGTGGGGCCCTCGGGGCGACAAGGGCCAGAGACCCCACACACACCCTCATTTTTGCTTCTTCCAGCACCAGGATCTCAAGGGATGCACCCCTCAGGGTTACAGCTTGGAAGGGCACAGCTGGAAGATGGGCATACTTAGAGGGGGCAGCCCCAAAGGGTGTGGCCGAAGTCATAAAGTGAGGGTTCAACTCAGAGGGGTGCGGGGAATGGAATGGAATGGAGCATTCCAGCGGGCTACAATCAGGGAGGGGTTCACCCTTCGAGGGATACATCTCAGAAAGGTGCAACTGGGAGGGCGTGCTGCCGGAAAGAGTTAAGCCTGGAGGGATCCTATCCTAGTGGGGTACATCCCAGAGGAGCTATGAGGGATGAAGGCTGGGGAACTGCATCCCAGAGGGAACAAACATCCTAAGGGGTCCAGTCCTCCAGGGGCGCATCTCGGAGAGATCCAGTCGGTGCCTCCAGGCATCGAAGAGCCACAGAGAGGCTCGGGGGCAGCCATCAGCTCTGGCTCAAGCAAAGCTCCCACGCAGGCTGCCGGCCTGGGTGCCACCGCCGGAGTGGCACAGCGAAATGTCTCCGGGGCAGGGCTGTGCCCGGGGACCAGTTCCATGAGTACTGAGGTCCTCGGACATGGCCCTGCTCCAAGCCCCTCCGGACCGTCTGAGAAGCCGGGAGACGGCAGGAGACCCCGGTGAAATGTCGCTGGCGCCAGCAGGCGGGGGAGGGGAGAGGGGGGAGGCTCTGGGCTGCTGCAGGCAGAGCTGAGTGATTCACGGCCTCGCCCAGAAGACTGGAAGGGGCGAGATTTTATTGTAGACGGGAAAAGGGGGAAGAAGAGGGGAAGTTGCACGCTTGCGGCAACACTTGCAGTGGGGAAGGGGTGGAGCAGCAAACGCCCGGGTCCGGATCGACACCCCCAACCTCTCCCACACCCAAATAAACTCAGCGTGGGCACCATGGAAACAATAATTTATTTAAATAATCTCTGCTGATTGTAAAGAAACATTAAAGAGTGTTTAAGTTTTCCATAATAAATAACAAAAAATATCCTGTTTTTTTTTTTCCACGATTCTAGACATCAAACAGCACAAGGGTAGGGTTAGTGGCAAGCCTGTTGGCGGGGCAGTGGTGGTGGAGGTGAGGGCTCGCCGCGGCTCCGCGCCCGACCCGGGAAAGCCCCGTCGGGAGACGAAACCCGGACGGAGGCAGCGCACGGGCGGGAGTCGCGCCGGCATCGCCGCCTGCGACCTGCCCTCACCCCGGCCGGACAGTTTCGTTTACGGCTAAAAAGGATACCTTAAACACGTGAGGCTTCTATTTCAAATCTACATATAAAAATTATTTATCTTTTTTTTATCGTTTTATTTTTTAATCCCCAACATCGAGGTGAGGTTATCCGCAAAGGCACCTATCAATTTTAAAAAAATAAAAAATAAAGTTAACCAGAGTTCTGCACCGGTGGCTTGATGAAAATGCCAGGAAAGAGGACGAAGAAGGACGAAGGGAAGGAGGTGGGTACTTGTTCCGCAGCGTGGTTCTTTTGGCGGCGGGAGGGCGGACCCACGGGGCTGAAGGCACACGGGGTCCACCGCTGGCGGCAACGGGGGGGGAAGGGGCACGGAGCGGCTCATCTCTGTCGGAACGGCCGGAGCCAGGCTTCACCAAAACGCCAGTACTGCACCTCTGTGCCCCGCAGCTGCCGGGCGCGGTCCGCGGGCTCAAGTCTCTGCAGCGCCTAAAAGATGCTACCGCCGCCGTGGTGGTGCGGGGGCTGCGCCGGCTGCGGGAGGGGAGCGGCCGCCGGCAGGTGTGCCGGGCCGCCGGGCGCCGGCGGGTACCACGAGTAGCTACCGAGGAAGGCGGCGGCGGGGCTGGGACTGGCGGTGCCGGCGCCGCCCGCCGTGCGCGGGTGCGGAGCAAAGTCCCAGGCGGGGGGCGAGGAGGGGGACGGCGGCGAAGCGCTGCGGCGGGGAGGCGGCTCCGCTGGGATCTCTCCGCTCTTCCACATCTTCTTGAACTTGGAGCGGCGGTTCTGAAACCAGATCTTCACCTGGGGAGAAAGGGGGGAGGGGGTGGTCAGGCGTCTGCAGCCTGTGCGGCGCCGTCCCGGCGCCCGGGTCGCCCGCGGCGGGGTAGGGACGCGCAGGTTTTGCAGCCCCGAACACTCCCGGCACTGCCTCGGCGGCGCTACCGCTTCGCCCGCACTCCCGCCCCTGTGCCGTCTAGGTGCCGTGGGCCGGTCTCCCTCCCACACTTACATCTGCATCCGACCCCGCGAAGGACGAATGGTCACCGAGATGCACCCGGGGCCCCGCGGCAGGAGAGCCCTACCTGCGTCTGCGTGAGGCCGAGGGAGGCCGCCAGCTCCGCTCTCTCGGGGAGGGCGAGGTACTGGGTTTTCTGGAAGCGCCGCTGCAGAGCCGCCAGCTGGAAGCTGGAGTAGATGGTTCGGGGCTTCCGCACTTTCTTGGGCTTTCCGTTCACGATCCTGATCTCTGGCTCGCAGTCTTCCTTCTCTGCTGCGGCAGAAAAAGCGACCCCGGTGAGGGAAGGCGCCCTCGCCGCCCCGGGGTCCGCCCGCAGCGCGGCATCACCGCCCGCCCCGTCGGGGCGACCCACTGAGAACGAGCGCTGTCCCGGCCCACTCCGGCTCTTGGCCCCCGACCGCCCCCTCGCCAGGCCTGGAGGGAACCACCGGACTCCCGGCGGCTCACCGACCTGTGTCCCCCGCAGGGCTCGGACGTACCAGAGTCGTTGTTGGCCGGAGAGGCCCTGCTGCCGTAGGGCCCGTAGGAGCCGTAGGCGCCCGCGTAGCCCACGTCGTAGGCGGCCTTGGCAGAGTAGGGGGCGGCACCGCCGCCGGCGTAGGGGTAGGAGCCCACGGGGCCATAGGGCGGCCCGCCCGCCGCCCCGTGCTGCTGGTTGGTGTAGTAGCTGCTGTCGGTGGCCGTGGAGACGGGTAGCGTGGGGGACTCCTGCGGTTTTTGCAGGCCGCCGTGCTGGTGGTAGCTGCCAGCGGAGATCTGGCTGGCGTGCATGTCCGGCACCAGACTCTCCAGCACCCCGGTCATCCCGCGCCCCCGCCCGCCGGCGCACGGGCCGCCACCGCCGCTGGGCCGTCGCCACGGGGGCCAGGCGCTCAGAGCCGCGCCACCATGCCCGGCGCTGCCCGCGCTCCGCCCGGGCGGTGCAGCCGCGCTCCCGCCGCGCCCGCGGGACGGGCTCTGCGCGCCGCGCGCCGCCGCCGCGGCATTTAACACGCGTCACGTGGCGCGGGGCACGTCACCTAGCAACGGCCAATGGCGAGCCCGCCCGCGCCGCTCCCCCGGGCCCGCGGGGACGAGCGGCCGCGGGGCCGGAGATTGTCCCGGGACTGGGACCCTCCCGGAGAGTGGGACTTTCCCGGTCCTGTCGTGCGGCTCAGGCCGCCTCCCCTATGGTCGGACGGGGCGGTCCGACCCACAACGGCGAGGGCTGGGGTCTGCGGCTCGGCTTCTTCTGCTGTGCTGTGCCTCCCGTGTGTGTTCCCGACCGCCCGGTGACCCCAGGGAAAGGGCCGCGCCTCGGTCATCCCGTGAGCGGCATTTCCACGCGGGCGCGCCTGGCTGCGGACCGAGCTGGGAGCGCCGCGTTTGGGGGTCCCTCTCAGGGCGGGGGATGTTCTAATCCCCGGGAGAACGGGCACATCGGGGGAGATCAGGACCCCGCTCTCCGTGCCAGAGTGGCAGCGCTTCCCAGCGGAACCTCTGCAACGTTACACGCGGAGGGGCGACTCTCCGCCCGTCACGCGTGTGTTTTACACAGCAGCTGCTGGCGGCACCCACGGGCCGTCCCGACACGCGGCAGCCGCGAACGGCGCGTTGTTGCGGCCCAGGCACGACGGCGGGACCGGTGTTGCCGGGCACCCCCGAGCAGCCGCCCGTGTCCCTACCCCGTCCCTGCCCGCTGGCGGCTGCACCGGGGCCGTCGGGGCGGGTGTCGGCGAGCACGGCGGCGCAGCCCTTGGCCGCCCTCTGCCTGGACAGCGCCGCGGGGCAGCGGTCAGAGTGGTGACTCAGGGGCACTGGGAAGCGCTTCGGAACTGGGTTTTATTCTTGTCCTTTCCCTCGCTGCGGGAGCCTCACGGGTGTTCAGTGAGTGAAGGCAGGCCTCGAGGCGGCACTGGTGCGAGGGTGGCTGCGAATGGATTAAAAAAAAAAGGTTAAAAAGGCAAAAAAAAAAGAGCGGCGGCCGAGATGTTTCAAGGGCCGAGGGGCCAGCGGAGTGCCCCGCACCTGCCCGGCCCCGCGAGCCCCGCGCGTGCCCCCTCAGGGCCCTGCTCGCGCTCGCCCCGCCCGGCGGGGCCGCGCCCTCGCGGCGCAGGGGCCGCGCCCCGGCCTCGGCCGCTTTGGA
>JAWWES010000171.1:20614091-20700130 GCA_035583135.1 Lophotriccus pileatus
AGAGGACTTGATATGGGACGGGGAACAGAGATTGCTATGTGAGGCTATGTCAAAGGGTAAAGGATTTCTACTACATTGAAACTACATGTACTATATAACTACTTCTAAAAGATACAAAAATTAAAAAATTAAAATTTAAAACTCCACGGCAACAGACCCATTCCCGCTGGCGCATCCCGTCGCCACTCTGCTTGCATGGGAGACACTGTCATGCCGGTCTGTGCAGCCGCCGCCGTGGAGGAGCTGCCGGGGAGTTCGCACGGACCACCGCCGCTTCTCTTTCGAGAGACTAGCAAGCAGATGGCGCATGGCCACCTGCCGTTCAGGGCAGTTGCCGGGACGCGGGGCCAGGCCGGGCCGGCCGCCGGCGGCAGTGGCAGGTGGCCCCGGCAGCGGAGTTGCGGGAGGTGTGGCGCTCGGCCGGGCCGGCGGTGAGCGCGGGGTGCGGCCTCCGCGGGAACCGACGTGGCCAGGGCCCGGGGTGGCACCACCGGGATCTGGCGTCCGGCCCTGCTGGGACGAGCGGGGCCCGGGAGGGCCCGGGGCCGGCCGGGAAGGAGCAGCGGCAGTTAGGGGGAGGGCCCGGAGTCCGCAGGAGTGGCTCACGTCCTGCTGACTCTCCCAAATATAGCTGATGTTCAGTGCAAAAGAAACTCGGTTCCTGCAAGCCGCTGTGTGAGCGACTGCTGTCCCAAGTGACATCTTTGTAGGATTATTTCTGTCCGTCGCTGGCCGAGGACCGGCAGCCTGAAACAGCCGCTTGTTTACGCGGGAGAGGGACAGACAGCATTTGGTGACTGTCAACAGACATCAGAGCATCAGCAGCTACCCTTCGTTAGTCACGTTTTGAAGCATGCGAGATGGTTTAAAAAAATATAATGGAGAAAGAACATGTCATATTATCTCATTATAGGATTTAATAAAGCAAAGGACTTACTCGGGAATTTGTCCTTCTATGTGGCAATTTTTGTTTTTTTAAGTAAATATTTTAGTGCCGTATAGCGCTGTGCATATTCATGGTAATCTATACAAAAAGTAAAGGGCATGACTTTGTTTACTTCAGCTAATATGAATAGTATTTCTCGTGCAAGTTGTTCCGCATAAGTTAGTGCAGGGATCACAAATTTAAATGAATTGCCGCACGGTAGCTGCTCCAGAGTCTTATGGCTTTGTTCCTGCAGTTTGTTTTGCCTATGTGGAGATAGAGACTTTACTGGAATGACCACTGGGGAGTTGCTTATGCATATAGTCACATGGCTGATCTTGTAGATCTGATTTTAGTATTTGTAATTGAACTTTTCTTGTGAGGTAGTTGTTTTAAATACCAACTTGTATAAATAAAGGTATGACTCTCTGAGCTGTGAAGTTGAACAGCTTATGACAGAGGGAGAGAAGATACCAGGCATCAGGAAGGAAGGAGAAAGGGTTGTATTAGGTACAAGGCAACTTGACTGCCGTGAATGTTTTAAAACACACTTCTCTGAATCAGTCATTGTATTAGCAAGATGTTTAAAAAATAGTGGCATTAGGCTGGCCCAGGTTTATGTGTTTTCATGTTCTCATATCGAGCTAATAATTTTAATTCTACTTTTTTGCCTCTGCTTTGCGAATTGTGAATGTGACGTGGATGGGTAATTAGAAAGGACCCAGAGAGACCCAGGGAGACTGGAGTATGAGGTAAAACTCAGAGGATTAACAGTGTTTTGTGTACCTGCTGTTCACTACTGGTCAGTCCTGCTTGGTTTTGGTGTTATTATTTATATCCTGTGAGATCATGTGTTATTATTTATGAGAAGGAATGCTTGGGTGATATAGATTTTGTATCTTATGGACGTTAGTGAGTCAGTTACACATGGGAAAAAGATGCTTGCTTTCTCACTGAAGAGCAGTTCAGTGTTCAAAAGGTTTGGTCGTGAGGTTTATGTAAATATGCAGCACTTATTATTAGGCTACAAAACAACCGAGGTGGCTTTGTTGTTGTTGACTTGTTTGTTGTAGAAGTGTCCTCATGCTGCTAGGACTGTGGACATATTTTGTTTATCAAGTATACTAAACACAGTGTGTATGAACACAAAAAAGGACCATCAGTCTTCAAAATCATCATCTCCAACTGATCAGCTTGTATTAATTTTTTTTTTAACAGGGCAGTTGTATATGACTCATAGAAGTAGCTACAGAAACTCCTGGTTGGTGTTTTGTTTTATTTTTAATTAAGTATTATTTTATGATTCCCCTCCTAAAATAGACTTCATCTGAGAAAAATGTGAAAGCACTTAAAGGCTGATATTCTCACTCCATATACATTATGTAGATTTAACCTAGGGATCAACAGAGCAAGTTGTTCCATGATGTCTTCTCTCAAGTTTTACTTGAAGAGAACCACACTTAACATTAACAAAGTGATTAATTTTTAATCTGGTGTATTTTTAATATTATTTCCCCCATTATTATGCACATTGGGCTGAACCATTTCACTTCAGTAGGAATGTGGTGAACCTTGAGAGATGGGTGTGTTATTTCTGATAATGTTGCACAAAAGTAATTGGACAGTAGTCTCTACTGCAGTGGCATGTCAACAAGTATGGATTTATTTTCATGGCTAAGGGAAGTGCTTTCTGGTGGATTTATGGTGATATATATAATGTGTGGTATAGTCCTGAGTGCTTGCCTTAATAATAGAAGAATAATTTAAATCATGTGCCAGATGAAGCCATGAGAAGGGTTTATGCTTGCATTCTACCTATGAGATCTGGTATTACATTTTAGAGTGATGGTAACAGTTAAATCTTCCCTTTCTGAGGGATTAAGCATATCACCTTTTAGGAAATTGTATGAGTCTTTCCAACACCTCTCTATAAGCCTACTGCCTGCTGTGCTTAGTTTCAGAATCCAGCGTAATCATTTTCCTCTCTAAAAACTGTTTATTGTCTCATTCATCTATACATCAGATTACTTCATTTCAAAAATCACATAACTCTTCTGGGAAGAATGTGCCCCCTTGTGTGGCTCCCCGAGGATTCCTTTCTTAGCCCCTTGTTGTAAACAGCTTATACAAGCATGATAGGAGACATGGGCTCTGTAAAATCCTTTCAGAGTTGTTTATTAAACTGTCGTGGTCTCAGATTATGTTTTTCAGTGATGATTCACTGGCAGCTCAGCACCTTTCTTCAGCAGAAACCTTTGCAGACTGGAGCACAAACTGTGACTTTTAATAGTGGATTAGTCTGGTGTTATTTAGCACAGGTATTTCTCAGTTGTTTCCTTGTACAATGGTGGGGAAGCGCACAGCCTGATGCATTGGGGTGAGTGTCTAATACCAGCACATTTGTAGGTCTAATTATTGCCACAGATGCATGGTGTGGGGGTGAGAAGGAAGGTGTGTGTGCAGAATGTGAAGGCAGTAGAGCAGCAATCTTTGTAAGTGGCAATGGGTTTTAGGAATAAAGCAGAGCATGCCCAAGCAGTCCCTCTTGCCTCCTTTAAGACTGTGAAATTCTACCCTGTGCTTAAGTGGTGCCCTCAAGCTGTTCTGATCACCTCTGGTGCTTCCAGTTTTTTTTTTTTTCTTTACCAGATGTATGATCAGTAATACCACTGACAAAAGCTACGTTGTATGGTGGTGTTGTTTTTTTTTTTTAATAGAATGGGATGGCTAGAACATCTAGAAAGTAATCTTTTTACCTGTTTTTTATGGGAATGTTAACTAGCCACAGGCTGGGTAATCATGGCTGAGGTACATGTGTACTCTGGAACAAGTGCTTACAAGCCCACTTTATAGTGGATCTGAGCAACCTCAGGTTCAGCTCACAGGTACATCTTTTTTGAAAGTGGTTTTTATGTGAATATTTAGTTGGGAAAAAATCTTTAGTATGAGCATGCATGAAAAATGCTTTCAAGATGAATCACTAGATAATTTCTAATACTGCTGTAGATGACAAGTGTGAGAGAAGCTGAGAGGCGTATTTTGTGGGAGAAGATTTAGGCTGAGTTGATAATTATAAACTGGTAATTACGAACTCTTGTTTTGCACAGGTTGTGGAGAACATTTTTTTTGCCTTGACTGTAACATCTGTACAACCTTTACCTGTGCAGTCTAAGCACAGTTAAGCAAACTGTTCAACACTGAGAATAACCTAGACTGCTTTGGCTTTAGCTCAAGTGATTATTTTAAGAGTTCAGTTTATTGGACAATGGTATTTGGAGCTCAGAAATGCTATATCACCTCAGTGTGCTTGGATAAATTTTGATTTGTAGTGCCTGTGAACTGCCTGAGGCGTGTAGTGCAGTTTCTCCTGCAGGATGTTGTTTGAGATGACGCCTCCTCTGACTGGCAAATAACAAGGTCTGTTCCTGACGGAAAACATGAATGTCTTGCTTGGAAGGATGAGATGTGTGTTTCACTTTAAAGAAGATATGTACAAGAACAGATCTGCTAAATGGATTATACAGCTGCAACACACTTGGGGGATGTACATGGTTACATTTCCATCTGGAATGCCACACTAAATTGACTCAAATTGTGGACCATGCAAACTGCATAGCCGCTTCTTGGGAACACTTGGATATACGCTCTGGGATTTGGCACTGGCCATCACCAGCCTTCTGTAGGCAGCTTAATCTGTAAGGAGATGATGAATTGCTTGAAGTTGTAATTTCAAAAGAAAATATTCTTCTTTCCTGTAGTGAGAAAATATGCACATATAAACCTTACAGATTAATTGTCCTTGAAGTCAATTTGCTTTTTGTTTTTAAAAGTGGTGAAGTCAAAGAGATCAGAAGTGAGTACATTAATATGATGTTGACTGGTAAAGCCACAGTTGTCCCATGAACTGGCTGGGGACACTTTTCTTCAAGATGTGTAGCTGAAGTCCATTGTGCAAGTATGAAAACAGAGAGAATTCGTCTGTGAGGAGCATTCAAGTCTCATACTCTGCACACATATCTGTCTTGAAACTGTTCCTCCCTTAGAGGGAAGGGGATGAAAGGAAGTGTGTTCAGATTCACAAGAGTTACTGGCCTTTTGTTTTCTTGAAGTTGCTTAGCTTACAATATTGGCAGGTGCTCTGCACGTGTACTTAATCTCATAGTACTTTTCCTGTTGGCAGAATGCCTAGATCTGAGAAGTACATGCCTTTTATGAACACTGCTGTAAATCTAAATAAATTAAATTAGAATGTTGTTTTTTACTTGTATGCATGGCTGGGAGGGGTTAGCGTTGTCATCTAGACCAGCTCAAGCTCCTTAATTTTTTCTTTTCTTTTCAGCTTGGAAGCTAGATAACCCAGCAGAAAAGATCTTGAAAACAGAGAGAGCTCAGCAGCTTCAGAGAAGAGATTACATAAAGTGGTAGCTGGAAAGTTTACCAAGTAAATTCTTTTGCTTTCGGGCCCTCTCATGTTATTAAGTCACTTTGTATGTAATTCTCTAAAGTCATTGAATGAATGCATTAAAAATAATAATGTGAACATTAAAGTGTAAAGAATATAAGTGGCCACAGGATGTCCCCACTGTTCCATGCTGATGCATCCTCATAGGCTGTTTATCCTGTACTACAGAGCTTGACATATTTCTTAAATATGATATTTTATATTCTAGAGGTTTTCACATTTATTTTCATATTTCAAATATTACCATTTGAAAAGGGCAACCAATTAACATCTAGATGGAGGTAGAAGGGAAAAAAAGAATTGCTTTGCTTGGTTGCTTTAGGTCTGAGTTTTCTTTTAACTTCCAAAGACTGGGAATGGACAAGACTTGATTTTTTTATATGTAACAGTTATTCATTCCATGTGAGTGTAATTTGGTTGCTCAAATCAGAATGAGAATTTATTCAGAAAGATAATTTGCTGCCTGCTTTTAAAAGCCTACCAGTGGTTTGCATGTTCACAGAATCACAGAATATTTTGAGTTGGAAGGGACCCGCAAGGTCCCAGCTCTTAAGTGAATGGCCCGTACTGGGATCAAAACCACAACCTTGCAGTTATTAGCATCATGCTGTAAACAACTGAGCTAATCTCATGTTGATCAAGAAAGTGAAGGGACACGCTTGTGTAAGGACTTTTCTGAACAATGCTGGTGGTGTCAAATACACTAAGGTGTGAAGGTAAAAGTAATGTTTTTGGGCTATTAGGGTGGCTTACAATGGAAGTGGTTTAATTTAGGGAGAAATGAGTCATTCTGCAAAATAATGTATGTAAGTGGGAAGCTGGTGCAGAGAATAGCTACAAAAAACTTACATGAATAGTATATGCGTCCCAAAACTCTGTAAGAACTGTATGTGATGGATCAGACCGTGGCTGATACTGCTCAAGGATATATCCCCATTCCTGCAAGTGTTCCAGGCCAGTTTGGACAGGACTTTGAACAGCCTGGTCTAGTGGATGATGTCCCTGCCCATGGCAAGGGGAGTTGGAACTAGGTCATCTTTAAGGCCTCTTCCAACCCAAATCATTCTATGATTGTATAAAAAGTATAAAGCATAAGGATCTCTATGTTAAGGCTGGGACTTCATGTTAAAATATACTCCTGAGTATGTTTTGATATGTCCATGCTGTTACATGTAGGCTATGGCATCAATGCTTTCCTTAGGAATTCTTTATAGCTACATTACCTATATCCAGCTGCTTTGGATTTTCAGCACTTCTAAAAGCACAACCTATGTTTTGAAGTCAAATAGTATTTTAGATGAGAAACAATGACATTTTGGGTAGCCTCTTGTGCCTGAAAATCCAAGCAGTGAGGCCTTGTACATTGGGTACGAACAGACATACGTCCACTATGATGCCTTTTTACATACACGTGGCCATTCAGCCTTCTGGGAAAGCCTGAAGAGGAAGCTTTTCTTTCCCGAGCAGCTTACTGCTTTTGTTTGTCCTTTCTACAGTGCAGGAACTGTGAATTACATTTTTGTATCAGTGGCACACCTGCCATTTCTTACTGAATTGAATGTTGCAGTACCAGCAGTATTCTGCAGTCTTATTTATCTGGTAACTTCCAGGCTTGGATTGTCTATCCTATTTCAAATAACTCTATAGCCAGACTTGTCTGAATAACTACAGTAATTGTGCTGCAAACAACAGGTGACTGGCATTTCACTAGAGGTGCTTCCTCAGGAGTTGGTGGATTTGAGCTTGCTTTCTCAAGAACTGCTCTTAGAAGTAAGCTTGGGGTACAGCACTCAGCATCTAATTAAGTCAAGTCTTGTCCGTGAGGACATGCTGCATGAATCTATATGATTGTACATGTATTTATTATTGAAAGAGCTTCAGGGGAGATAAATGTTTTCTCTTTTCCAGCGTGCTATACCTTTCGGGTGTTTTACGTGGAATGTAAGTTAGCTTTTTTGTATCTGTGGTTTTTATGACAGTATTTTTATAAAGGAAGCATATGCTGTCATCCACTTCAGCATGTGCAAGATTCCCACTGGACCTGATTCATACTACTGCTACTGCTGCCTGCTTAGTCATTTGGCTCACTGACATCAGAGGTAGTTTTGCATGAAAGAGAACACTCTGATGGAGTTGTTAGTGGGGATAACTGTTCAAAACAATGGGACTCTTATGTATCCAGAGGCTACAGATCTTGACTTGGATCTGTCTTTGAACTCTTGCATTGACTGATGTGAAGGGATCCAGTGATGAAAGCTAATCACCAAGTAGATAACACTTTCACAGTGCTTTTGGAACTGAAAGGCTGTGTGCAAGCTCCCTGTGAGCTGGGAAGGTGATGCATGGGCAACTGGGCTGTTGAACTCCGAGTGATCAGGTTTGTAAGGAGCCTGCAGTGCTGCTAATTCAAGAATCCTGTTATGAATCTTAGTGCTTTGAAGAGTTCAATGCATTACTAAGTGCACTGCAGCAAAGGAAAGTGCTACCTTACAAACAGGGCATTTCTGTGCTCTAATTGAAGCTGTGAACAGTTGCTCTTGAACAACGTGAGGCAGCACATATTGGAGGAATAATTGCCCTTCAGATATAAACTATAAAGTATAAGGATTGTAAGCTTGCTTCAGAATACTCTTTGTGTCCCCTTGGTTGTTGCCTTCCTTTTTCCTTCCTGCATACACCTACCTCCCTGGAATGGGGAATCATTAGTGTAATTTTTCAGTGATAGAGCTAGCTGCCCAGAGGTTATGAATTCTCCCATTTTCTCATTACCTGGCAGGAATGAGGCAGGAGATGGAGTTCCTGCCTGGGATGGGTTCAGGTTACATTCCCCATCTCATTCTATGGATATGACCCTGTAAATGGTTAGGAGAAGGCAGCAATAAGAAATGTGGTCTCAGGCCCTCTGCCTACAGTATGGCAACGATGGCGTGGCTCTTTCAGCTCTCCGTGTGTCTGTGTGGCACAGGAATGCAGTGGTGCTGTGACTGAAGTATAGCAGCTCCCAGCTTGCTGTGGGAATGGGGATTTGGATGTTGCTGTCTCCAGTCTGAAGAAGTGTGTGCCATGTCCTCAGCCAGCTTGATTTCAGGAAGGAAAAACTGGGTGGGAAACATTGTGTGTTCAGGTGATTTGCTTTATGTTAGCTGGTCCAATCTGGACAAAACCCAGGAGCAGGGACAGATGGGAAGGTGTGTTCATAGCCTCATTGTCCGGAAAATAAGCTTTCTTCCAGGAGAGGGCACATTTCCACCAGGTTTGTGCCAGCACAGCTGTGTTGGCAGGCAGACTCTAGGGCCCCATCTGAGAAGGAAATTCTGTCTTTGACCTTTCAATCATTCAGTGATGAAACCAGACCTTTCCTGGAAAACTCTGGAATGGTAAAATAGGTGTGACAAGAAGCATTCCTCTAACTGGTAACTAGCTGTGTCTGCCACTTGGTACTTACCCAGCATGTGGCCTTACATACTTTTACATGTTGAATTCTGTTGTTATATCAGTGATAGGGACGCTGGGGAGGGGAGAAGAGAGTGCTGTTGAGTATGAAACTTACCTGATGCTGGAGGGAGAATGGGAAGGAGAGAGCACTGTCATCCCTCAAATGAGGTGGGGGAACAATGTGTTTTAAAGTCCAGAGATTTGCTGTTAAGTTGAACCAAAGCTTGCTTTCCTGTTATTAAACTTCTTTTTTGTTATACGTGAAGAAGACATTAAATACTTTTGAATTCTAAAAGTTTCCTCACTGTTCTGGGGAGAATTGGATAGAAGTAAGTTAAGAGTTTGTGAGAGTATGTGTCTGTCTTTCAAACAAAAATGTGCTTTTTTTGATCCCTGGTTTGCATGACCTAGTGAACTCGTTAAGGTTCTTAGAGTTCTGCAGAGACTTGATAATAACCTTACATTGTAATTAGCAGTTCGTCAAAGAAATACCATGCTTCAACTAATGTATTACCATTGATGATTTGCTTGGTGAACTGATAGCAAAGGTAAACAAATAACTGCCTTGTTTCCCTCATATGCTGCCCAACAGTTACTTAAGCATGTTATAGGGAGGTAAATAAATTGGACCTTTCTTTTTTCAGGTGACATGTCTGACAGCTGGCTGTTTTCTTGTTGCCTCTCACGCATTTTCTTTTTTGACAGCAACAACTCACCTGATAGAGTTGATGTGCTGTTTTTAACACAAGTCTAGTGTCTATTGTTAAGCCAGGAAGTTAGTGATGCATCATCTCTTGAATTTCTGTTAATTTTAAATTCTCGTTGCTGTATTGTTTCTTTCTTATACTGTTTTTTTTTGAGTTGTTTTTGTTTGTTTGTAGTTTTGTTGTTTTTTTTTTTTACTGTAAGGGTGAGCCACATTCTCATGGAAGTTGTCAAGCACGTAGTTACATTTAAAATTACATTTAAAAACAAATATACATCATGTGTGTTGCTTAATTACACAATGATAAATAACAGTCCTTGGTTCATCCACATACACAGTTGTGGGGTGTGCATTGGCAGTTTTAACAGGAGGTTCTGCAGACTTAGTCTTCCTCCCTGGTTATGATACTCAAAGGTAAAAAATACAGCTGTATACTTACGAAAGCTGACAGAAAAATCTCTTTTACAATAGCAATGGTTATACTCTTACATCATTATTCCCTGCCATTATGCACTATTGAAAATAGATAATTGAAATTGGAGTCAGTGTAAACCACAACAGTCTTCATGAAAAATGTGAAAAATAGTTTTAACAATTTTGTCAAGTAGCTTTAAGCTGTGCTTAGGGGCAATATCAGGAAATATCAGACAATCCTCTACAAAATCTGCAGAGGGAATAGCAATCATATTGCAGACTTAATGCAGTGCCTTCAGGAGGGTTTCTGGAGGTAGTGTTTGGATTTAATCTGCACACAGCATTCATGAAGAGAAGCATCCCCGGGTAATTCCTTATTTACATCAGGTATTTCCACTCTTGCCTAAAGGAGCAATGCCTGAACTTTCTTCTGCATGAAACTGAAACTTCAAAACCGTGTTGTTACCAAGTATGTCTGGTGTATTTGTCACTGGAGCATGGCAGTATCTCTTGAACAAACATCACTATTGTGACAAGATCATTAATGGATTAGTGCTTTGTAAATGTGTCCACTTGGCTGCACTGCAGATTTATAAATGTTATCTTGAATATATCAGTCTCCTGGCTTGTTCCTTAAATTAGTATTTCACCTGAAGTTGACAAACTTTTAATTTCTTGGGATGCTTCCAAAGTTCTGGCATCACATCTTCTGTGAGAACAAGACTTTGGGAAATCATCCTGAATGTAGCATAAAGGTCTACAGCTTACAACCACTGCTGTTTTTTTTGTATTTTCACTTATATAACTTGTTGAATACAGAAAATGTGAAATTCAATGGTTTTGTTAGTCTGTGTGTCATTTTTGGTATAGTTTTTGGGCAAAGAGCATTGTTTTGGTGCTAAACCAGTTCTGGAGTTCGACTGGGGATATGTGAGCTATGTACAACCCCAGGGACTGGGATCCCATCCTGCTAGGGCTCACTTCCGTGTCATGCTGCCTCTGGCCCTGTGGGAATGCCTAGAGGGGGCAGGAGTCAGGAGGAAGACTCCCATCTACCCAAAACAGCTACAGAGGAGGGCTCTGCATCATAGTCCCTCCTTCTTAGCGGGACCAGCTGCTCCAGTATCCACCCTGGCAGGGCACTGGACTTACAAGGACAAGCGTGACAATGCCAGTGGGACTCGTGCAATGTGGGGACTTTAAGGATGTGTGTAAGGAGGTGAAGAAACCTGGTCTAGTGCAACGTGTCCCTGGCCATGGCAGAGGGGTTGGAACTAGATTGTCTTTAAGGTGCCCACCAACCCAAATCATTCTGTGATTAAAAGTGGCTGATCTCCAGTAGCCTCATAGTGCTGTGACCTCTTCTGAGGTACAGGAAAATTAAAACAAGCAATGTACTGTCACAGATGTCTAGTATGATCTTTACCAATGTGTTCCCAAGCAAAGATCTGGACTCCACCTAATTTGAAAGTTGTTCTAATTTAATAGATGCTAGCAGTTCTACTTGTTTTGTATCTCTAACATTGAATATCATAAATTGGAAATTACATTTCAGTAGAAATTACATGTTACATATCTTTCTTAGGATACCAGAGCATAGCTATCAATTTATGGATTACTTCATTGAAATATTCTCTATTATTATTGCATATTGCTCCATCAAACACCGTATTAGCTTTAAAGATCATGCACAGAGGAACAGTGTTTGGTAATTCATAGCATTAGCAAACAGCCTCACTGGGCAGTCTGACCACCCGGCTTATAACAAAGGCTTTGGCTTTCACATCAGCGAGATCTTTGTATTGCTGCCAGCTTGCTTTCCACAACACTGCTTCATGGTTGTGTAAAACTTGTGAGAGGAGAAGACTTATAGAAATATCAGGCTACACCATTATGCAACAAGATTATACGCTGCTTATCACAGATGAAGTGCTAAGTATTGGCTGAGTCATCAAAGAGATTGAGATTGATGTGTGTGTGAGTGGATGGCTGCATATATAACTTCTTCCTTGTGTTCCTTAGTGAAATAGTGTCTTAGCTGTTGAGCCTGAGTACTTTCACTAATACTTGCTGTGTTTAGCTACTGCCAATTTTGCCTGAGCACCAGTCACAACAAGGAGTAGAAACTTTCTAAACTTGTTTTGTCTTAGCTGATATATATCTGCCAAATTCTGTAAAAAAAGCTTTATCATTCTTACTTGGTGTTTTCAGTTTCCAGATTACCTGGATTTATACCTTTGAAGTGTGCTTGATCATGACTGGAGTGATGATTTTAACAAATATTTTGGTTCAAAAAGGTTTCTTTTATAAAATTAAGTAGCTTCTTCTCTATTATATAGATGCATAGCACTTTCCCTCTTTTCTTGTGCATATTGATATTTACTTCAAATGCATCTTAGTTATTGCAGTGGAATCAAAGACATTACAACATGTAATGTTTTGCATAGGCAAAATAGTGTCTTGACTTAAAGCCAACAATAAAATAATTAATGACTTCAACTATAAGAACTTAAAACAGTAATTTCTCTGAAACACTTTCTACTGTCTGGAATATCAGGAGTCTGCTTTACAAAATAGTCTGGAGCATTAAGGAAACTTACAGGTGAGGTCATTGAAATGCTCTAGTGCTACCCTGAGAACAACTAAAGACCATGACAACTTTATCTTCAAGTAAGAACCCTACAGTTCTTATTATCAGTGAGTATTAACACCTTTTACATTAGACAACACTAAGATATTGGTATTACAGAGAGAGCTATGCAGCAGAAAATAAGAGCTTGCTATTTCCTGAACAACTTAAAAATAGGTATCATAGTATGTATATTTAGTTATAAGCTCTGCGAGTACTTCACTCTAACTGCACAAGAACCTTTGGGGGGCATTTATTTCATTGTTTAGCTGCTAAGACTTTGCTGTTTTGTTTTTTTTTGGTTACTGACAATCAGTAACATAATTTGAAACTGGTAAGTGGTACTCAGCAGTCAATGCACTTGCTTTCAGTGCTGACTGAGATGCTGGTTATTACTGTGGTCGTGTTTGGAAACCACAGCTGCTGTTGTCTGTAACACCAGTTTCGCATTTTATTTTGGAAGGCTGCTGTAATCCTCAAATGAGGTCACTACATGACTATAAACAACAATGAGTGAGAAGAGAGAAAGTTCTAGGATCTTAAGTTTTGCTCTTGAAGGAAATAAGAGAATCTGTAGATCTGCTACAAAAAATGTGGGGTGAAAGCTGAGAAGAAACAAAGAAGCAGCAGTAATCTGAAAACAGCAGCAAGTGTCCTAGGAGCTGTGCTTTAGGGTTAGGGGGTTTGTTGACTTTTAGACCTCTGCCTATTAGTTCATTAATTCCTGGCTTCAACCTTTGATCTTTCTGCAATTCTGGAAGCTCTCTTCGTGTTTTCACAACACAAGGCCAAAGTTGTGTGATTACAATGAGGCCATTGTACTAAACATCCCACATAGGGATACAGAACAGAAGACTCAGAGAAGTGGCTTATGTTGCAAGAATGCAACAATCCACATTGTAAAATGTATATTAATCTCAAAAAGCCTTTATTAAGGTTGAATAAGGCATGATTGTTTTTGTTTAAATAGAGCTTAGGAAGTTGCACCTCAAGACAAGCTAAAGGACAGATAACCTAAGCTCCACTGTGACACATTAGGCAGAGAGGAAGGGGCTATTTGTCAAACCAGGACTTGTGGAGAGCGAAGCTCTTGGAAGATAATGAGCAGCAATAAGAGACTACAAAAACTTGGGGTCAGCAATGCTGAACTATAAGTGTATTGAAACTTTGACACCTTTGCTGTAACTCCCAGTAATGGTATATCTCAAAAAAATCCCAGAATTCATAAATTGTGCACAGCAGATTAATTAGAGACTTTGCTAACGTGAAATTACGCGTATGCCAGGGAGAAGTGTGTCCTCTAGGGCAGGCAGAAGGTGCTGGATGTGTGTATCTCTTAAGAGGGGTACCCCTGTTTTATTTTTAGGAAACATTTTCCCTTGGTATTTGGATGAGTTACATAGTAATGTCTTTAGTAGTTTCTTGAATTGCCATGCACGACTGCCCTCCCTGTTGATTTTTATGGGCCAGATTCTTGGCCATTGCAGGGTGTCATTGACCATTCAAGAGCATCATTGTAGATTTGGAAGTACAATGCAAAAACTGTAAACACCATGTCTTCCCCAGTCTTTGAGGTTGTTCTGGTTTGTGGAATAGGGTCGATCAAAGAGCTTTAACCCCCTTCCTAAGGCTGTGAAAGAAAAGAACGTGGAAATACCTGGAATTGCCTGATTACCCAAGGCTACTCACTTACATATTTACTAACATATTTGCTAATATTTTCCTACTTCTATGGAAATGCCTTATTTTTCCTAGCTTTCCTTTTATTCTACTTCACCACCACTGACAGTCTGAACTATGGGCCCAGTAAGCTAATGGTTCCCAAGGCACAGCTTTTGAACTATTTACCAGCTCTGACTGAACCACAGGCATCTTGTTGGTAGTGCAGCACTTCTTCATCTTCCTTCTCATCTGCATCTAGTTTAGATGTGCTGACCATCTGTCCTCCTCCTCCATGTTGCTCAGAGAACCTGCCCAGGAGTAGTGGGTGAGGCACTGAGTCATGGAAACAGGAGCTGTACATGCCACACTGGCAGGGTCTTAGAGCACATTGGGGCTGACTCCTAGACAGACTCATTCAAGCTCACTCTTGCCTCTCAGGCTTAACTACTGGCAGGTTCCGTCTTGTCCCACATACCAGCACCTGGACTCACATGGGGTTACAGAGGAGAGTCCCAGGATGTCTGTGCTGTAAACAAAGATGTAACTGTGGAGCCAAATACTGGAATCTTTTGAAGGTCTCGTAGCCTGGAAGATCTATGTCATGAAATCTGTTTCTGCTAGTTCAGTCTGGTGACTTTACATCTTTTTATTTTTCATTTTTTCAAGGACAAAAAACAAAGGGAACCATTAGATTATCTTTCTTGGTCACTCTCTGAAAATTAGCCCAGCTACCAACTTACTTAGCAAACAAAACTGACAAGATGTATAATAAATTGTAATTAGAAGGAATCCTAGGAGTAGTGTAAGTATTAATAACAATAGGAAAGTTAGGGAGTCACACTGTAATCAGGGGATGGTGTCTCAAATGTTACCATTTAAAAAGAAAAAATTGAAAAACCTTCTTGCTTTCTTTGATACCACTACCAAATATTTTCTATTTGGAAAATATATGCTTTCCCATTATTAAAAAAGGAGCATGACAGCATAACTAGGCTTCCTGTTAAGATGTGATATCTTCCTACACAGTCAATAGTCAGAATGTATTTACCAGGAAATGACTGATAATCTTCCTGGAATATGACAGATGACCTGTCCAGAGCCAGCTGTCACTGACAGTTCTGGTAGAGATAGACCTCTAATAGAGTCCAGTAATTTGGGATATGTTTCAATTAGTGGCAGCCCTGCTTTTTGATTCAAAGAGCTGGATCAGTAACTTACTACTGCCAGTTGGAACACTTCATCTATATCTTGTATCTTGCTGTGTTCAGTCTGAAGAGTGAAACTATTAATTTCATGTTGTTTTTCTTATTTAAGCACTATCACTTAAGCAGTACATCACAGTGTCTGACAACATGGCTTTAAAGAGTTAAGGTTCTTTAATAACCTTAGGAATCAGCAGCCCTGTGAATTTGGCTTGTCTTTCTGCAGTGTTGCTGTGCAACTATGTGTGCTTATCCTTGGCTGCACTGGGTTTGATCTGTGTGAGTTTGCAGAAATGAATAGCCAGCCCAGTAGGATCAAACTTCTTGTGGAAATTGGCTGCTCTGTTGCAGGGACTGCCAGTTTTGTTCAGGAACAGAAGAGACCCAAGGAGCTGAGTATGGTAAAGATCTGATCTGTTTACTGTTTGGGAATGGTTTTGCATGTGCACATTGTTAAAAGTTTGTCATAGTATATATTGTCCTCAGTAGAGCTCAGTATGTAAAAACTACAGTCAGCATGTGTTGCCTGTGCCATTCAGAACAGGTAAAGCAAGGTGGGACCCTGGAAACCAAGAATGGGCAGGGTGTTCCCTTTGCAGGAAGAAGCATGCCTGTTGCTCTTAAAACCAGTAACTTGTGTTACTGAGCAGAGCTACTCTGCTGTGTGTGGGTGGGGAGTTGGAGTGTTGGAGACACTGAAGGTAGTGTTCTCTTAGTTTTTAATTTTCCATTGCTTAGCGGTGCAAAGGCACTTCCCTATATCCTGAAGCTGGCTGTGATCCTGTTGTAACCCTGTTTGTGCTACAAAGGGCAAATCTGCTCAAGTAATTGTAAAGTCATCCTGACTGTTTGAATCAGTAATGAACTAGTGTTGAGACATTCCTGTGCAGGGTAGGGTGAGGGAGGGAAAGGCAGGTGGGCCCAGGACATGGCCTGGCTGCTCATCTTGGACTGTCTGTAGGGACCATTAACCCTCCCAGCATCACTGCTCCTTACCTCATGGGTTGGCTGCAGCCTCGTTTTCGCCTCTGAACTCTCCCCAGAACCCATGGTTGGGCCTCTGGTGATACCTGCGGCTGTGCTACTGGCTCCAGGGCATACTGAGAAAGATTTAATAAATCCCTAAAGGAAGTTAAATTATGTGAGGTCAAGTTTGTCCTTGCACACTGACACCTCAGGTTCACATTAGCCTGGCAGTGGCTGACACTCTGTCTGAGGTGGTCCTGCTGCCAGGGTTGCTCCTCCCTGGACTGTGCTGGCCCCTTCATGTGCTGGCGTAAATGTACTTGTGGTAAACTGTGCATGCACTAGAGTGGCTTAATAGTGAAGTGACAACCTCGATGCCCTTAAATACTGCATTTTTCTGTGCAGTTGGCACACACAGTTACATAAACCTTAAGGTGTGTCCAAGAAGCAGAGTGAGACAGTTGTGTGGCCTGAGGCATAGGACTTAGGTTTGAGAAGTGTGTTGCAACATTTTTGAGGGGGATGGAAGGGAAAAAAGGAGAATTGGCCTTTTTTTCCCCTCCCCACTGCATTCCCTGTGACTTGGAAACACAGTTTTAAGCTGTAAGGGTTGATTTGAAGATTTCCTCACTAGGCTCTTTGATCCCACTCTTTATGCACTTTGTGTCTCTGGAGTGACAGAACTGAAGATGGATTTTTCTTTTGGTAGGGCAAGTGCAAACTTTCTCTAAGCAGGAAAGACATTTTAATACCCAGAAACATTTTTCTGTAACTGAAATTCTGCATCTCTTGCATCTCTGGTATTTGTATCCTTTCCTTTGTTGCTTCCAAGGGTGTGCAGGAGAGAAATATTTAACAGCAAAGGAGACTGTCATGGACTCAGGAAGGTCTGGAAACAAAACCAGCTATGTAAAAATTTGAACGATCTCATTCTCTTCCCTGTTTTTTATTCTTTTTACAAGATGATGACAGATAGTGACTTGCTGGACTTCTGTTTCAGCTGCATGTAATATATTCCAGAGCAGCAGAAGACACAAAAACCATTATGCTGAAGGTGTAAATTAGCTTGTACTCAGGACTGTTGCCAGATCAGAGGACAGTGTGTGAAGCATACAAATGATAGAGCTGAGTATGTGGCAATGATAATCAGTCCAGAGAGGGGCTGCCACCTTTTTGCTCCTGTGATACAAGAATTGGCGAGGAGAGAAGTGCAGTGTCTTGGAGCTATTCATGAAGAGGAGAGAAAAAGGCATTAAAGTAGCATTTAGTGTTTCGAGCTGCCAAAATGTCTCACTTAGGCTGCATGTGACTGCAAGTCCCTGTATTTCCAGCAGCATATTTCTGGAGCCCGAGGAGTTTGGGGAGGAGCTGGGAAGCACGCAGCATTCTACACTCCCAGACTGCAGTAGGGTGTGGAGGCGGAGTTCGCTGCCAAGTGGTAACTTCTGCTGGATGCTTTAAGCATCCAGCCCATCTGTGGAAATCTACCTGGGATGTGTATGGAGCTAAATTGAGTGACAGAGTTGTAGTTGAAACTTCAGCTTCCAGCTCTATGCCAAGATTAAAGGAAAGACAAGATGTGCAGGTTGGATGTGCTTAAGTGTAGGAAGGAAAATTGCTCTTCAGCTTGAGCAATGTCTTCCTCTTACCCCAGACAGAACAACCTGAAAACACTACCTCCAGATATGGGACCAGCAGCCAGCTGAACAAGGCTAAATTGCCTTGAATTTGAGAGTTTTTATCCACACTCTTGACATTGGACTGGATTATAAACTAGGAAACAGAAGCAGCTGAGTGATGTGAAACACAGCAGTGTGACATCTGCAGCTAAAACAAGGTTCAGATAACTGCTATGTTGTCCATGAGTGATTGGCAGATGCAATCCACGTATTCCCAGGGAGGCTTTGTATCCTGACATCTAGGAATCAGGGACTGTGGTTACGGGACAGACATAAGAAAGTGTAAGCCATCAGTACATAGCTTATGGATGAATACGGTTACTTGAAGAGATTTGCAAAGCTATATTGCCCATTTTTTTTTCTCTTTTGCAATGTTTTATCAGAGGTAGCCAGGTATATTTATTCTGTTTGCCAAAGCTGCTTGGTGGAATCTTGTTTTGATGCAGGCTGGTCTTATTTAGAATCTATGTCAATGAATGTGGGTATCAATAAGCTGCCCTTAAGACACTGTACTGTACATTAGCAGATTATTATCCTTTGAGTTGTTATATGGATTTTTAGGTGTGCTTTAATCTCTTGCTGCCTCTCCTCTGGAAGACTGATTTTTAAGTAGCAAAGCTGATTAAAGCTTTTTAAGTTTGGGGGTTTGTTTTCCATTTTATTTTATTTTTATTTAAAAGAAAAGGGCTACATATACTTTTGTCTTTTAACCATTGTTCACCTCAGCTGTGAGTAACTTTACTCCCATCATTTAAAATACAGCCATTGTGATAGTGTCTTGTTCCACAATGTTCAGCTGTGACTCTGGTGCTAATTTATTAAGTTAATCATTAAAAGAACAGTACTGCTTACAGAGTTTGAGACTGAAATAAAACTGCTGCACAGACTTAAGGTGGAAACTGATGTAGGAATAATAGCAGTAGACCACCAGCTGGGTAAGATTTGGTTTTTATGTCTGTTTACTTTTGGATATAGAGGGAGAAAGTAACTTGGAAAGAGAAAGAAAAATACTTCTTAACTCTCTACATGGTATGAACTTGGTCCAACCCCTTCACTATGATATCTAATGTTTAATGTAATGCATTCTTATTTACCTGCTTAAAAGTGAAAGTGTTTCTAACACAAGCACATTGTTCTGACCTTCAGTGTTAACATTAATTGTATTTTCCAGTATCCACACTCTGAATCATAACTGAAAGACCTTTGATTTATAATAATGTAAAGCACCTCTTTGTGTTTTGTGGGTTTTGTTTGGTTCTTTTTTCCTTCAAAAACTAAAAAGTCAATAATATTTAACATAGCTGCATTTAGTAGTGATAGCATAGGATTTATCCTACTGAACAACAGTGAATGCTGAAAGAAACCTGCATTGTGTAAGTATGGTTTTTGTGGCTAAGGCCATAGTGGGATCTGGGTAGATGAACTGTGATTGTCCATTTTGCAGCTGAGTTTGGCAAAAAAGCTACTTCCCTTTTCTTTGCCTTAAATCTCCAAAAGCTAAATGTGGTGGTTGCTTCCTTTTTCTGGTGCTTGACCATTTGTGTGTTTAGACTGAGAATGCTCCAGTCTGCTATCAGTTGCAATATCACCATGTTCTCCAGTACAACTGAGAGTATTTAGCTTAACAGAGGGGATCAGAAGCCATTTTGTTATGGAAACTAAGTTGTTCAGATGCAGCTGACACAATGCAACAGGCAGACTTTTGCAGACACCTGATGTGATCGAATCTAAAAGATGCATTAGGAGCAATGACAGAAGGAGACTGATGGGGACCAGCCTGGGGGAACTATCAAACCCTCTTTTGTCCTGGACAACTCAACTTTTGTTCCTCACCTTCTATTTTTAATGCAGTTTCCATGATTCAGCAAGTTTGGGATTGAGGAAAGTGCCAGACTGATGTCTATAGGTAGCCCTGTCTTCTATATCCCTTCACTCGTGTCTGCTATCCATAATTGTGACCCCGCTTGACAGAGATTGAAAGTACTTCTTCCTGCACATGCCATTTTTGGATCCTTTTCCCCTGTTTATTTTGTATTGCATGTTTATAATTCATGGCCTGGTGCTACCTGTGAACTTACTGTATGGTGTTCTGTCTAGAGGCCCCAGCTCATGCAGTGTGTCCGGACCACTGGCAGCCAGCTCCATCTCAGCACCCATCTCCCACTGGCAAATTTTACTTTAGGCACTCCAGGCAGTGATGGCAGGGACTGAGGAAAGACAGCCCTCAACTCTGCATGCCATAAAAAAAATAGTCTTCTGTGCATAGCTATGATAGAGCATATCAGCAGTCTGACTTCACTGCACAAGGTTCTCTGTACACAAGAGACTTGAGTTCAAGGGATAGCTGACACAAGGTAGTCATAAACCAGCTATTTATTGATCAGCATAAGCATTATTAGGGATAATACCACATCCTGTGTGTAGGATATATCCTACATTAGTGATGCCTTATATTTTCTCAGCCATAGGAATTCCAGCTGTTACTCTCTGTTTCACAGTCATAGACTGACGGGACAATCATAGTTTGAACCATTGAGAGAGGAACACTAACGGACCTACAGTCCTAACCATTGCAGCCCCTTCATCAATAAACTCGTGGAACCAGAATATTCCTTCAGGTATCCACTCTTATGGGAACTGGGGTGTTTGCAGGTATTTTGGTCTGTATTTACAAAAATGTTTCACGTACAGAGACATTTGCTTTTACTCCTGACTTAGCTTTGATACTGTGAACTTCTAATAATAGTTCCAGAATAACAGTCTTATTAAATAAGAGATTTAAAAAAAGATTTTTTTTTGATGTTAAGTAAAATTTGCACTTGGACTTACCTTGCAGTCCCAAGAAGGAAGTGGTGGTCATATTCTTAGAGGAAGTCTTAAAGCACAGGTTGTTGCATTCCCCTGTGTTGTGATGGAGAAGAGCAGGACAGATTCTGAAGAAATGGAAGCAGTTACTGGGAAGTTTGTAGGGAAAAGTCTTAATAATTGCTTCAGTGCTTTCTAACTGTTCAAAAATGATGCAAGCCTGTCTGCACTGAATGAAATATACCCTGGTAGTCTTATCAAAAGAAAAGCTGGAAGTGAAGTCCCGTGAATATTTGCCTTTTGAAAGCTGTTTTATATGAAACAGAATAATTTGCCTCCCTCAACAATACCATTTGTTTGAAGAAAGCAGCACCTTACTTGGCGAGCAGATTGTTACTGTCAGTAAGCTGCCTGAGGCATCTGATGGCTGGTGGCCACTTTCTGAAAGCTGGGTTGCAGAACACTTGACTTGCTACAAGCTGCACCTTGCACCTCAACAATTTAGATGAGGAAGCACATCCTTAATTAATTTGTGAGGCACTTATCACCTGCTAGTTGCCCCTTCCACTCTGGAAAGGAGAAAGTCTTTTGGCCAGCTCTACAGAGAGACAACTGCTGCTATCTCCTGGCATGGTGAGCCCAAGTGTCTTGAAGGAAATGTCTTGAAGGAGAAGCAGGCACACTGTAAGGAAATCTGATGCCCTTGGAGTCAGATAATCTGGCATTAGTATGTAGTCTTAAAAATAATTCTACAAGGAGAGTAACAATATTATCGTGAAGTAGTTGCAGCATTTCTGCCAAACAGCTTTTCAGCAGCAAAATAAGTTTGAGAAATCCTCCCTTTAAACTGCTTTTTCTTCTGATTTACATCTCAACCACAGTCAAACTTCTCTGTGATTTTTATTTAGTTTCTGAGTCAGACCTCTTCTTTATCTTTTTAGATAACAACCTTCCTTCTGGGAATAGCAGTACTATTGTACCTGCCAGTTCCTCTCTTCTTCATGAACTCTTGTTGCTCTGCATTGCATAGAGCTGCTGCCCTGCAGTGAGGTCCAGGTGCATCTACAGCCTGTGAAGCGCTAGTCTGTTGTCACACCTGTCAAAACACAGCTGATTCCTACCTGCTGTGATAACACCTCCAAGTCCTGGATCACCTGTGGGTAGTTACTGAGGGGACTGTTTGGGATACCCTCCATGAACTGACTTCCATGTTTTAGAGGGGAAAACAGTCTAGAGTGCTTAAAATGTCATTTGCTGGTCTGAGTTACTGCTCTACAACACTGTGAGTAAGAGCTATGCTTTTCCTTTATGTTTCTACCTATGGCATGTTCAGGAAGTCTACAAGCACAACCTCTGCACTTTGACTTCCGTCTCTGTGCCAGGACTCCATCTTGTCCCATAGTCAGGCACTTAGGCTAGAACAGCAGTGCAAGATGAGAATTTGCTATGCTGAGTGAATGCAGTAGAAATTTAGGATAGTAGGAGTGTGTCCTGGAATTAAATGAGAACTTGTTTTTTTTTATGAAAGATAATGCTTTGTTTGTTGTATTTGTGTAATCTGAACTTGGAAAATTGGAAGTATTTCCTTCTGTTCCTAGCTGGTTAGTGTTGCCAAAATATTTTAATGGGACAACTATATGACAGTGTGGACCTTAGGATAGGACATAACATATGAAAATGTGGAGTCCTTTCCATGGCTGTGGGCATTATGAAGCTTGGTAGTGCTCGATTTAAGGCTTTAAGTTTTGCATTTTAATGGTATGGTATAGCATATTGATATCTATTTCTTTTACCTTAATATAGCCAAGAAGTGATGCTGTTATAGTTAAACAAATCCAATAGAAACAGAAAATGTTCTAATATGCCTTTTGGAGATTAATGGAAAGTGTCCATGGCACTTCTTGGCTGAGACTGTAGTCACATTTGAGCAAAGGCTGGGGTCACTGAGACAACACAGGTTCATTAGCTAACCAGACATCTTGTAGAGAACTGCCTTTGTTTTTAGTGAGAAATGTCATATTATTAGCACTATTTTGATGTGGAGGAGTCAGAATTGCTGAGCTTGTTTGACATTTTTCCTTGTTTCTCTTCTTTATTTTTGGCTTTTTTAAAAAATAAAAATGTAATAGTGACTGCATGCTGAAAGTACTTCCTTTGCTCATGGTATAAGAACGCTTTTCCTGTGCTGTGTATGCATTTTGAATGTGATCTAGAGCCCTGGAGTGATTCATGATGCCTTTGTAATGGGCACCTGACTCATGTGTATCATGATGAATCAGGTTCCTAGGCATGGTGGATGCTGTTCTGTGAGAGAAATGTTCTTTGGACATGACACGCTGTGCAAACAAGGCTGTCTTTTTGTGTTCGTCCCATCAATTACTCAGACTATAAATCCATGCCTAAATTGTATTACTCTTTATGTACATTAACATTTCAGAGAAACAGTATTTTGCCATTGGTTCAACTTCTTGTATGAATAGAAATTCTTGGGCTGCTTTTACAGAGCCTCAGGGTGGTTTTTTCTTTCCCTGGTGACGCTGGTTTCTTGTAGCTGCCTCAGTGATAGCTTTGTCCTCACATCAGAATGGCTCTGCAAAGAACAGATTTACAAGTGGGAAAGTGTTGCAATATAAGTAGGATTTTTAAATCTTCACATTGAGCTTGTATATAGTAGGATGAAGTGGAAACGAAGCAGGAAAGTCCAGCTTAGGCAAAACAACACGTTTCTTAGGACTAAGCTGACTTGACTCTTAGATTATTTTAGTTAACACTTTATTAACCTCAGTGTGTTTGGAGGATTGAGAATTATTTGTTTTCTCTTACCACTGGCCCAAGAGAATTTGTGTTTGCCTTCAGCTTTGTTCTACACATTGCTATACTGTCATTATTATAAGAATGAAGTATGTGACAAAAGGCACTTATGAAAAATGTAGAACACCTTTCATGACATGTGGACTGGGCACAATTCTCTGTTTGCAGATATACTTCTTGAAACAGATAGTGATTATCATAGGACATGATTTCTTAACAATGAAGTACCATGAATAAAAATTAAAATTACATTTTCTTTTAAAAAGTGAAGTCAAGCATACCCGTATTTCTGGTTAAAAACAAGCAAACCTTTTAGCTCTCAAAAGAATTTTGTTGGTGCTTTGTTCTGTACAACAAATATTATACAGGCAAGTGTTAATTAATGTTCTTTATGTCATGTGCTTTGATTTTGGGTGTATGTTTTGGGTCATGGAACGTGCAAACTGCAGTACTAGTCTTCAGAGTGTGCAAAATATAGAAGTACTCTTTGCAGTGTATATACTTAATGTTAATAGTGATGACTGTATTCCTTGAAATTAAGGATGTCTCACACTTCTCTGTAAATGATCACTTTTCAGAAGCTTATAACTTGACCAAATTTTAATATTTTGGACTGATGTTTGAATCTGTGTCTGAGGGTGAAAATTTATGTCCATAAATTTTTGGGAAATTGTTTTTCTGAATATAGCTTGTATTGGTTTTGTATAATGGAATTTAATTTTTTTTAAAAGTTAGGAATTCACATCTGGAGAAGTTATGTTGAAAGAGCATGTGTTAAATGCAAAGTGAAGCATGCTTGGGAAATATCGGATTGGAATTTTCCTTTGACACTTGAATTCAGTAGTTTACATGGACAGAGGCATCACCTATATTCTTAGTGTAGAGGATAAAAATGAATTCTGAATGCCCAAATACTAAATGAAGAAGTGTTTTGGAGAAATGCTCCAGTATGTAATTAGAGATTTAGAGCCTAATGAGTATGTAAAGAGAGTGATCTGAGATTACACAAATAACTTTTCTGTGGGTGTGTCTGCAGTCTAATCAACTTGATAAGTCCATTTATTAGACATAATGAACCTAAATGGATATAAGTGATTATTCTCTAGTTCAACTTTTGGGATGTAGAAATATGAATAAGAAACACTTTTCATTGCCATTTTGTCCTATGCAATACAATTAGTCCTTGTTGGTATATAAACCTGAAACAATTGCTTGGATATAGTGAAATATTTTCTGTTTTTCTTATTGTAATGTAAGAATGTCCAGGCTTTTTGTGAGCTTGTAGGTTCTAAGTCTGTGTGAATTTTTTTTATATTTGCTTATAAGGTTGTTTAATTAGGAATAAATAAAAAAGTGATGCTATCAATCATCTGTAATTGCACCTGCTCAGATGGAAGAAACTTCCCATAAACAAGATCAGACTACCATCAGGAAAACAATATTCAGCAAAATTTCATGCATTAAATAAGTGGGATCATCTTCTGTGGCTGCCAGAAGCAGAAGTTCTTAAACAGAATTTATATCACAGAATCACAGAATGCTTTGGGTTGGAAGAGACCTTAAAGATCCTCTAGTTCCAACCCCCCTTGCTATGGACAGGGTCACCCTTCACTAGGCCAAAGCCTCATTCCACCCAGCCTTGAACACTTCCTGGGATGGGACAGCCACAACTTCTTTGGCCAACCTGTTCCAGTGCCTCACCACCCTCATAGTAAAGAATTTGTTCTTAGTATCTAATCTAAACCTACTTTCTTTCAAGTTTAAAGCCATTGCCCCTTGTCCTGTCACTACATGCCCTTGTTCAAAGTTCCTCTCCAGCTTTGTTGTAGGCCTCTTGAAGTGCTGGAAGGGTGCTATAAAGGCTCTTTGGAGTCTTTGCAGGCTGAACATCCCAACTTTCTCAGACTATCTTCATAGGAGGAGTGCTCCTGCCCTCTCATCATCTTTGTGGCCTTTTCTGGATTCTCTCCAGCAGAATCACAGTCACAGAAGGTCCACATCCTCCTTTATGCTGGGACCCCCAAAGCTGGATGCAGATCTTAAGTTCATGTTCTGTGAATGGATTAAGATGAGTCAGATCCACATTTTTTAATAACTAATATGTCTCTCCAGCATATCACTTCTGTTAATGTAAGAACATAACTGAGGAGAATATTGGAGGGGGATGGAATAACTGTTTTAAGCCACTTTTATGGTTTTCCTCCAGCAACTTCTGATACAGTGAGATACAGGAGGGAGATCCACATGAGGTGATTGACCTTGTTTATTAGGGAACTTACTGCCCTGCTTGAAACAGGAGGGATAGGAGTTGTGTATACATCATGTTAGTACTGTCCATAGGGCATTCAATTCTCTCTTCAAATCTTGCAGCTAATTCAGGAAAACTTCCAGTATTGACAGTTGGTGGAGGCAGCACAGCACTAATAGACTTGCAGGCATCCAGGATGTCCACGTTATGTCCACCAGGATGTGCCATCCTTATATTTGGACAGATGGCTCACAGGTCTCTGACAGTATGGGCTGTTGGTTGTTATGGTTGTTATGGGCTGTTGTTGCTGCTGAGCTGTTATCAGTCCTCTTCCAGCCATTGCTAGTGGATGAGTTGAACCTCTTGAAACAGCCTCATGAAAATGTCTTTTCTTATTTGAAAGTTTTGGGTACAGTGCATGTTGCTGTGTGTCCATTAGCAGCATGGTAGCACAATCACAGTTTTTGTATCCTCTCTCAGTTGTTCTGAACACAAGCTATATCTGTGCCCTCAGACTAGCATCTGAGGCTTGTCAACCTTACGTGGTAGTTGCTTAAGGAGAAACAAGGAAAAGAAATACTGACTTCATAAAAAGCAGCAGTGTTTGGCTCCAATAGCTGGGCAGGATAGGACTGATTTCCATAACACGTAGCAGCTTATACCATGCAGCTGCAGTCAGTTGCCAGAAATGGATTTTGCAGACCTGGACCATTTCTTCCTACAATTGCAAGAGCAGATAGCATCCTGTGAGTGTGCTTAGGATGTTATGTGTTACTGGCAAGGGCAAATGCAAGTTCTTATCTTATAGCTAGTGTGCAGTACTGACGGTGTTAGAAATGCTTTAGGATTTAAAGATGCTTTTTGTGGGTTTAGGAGAACTTAAAAATAAGACAAAAAGCTTTTCTTTTTCTCCCTAGCCAATGTAAACTTGCACTTTAGCAGCAGTGGAGTCTGAAATCCAACATCCTAATGTATTGTGTTTCCCTATATACAAACAACTTCCTTATCAGTCTTGATAAGAGTCAAATAACCTCCTGCATTCAAAAGGCAATGTTCACAACTGGCTTCTATTTCAAAGCCAAGATCTTATTTCCTATGAAGACTATCGTGCTGCATCAGCTGAAATTATTATTGGAAGACACAGCAGTAATCTGCTTCCACTGGAGATTAAATGTTCCAGTGTGAAATTTTATTTTATGTTCCAAAAATGTCAGCTGCATAGCAGACATTGTAACTTGCTGGAGGAGTTTTGAGTTTAACAGCTGATACATTTTTGAAAGTCATATACGTCCTTTAAAGTATATAAAAATTCGAATGGCATACTGAAATAATAAACCCCTTTTTTTTTTTTTTTTTTTGGCCTGGATGTTGTGCAGACATCACAGCTGCTGTGATAATCATTACATGGGGAGCAATGAATGTGGTGCAGCAGAAGCGGGCCTTGCCCAGATGGTGGCACAGAAAACTGAACTCCTCCCATGCAAGCACTGACTGCACCTGGCATGCTCTGCCTTTCCCAAAAGGATCTCTACAGGTTGTCAAGGCTTAAGTCATTTCAATTTCTGAGTTTAGGACACGAATTTGTTGTCTCGTGTTTTCTCTGGGTCTTCCTGCTGCGCCTGGTAACATTTTTGCCTCACGAGTGTGAGGACTGTATATGAAATATATATAGCATGGTTATGGCACTGGGTTTAGGGTAGTGACAAGCTGAATATGGTTTTATGATTTTGCCTAAAAGAAACTGTCTGTGCAATTTTATAACAGAAAACAAACAATCTACAGCTGGAAGGATGCACTCTGTTACTGCAGCAGGTCATGGAGGGAAGGTTGTACAAAACTTCTTGTGTAAACCATTAAAAATATTTTGATGAATTTGAGTTGTATTGTAAAGAATTATCTTGCTAATCCACTCCACGTGAACCCGTCTCTGTGCCTAATGAATGATAATGCTGGAACAGAGGGGAGTGGAAAGAGTGGTGCTATGGTGGTTTTTGGCTGGAAATTTTTGGGACAGGAGGTCTGCCAGTGCAACCATGGGCAGCATGAATATTTCACTTTCAGTTTTATCAGTTACAAATGCAAATGCTGTAATACCTCCTGGACTTTTTTTTTCCTCTGTGCCTTCAAAGTAACAGTTGCCAGGACTGCTTCCCTGTTTTACTTTATTTTATGTTTTCCAAGACTATGGCAGAATTGCTCTAACTTAGCAGCAGAAAAGCATCAAATCTGAATGGATTTGTTAATAGATGATGTCTTGAGCGTGGGATTGTATCATTAGGACTTTCTGAAAATTGAAATGGTACACTATCTTTTGAAGGTTGGGTAGCCCATTTTAGTTGATAGCACATCGACCCGATATGGTCCTTGGAAAATGTTATTAATTTATTGAACTTTATTTGAAACTGGTTTGGTATTGTTTTTTTTATTTTTCTGTGGTCACAACTTTTTGGAGGCACAGAGAACCCTGCTAGGACAGGCTTTGATAGCTGTTTTAGGGCAACATTTTCTGTTCATGGCAATTTCTAACTAATTCAGCAAAAGCAATCTGAATCAGAAAGCATCAGTAGCAGGTTTACTGCTGTGCTTCAAGGTGGTTTGGGAGTATGAGCCTAGGAAAACCCAAGCTGTCTGAGCCAACAGTATCATAGGCAGACAGCTGAATGAAAAGGCACTGCCTCTTCCCCATACATCCCCTCTTCTTAGTAGCTTTCCCTCCTCCAGCTTTTTTCGATCCAGGATGATTTCTTGAGATTAATGTTGTCTATCTAACAACACGAGGCAGGCTTTCTTCCAAGCATGACCCCAGCTCTATTTAAATGTCTCCTGGGAAAGTAGTAGGGTAACATTTAGTGAGGACGGATAGCATTTGCGAGAAACTAATGACAGCAAAAAAAATTATACAAGAGGGAAAAAAAGTTAAAATTAGCTAGAGGTGTGTGGTGAACCCTGGTGGTTTATATGCAGCCAGGTTTGCAACAGCAGAGAAACATGTATGTTTGCACTGTGTTGTCTATCAGACGCTGTGTGTTTCTCTTTCTTCCTTTTAGCACACCACGACTCTTGAACCTATTGGCCGCAATATTTAATAAGCGATGAGATGTCTCCCGTATATCTGAGTTCCTACAAATTTAACAAAAATCAGCAGCTGGGTGAAAGAGAACAACCTCATTAATGCTCCCTGCTGAGAAAAGGCAGCTACATCTTGGCTCTCAGTTGCCTCTGCTGGGCATCAGCCAGCTGGTCAATGAGCACACACATCCTGCACCGGCCGGTCAGCCAGCACACATGTAGCTGTGAGAACATCATGACCCATATGTCACTGTCTGGCTGAACAGTGTGCTTGGGGATAAGTGGGTTAAAAAAATCTGGGACGTGTCTATAGGAAACCAGGCTTCAGTTTCCAGTGCCTCATGGAACAACATACTGTTTTAGTAGTAACCAAAATGTGATGTTTTACTTCTTGTCAACTAATGTGTGCTTAGAAATTTTCGAGATTTGTGTCTTGAGAACCTTATGGTCAAGTCCCACGCAATAGGACAGGCTCTAAAGTACCTCTGGAGGTCCTGTTCTGGTGTTAATGCAGGGAAATAGTCACTGTGTCATACTTGCAGTGATGTCAGCCAATTGATGCATATGCATTTCACTTTTCATAAAAGAAAATTGTATTTATCCAGACATGAAGTGGTATAAAATATTTCCAGGTTTTCTCCACTTGTTATAGAATTGCTACCAAAGGAAAGATGGAGAAATGGAGAAAAAAAAAGCAGTAAGTATTGCCATTAGCATTTCCTTTTTTTTTTTTTTTCTTTTATTGAGAGTGTATTTTCTTCAAAAATTTTTAGTGGGTTCTTCTATTAAGATCTCATTTTTCTAACTCTTAATGTATTTGAATGAAGGAGTAAAAATTTTGGGCAGCACATTTTTTAGGACATATACTTTCCATTTTAGCTATGCTTTTATAACTTTTCTGTGTAACCACTCTTAGTGGCATCAAAGCACTTCCTTATTCTTTATTTTAATAAGTAAACCTTTTTTATAGAAAAGTATATTGGTGATGATAAGATAATTTTAATGAAGAGAATGAGAGGGGAACGTCCTAATAAATTTATAAACTCTTTAAAGGACTGGGAGGAAACCAGAATCTGTGAGGACTTCCAAAGCAGTGACCTCTCTGTCACTGCCGCTGTGGTTCAGGGGCTCATTGACCGCTCCAGTACAACATGCATTTTCACTCTGTGATGTTCCTGTGTTTGTGCTAAAATACCACTTTCTAAATCAGCACAGTGATTTTTTTCCAGTCCCTTTGCATGAGTTGAACCTGAGGATCTTTGTCCTGTGTTTGACACAGTTGTGCTGAAGAGAGGGAGCTGACAGCAGAGTGGTGGTCACTGCAGAGGCTGTGGGGACTCCTGTCCCTGTGCCAGCCCCTGCTGTGGTGATAGTGCTTGTTAGTCTACTCTCGACTGGGGCTTCATAATGATCACATGGCTTATAGTGATCCACATTGCCGTGGTCATACAAGTGGTGTTGCTCTCTAGGAAATTGTCATTTGATGTTCAGCAGTGTTAGGAGATTAGTACCAAGCCCTTGGGAATATCTGTGTAAATACATGGGAATTCGTTCGCTCAAATACCTTTAAAAATAGTGTGATTATGAACAAGAAATTACTCTGGTTTGCATATTTAGTCATGATAGTTCCACTGAAATATACATATGAAATATAAATGCATTTGATTTAATGATAATTTGTCTTATGTTGGGAGTTGAAAGGTATGATTTATTTTAATCTCATATATATGTGTGATCAGGACTAAATATACTGATGATTAACGTATCCGGGGTGAGATGTGCTTTGCCATTACGGATGTGCCATACAAGGATGTATTTAAAGCTACAAAGGATTGTAAAATTTAAATACATCAAATTCTGGAGAACATTGGCACCAGTAGGATATAGTGGTTAATGATGAGGTCAAGTAGTTTTCAGTGGAAAGGCTGTATCTTTGACACTTGTAGCACTTTTGTAAATATGACTGTATCTTTCACAGGTGAGGTTGGCAAGTGTTTAAAAAACACCATGTGATGGAAATCAAAAGTCTGTTTTTAAAAGTGCTGTAGTTGCCTATGTTTGCCAATATTTTATTGGTCAAAACAGCATGTAGCAAAGCAAAGACTCTATTAGCAGAATCTTTACATTGTAATTTTCAAGTTCCTTTAGCAAAGAGGTGGAATCAATACAAATTGATGGACTGTAGTAGAGTAAAAGTGAACAGAAAAGGCCCTTCTATTATTTAGTGATAAACTACTATATACATCCACTGTGAGCGAGTGTCTGGTCTTTTCCTCAGACAGATGAACAAAAACTACATTATATGTAGAGTGTTTTCATCTCTGCACTTCAGGAAGTTTTGGAGTACACTTGATAGTACTGTGTTCTATGTTAATAAGTAAAGGTGCTGAAGCACTGAAGATGGGTTTGGGGGAGGTGAGTGTTAAGAAGAAACCATAAGCTTGAATTTAAAATAATGAGGTGCTTTTTTTCAATGGAAAAGATATCTTCATGTTCATTATCAAACTCGCATTTGGCTAAGAGTGTTGTCTTGTCAAATACCTGCTTTTAAAATATTTTTGATGTTTTACACTGTTTTTGATTGTTACCATAAATTTCATTAACTTATGTGATACTGTGCTACTTAGGAGACTTTAAAATTCTTAAAACATAAAATTGTAGTAATGAGTGGAGATAAAAAAGTATCCAAAAAAAAAAAAGGTATTCTGGATAGAAGCTGATCTAGGCTGATGGAAGTCATGCTGTGTAATTATCCTGATTTGGAACAGTAACAGAAGAAGAACTAGGCAAAGGACATTACTGGACAGGTATGTGGAAAGAATTTTTTTTAAAATGTTAGGACAGCAGAAACAAGTGTAACTGAAAGCAACAGGAAATCCATATGAGACTGGCAAATATGTTTGAAGTTTGTGATGAGATACTAAAAAAGGACTGTAAGGACTGTCCTCTGCAATGATGCTCCCTTTGCTCTGACTCCTGTCTTGATTTACATATTTGTCTTTTGTGAAGTACTGTATTTCTCTGTGCAGAGTGGGGAATGGAGTAGAAATATAATGGTATTACAGGCTTTAACAGTTGAGCAGAGCCTAATAAAATTAACCACAAACTAAAATCTGCTTTATCTTTGAAGAATTGTTATTGAATAGTAAAGAACAAATACTTTCAATGAGAAATTTGAAACTGGTACCCAAATCACTGTCAAGTGAAGCTGTTAAGAAAAACTGTGGTCTTCACTTTGTTTTCCTATTAGAAACATCTGGAAAAAGTGCTATTAGAAACGGCTGGAAGAAACGTGTTATCAACCCCCACTACTTCACTACCATAAAACTAATAGGGAAGAGCAAAGCAGATACAAATTTTCTAGGCTTTCCTACCTGGAAAGACAGAGGTCAGTAAATTGATGCTTTGTAAGGTGATGCCTTGGGTTACTCTTTAGCAACTTCTTTGCATAATCAGGTTCTTCAGTTTGTCTCTGGCACAAATTTGCAAGTAAGTTTTTCTTAAAATGTTAATGTGTTTGACAACACTGGTGACAAGGTAGAGGGATTTTATATGGCCTGAGACACTGTTTATCCTGTGTATTTGAAAGGTCAGTGCTTTTCTCAACCTCAGAGAGACTCAGCTTAGCACGAGCAACGGGGGAAGAGATAAAAACAGAAGAGATATAGAGAAAAAGAGGTAAATAGCAGGAAGTTAAAAACAAACAAACCAAACCGACCAAGCCCCCCAAACCCAACGCTCTAATCCAAACAATCCATCTATGAAGAAAAGGGAAAAACCCAAACCACCCTATGTCTTAAACCTCTGTTTCCTCTTTTTTAAAGGTATTTTACAAATTAAGTTTTGGATTTTTTTTTTCTTTTAACCTTTCTTGACTTGGAAGAAATAAATCTTTGTTGGGTACTGCAGTTTGAAGAGACATATTATAAATTACATCATCAGTACTTTATCTTCTAAGATAACGTAATTTTAGATGAACCTAGGGAACAACAGTCAACCATTTAATTGGCATTGTGTGCAAGGCAGAGTATACAAACTAAAGGTTACCATGAGGTCTGCAGCTATAATTACCATTGACCAAAGCAGACTTTTCATTTAATCAGCCCCCAGAGAAATAATGTTGCAAGGTTAAAGGTTACCATTTTTCAAGAAAGATGTCAATGAGGAATGAAGACTGCTTACAATTTTGTAGGCTGTCTTGTCTCAGCTGTGCTTGAAATCTGATAGAGTTGGACCCTTTAAGTATGAAAAGCAACTGTATACAACTCATTCCTACTAAGAAAACCACCACCATTCTCAACCTCCCAAAACCACAGAGAATTTTAAAGGTGGGAAGAGAAGACATTCAAGTGGCTTTCAAATGCCTTTAATGCTTCATCACATTCTAGTGATTTTTTTTTTTTTTTTAATGTAAACATCTAAAGAACTGATGGGGAAAAATGCTGGAAGTACAGTAGTATCCCTTGATATAGAGGCAGCTGAGATTATTTGGGATGCTAAATTTACAGCTGTATAAATTTGGGAAGAGAGAGGTTATGGCAACTTTTATGTCCTTAACAAAGGCTTCTTAGCTCTAAAATATGCTTCCCTCCTTTCATGGTTAGTTCACATTTGGTTATGATGAGACAATTTTGAGAAGTTGTTTACTGGATACTTTCTGGTACTGAGATAAAGGGTTGATTGGTAACTTGAGGCTGGGATACATAAGCTTGAGAAAAAACATACTGTGACAAAAGTCCTGTGCAGCCTGAGCATAGAAATACAGATAAAATCATGTGCACAAGGAGAGTTACTTCTAGCTGTGAATACAGGGCATTAGGGAGCAAAAATATTGGAGAGTCTTCCACTTTTATTTAAAACTGTATCCACAGGCCCTGTGCAATTGGGATGTCTGACAACTTGCCTTAATGAACTGAAAACATTTTAAGTGGCTCTGAGATAATTTTGTGGCATGGCTTGATTCACATAAAATGGACAAATCTAAATATCGTTAAAATGAGACTTTATCTTCTTTCTCTGGGTTTTTTGTTTGTTTGTTTTCATACCTTGGGATGAGTGTGATAGTTATGTGGAAGTAGAAAACACGGCAAGGAGGAGGCACATTAACACCATATGCAGAAAACCTTCCTGCTCCTTCTAGGGAAGGTGCAGTCAGGATGCTGCAGCAGCTGAGTAATTTCTAGGCTCTGGTGTCCCTTGCAGTATTTGGGTGCTTGTCCCCCAGCAGGCAGGGGTTGTGCCATGACACCATGTGAAAAGCACAGGGCCACTGCTGCAACACCGGGCGTCTCTTCATTTGATCAGGAAATCTACCTCTGCCCTTTAGTTGTTGCTGTCACCCTTCCTTTCATGTCACCTCCTTCCATCTGTGTGTGGTTTTGTCCACTTTCTGTAGCGGGATAATCTAACACCTGGGTAGTGTGGACAGGAGTTAGCTCTACTGTGACTTGTTTGTGCAGCAATTAGCGCAGTGAGTCCTCAGATTAGTGCAACAGCTGCTATCTTGAAGACCAGACGCTTCTCTGTGGATCTCCAGAATTAAAAGCACAGTCTTGTGTGGATCTCAAGTTAAGTGCAGTAGCTGTCAGCTGAGTGACAGGCTGCATTCCTGCAGCAAACACAATAGTACTGGCGCTAAGGAGCTGCTACGAGGGGCCAGTGAAGGAAAGCACAAGTACTGCAAATTTATTTGTCTGCAATGTGAGAAAAGTGTAGTTCCTTGCATTTTAATCCCTGAGAATCTGCATGTATAGACCATACTAACCAAATCAGATACAGAGAGGTTGGGTATCTTAGTGATTCACAAGTCGCTTTCCTTTACACCATCTGATTTTCAAATCAGCTGCAAGATTCAGGATGTGATAGGGAAGATCTTAAATGTTCACAATGAGCTCAGCTTTCCAACTTCCAGCAAGGTAGGAATACATATATAGGACAAAACATGGAAGTCCTACAAATTATCAGTGAATGCCTGTGTTCTTTTTTACAGGAAGTATGCTTTGGCTTACACATCCCTCTCAGTACAGAGTTCCCCAGCAGTCTTGCTGGACAGTTTGAAAGTGATTACCTTGGTAACGCCACTTCCCACGGCCAAAAAAGCTTCAGGCAGCTTGTCTTCGTATTGCCTTTGTGCTCAGTGCTCTTAACAATTACAGTGTAAGTCCCTAATTATCCTGCTTCACAACAACTTTCCTTCTCTCCTGCTGGAGCACTTGAAAGGGTGCAGCAAAATAGAATAAAGCAAGGATTTACATCTCTGAAACTTGTTCAAAATCAGGCCCTGATAACAAATCAAAATGCCTTACAGAAGAAAAAAATTTGGATTATCAGTTTCCAGCTGCTACATCCTCCTGTTTTATGCTAGTATACACAGACACACACACACTCTCTCTTCCTTTAAATCTCAGCTAGGAATACAAATATGGTGCCAATTAAGAGTATAATGCCAGAACTACTAGACCTAAAAAGAGTGTGGCTAAGCAGGAGTAAGACAGTGATCACCTGCTTTTGCTTTCTGAGTTCCTCTCATAGTTCGGTTTTCAAGTGTAGAGCTTCCAAAACTGTACAGAGATCAAAGAAACAGTATCTACTTGATTTTTTTGAAAATCAGGTCTTCTGTTCCAAATACTGCTGTCCTGCCTATCTTATGCCAATGACAAATGTTTGTTTGTCCCAGAATTGTAAAATTTCAATAGGAAAGCTGCAGAAGTGAGGAGATTGCAGTCTGTGATCTGTACCTCTGAGGCAGCAGCAGGATGCTCCTCACTCAGTACTAACTTGCCCTGCTTCAAGGATTGAAATGGGACACTTTCTTAAGTTAAATTTGAGACTTTTGTAGTTGCCTTGCAGTTGAATTCAAAGACTTGCTAATATTAATAAAAACAAACAAACCCCACACTGAAGTAGCTCTTACAATTGAGGAAAATGCTTCTGTGCATCATAGGCCTTGATGTCACCTCACATTTAACTAGCTATAGTAGAACAAAGATTAGTGTTTCGAGATCTGTTGTAGATATTCCTTGTGGAGAGAAAGCAGGAACCTTCTGTTAGCCTGGGATGGTACTATTTACATAGGTAATGTCTAGTATTATGGCCAAAAATATATTAGTATTTTTTAGAAAAAGTCTTGCATGTCTTTACATTATTAGGAAGGCATATATCTCTGTTAGAGAAACAAAGTAACTACTGAATGCTTGCTTTGTTGTTGATAGAAATTTTATGTTCAATTGTGATGTGTCAAGTAAAAGATCTGTCATTCCACAATAGCTGTCTACAATATATCCTGATGACAGTGAAGCCAAACTAATCTGCTGCATGCAGGTCAATATTTGCAATTGTTTAGAGAGTTTCCTTGATGGACATTTATATAAATAGTGGTTCATTGTCCCTTAAGTGGATGTCACCTCCTGAGAGACATAATCTCCCAGGGGGAAAAAACAATCGTGGCAAACCTATAATCAGTCCATAGACTGAGAGACATTAATTTTCTTTTTGTTTCACTGTGAATACCTATTTCGTGTGCCTGACACTGATTTCTATTTTTTATTTATGTTCTGTAACGTGCGATTGCCATTTGTGCTGGTTTTTAGCAAAGTTTGGGATGGTTGCATTTCACACATCAATCCTTCGTACAAAGCAGAAAAACAGAGACATGTTTGGGTTTTTTTGTCCACAATCGTTATTGGAAATTAATAATTTGCTTTTTTCCCCCCCTGTGAAATGCAAAGTCAAGTTTTAAAATCAGGACTATATAGTTAAAATGCTAAGATACTAAACATTTCTGTGAAATTCAAGAGTTTGTATGGACTCGTGAACTACAGTTGTGAATTAGTCCTATTTAGATATGGTATGAAAGAGCTGCCAGTGTGTTCAGCTTATCCTTAGCAGCTTCCCTGTCTTCTCAGGTCTTCTGCCAAACCCTTCTATAGTGCTAACAAGAGCCATCTGTGCTCTTTCTCTTCTCTAACCTGGGCATGTGTAAATCACCAGGCTGTTCAGTGTTGAAACCTGCTTACATAGCACAGCAATAGGTGATACATTTTTGTATGTGAGCATTTATTTAAGAAAGAACAATGTTTGGTTAACAGTGTCTTACTGTGCACTTCAGGAAATTTATCTTTACTCTGCTTTGCCAGATTACTGGTAGGTTTAACCCTATGCTTGTCAACTACTGTGCTTCATGTAAAGTAAGTAGTAGCTTCACATTCTCTAAATGTTCCTTTGAAAACTTATCCAAATAAGTGTTTCTGCTCCTCAATACCTTTGTGAGACAAAAAAAAATGTTTTGCTTCTGGCTCTTCTAATCTTCCATTTTTAAAATTAGTTGTGTTGGGAAACTTCTCAAAAAACTTCCATCTACACAAGTGGATTTTATTTATAGAAGAGTGAAGTTGCTTCTCCTGCAGGAAGGACAATTTGTTTCTGTCAGAAACAACAAAATAAGCAAATTAAAACAAGGAAAAGGTCTATTTTGGCTGTCTTTACTAATTAAAGAATGAAAAAGCCAAAAGATGGGCAGGGGAAGGGAGATCAGAGTTTGAGTTTCTCTTTGGCTTCAGTTTCTATTTTTCTGGCTCAATGTTAGGAAATCCTCTTCCTGTGCCCCTAGTGTCACGAAAGAGCAAGGGGAGAAATCTTGGGGTCACAAGATGTCTGTGGAAATGGTATCAACTTCTACCAGCAATGAGCAAGTGATTTACAATGCTCAAGAGAGAGACTGACTTGTTAGCCCAAAAAGCACTGAGAGGGAAGAACTATTATTGCAGTTTGAAAAAATTGTCCTGAAATCATCTTTTTTCTTTTGTTGTGGATGGTTCAAGCTTTAGGAGAATGAATTGTCTCTTGACAAGCTTGCCTGTCAGTCGGTAATGCCAGTAGTAACATCCAGCCTTAAGGCAGCCCATATTCAGTCTCCTTTATTTGCCATGCTGGGCTGCAGGCCTTCCTTGGAGGCTCAATATATAGGCAAGGCGCTCAGGAGGCAGGACGTGGTTGTTATTTGTATCTGCTTGACTTGCTGTGTAACATGTTATGGTTTTGTGGGTCACTTCTTTCACTCTAGCTTGTCCTTCTCTCTTTACTTCCAGAACTTTAAAATGCCTGAGGATTTCACAAATACATTGCATGAGGGAAGAATACTCTCCTGTTGGTAGGAAATTTAGGTCAAAGTTGGGTGCCCCACTGTGCCAGAGAGGCACAGTTTCTGTGCCTTGTGATGTTTGGGTTTCTTTTTCAATTTTACTTACATTTAGTAACTGAACAGTCCTTTAAAAAAATAATTAGAGTAGCAGTGGTTTATTTTTGTATACATGTCTGCGTGTGTGTGATTTCTTTTGTTTAAAGCTACTCAGGAAATAATTCTTAAACAAAATTTAAAACAAAGTAAAACATGTTTATGGCTTGATTATATACAGAAGCACAGCAGAAAGTGGCAGAATAAATAGATAAAAGTGAGACTGGATTGATAAATAGCAGTAGGGTATTTATCAAGAGTAGATTGAAAGAAAGGTAGAAAGAAGGGTAGTTTACAATTAAGTACCGTGTTGTGCACATAGCACTAGGATATTCTGTGATGCTCCCATAACAGTTGTGCTGGGCCATGTGAAGCTGTCAGTATCTTAGTCTTTGGAGCACCCTTACAAGTCGAGGGTGTGCTATCCTGCATGACGGCTGAGAGATGGGAGAATGTAGTTTATAGTTTATTCAAGGTTACTCAGGAAGTCCAGCTGTTTGTCATTTCTGTGACAAAAGCATTGGAATTGATGTCCTGTTGCAGTTTTGGTGGACTTCTCTATATGCCAACTCCTAGGCAATTGATATATAGCAAAAAGCTCTGCAGGTTTCCAGATTTTTGGAGAGTGAAATGGCACATTTAGAATAAGTCCTGCCAAGGGTGTTTGTCCAGTTCACAGTAGCAGGCAGGGCTAGAGGAGGAATTATTTTTGTAACACACAGCCACAGAACTCTCTGGAGTCAACTTAATAGCTTCAGTCCCTGAATGTTCATTTCCTGAATCTATTCCGGGCTCATCTGCAAGAAATCTTGTTGCCATTGCAGCGCCGAGGAGTCCTGGTCAGTGCTGCTGGTTATTGTCATCACTTTTCATGCATATACAAAGAGTCCATGGGCCTCATTTCAGAAACACCTCTTGCACAGCAGGTAAAACTTTACCATTTTTAGAACAATTACAGTTGGAAAAAAAGTAATAATAAAATGTTTATGAACTGCATTAGTAACTTATTTTTTCTCTTGCTGTTACTGTTTTGTTGAACTCCCTATTAACACCAAGAAATTCACGTTATAACATGCTAGTGCATGATTCCTCCTAAGATATCCTATCTATCGGGTTGTGGCCCTAGATGAGGCAGAGATGTGTCTCATAAGTGGCTTTTATCAATAAATTAGCTCAAAGGTAGTACTCCTATGCTTCACTTTTTGTTTATTTGTTCCATTTGCCCTCCATTTCTTACACTAAAGGAGATGCTAGGGACAAATAGTTTTGGGCAATACCCTGTTTCTGGTATTGCTTGGATGTTGATAATATTTCTCTGCAATGCAGCCTCAGGGATTGTCATATCCCCTACCCAGTGGCTTGCAAGGAATGCATTGGGTAATGACAAACTGCAGTGCACTGTGCTCGGAGAGCTAATGAGGTGCTTTGTTCTTGAGCGTCAGTATGTATTTTATCTACACCTTTCATATACAGAAGAAGTGATTATATACATATACAGGAGTTTTAACTGACAGAGTATGCTTTTAAAAGGAAGTGAATTTTTGATGCAAGTGTAGGTACTACAGTAACCATGATGATTTCTTTGTGCTCTCCAGACTCGGCAGCAGGCTGTCCTCAGGGGGAATGGACGTTTTTAATGTAGGGTAAGACATCACCGAAGAAGGTTGAGGATCCTCTTCTGAAAGGGTGTCTAAAGATGCTGTGACTTGATAGAAGGAGTAGGTATGATACATTCTCAGACATGGCTTTATAATTATTTCCTTGACACTAAGCACCTCTGCTGAATGCTAAGGCTGCATTTCTACACCACAAATGTAACGATACAGTAAATGTGCAGGAAATAACATACCAGTTTTGTTCTTTTTTGCCTTTTCTACATAGTTAAAAAATAATGTCATGGAAACATAACCTCTATTTTAAAAAGGCAAAAAAAGGAAGACCTCAGGGACTACAGGATACACAGTGTCTCCTCAGTGCCCAGTAGGAACATGGAGCAGATTCTCATGGAACCTGTGCTAAGGCCCATGGAAAATAAGGGGGTGATTGGTAACAGACAACGTGGCTTCACTAAGAGCAAATCATGCCTGACAAGTTTAGTGGCCTTCTGTGGTGGGGTGACAGCATTGTTGGATAAGAGATGAGATTGTTGGATAAGAGGGACTGATGTTGTCTATCTGATCTTGCTTAAAGCATTTGATACTGTCCAGCACAACATCCTTGTCTCTAAACTGCAGAGGCCTGGATTTAATTGATGGGCCACTTGGTGGATCAGAAATTGGCTGAGTGATTGCACCCAAAGAATTGTGGTCAATGGCTTGATGTTTAAGTGGAGTCAGTGATGAGTGGCGTTCCTTAGGGGTTGGTATTGAGACAATTGTGGTTTAACATCTCTGTTGGGGACATGGAAAGTGGGATTGAAGGCACCCTCAGCAAGTTTGCTGATGACACCAAGCTGTGGTACAGTTGACACAAAGGAGGGAGGGAATGTCATCCAGAGGCACCTTGACAGGCTTGAGGGGTGGGACTGTGTGAAACTCATGAAATTCAAAAGGTCAAAATTTAAGAAACAGTGGGGTTCATGACATTTCACAGTTCAGCTAATTCTCAAGGTAACTCTGTCTTCTGCCCAGCTCAGCCTATTACAGAGCGTTGCCTTTGCCAGAATACAAAACCTCTGCAGAGTTCTTGAGCTATGGAGCAATGCTGGGTAGGTAGTGGCCCAATCTGAGGTTATCTTGGCAATGCTCCACAACCCCAAAGAAAAATCTCAACAACATAAAACTTTCTTTGCATGTCTGAGTAAAATACAGCTCTGCTTCCTTCCAGGTTGATACAAATTTCATGGATTTACTTCTTTGCAGGGATGTATGTCCTCAAGACCCCATCCCCTCCCTCCCCATGTGAGTCACATGGTGGAAACTAAGGGTGCTTCCTGAACTACAGGTGCTCTTGAAAGAGGACTTGCTGATTGTGTGTTGCAACCACAGGAAATGTTTCAGTATTTCTTCTTACCCCCTGCACTGTTCATCTCCCTCTATTCCTCTGTTGTGCTGCCTTAGACTGCTCTCTCTTACCAGAGAGTAAATTAAATACAGTGTTAATAACATGAGTAATACCAGTGCTTGGAAGTGAGTATGAGACAGGATGAAGGATGGAGACAAGAGGGTCTTTATGTCTGCACTGAAACTGAGATGCAAAATTTGTTAGTTGCTGGGAAAATGTCTCCTGTGTCTGTTTGTTGCTGCCTGGGTTTGTTATTAAGATCTGCTTTTGGAAATCAATGCTAATGCAGTATTTCAAGGTGATCTAGAATCCACATGTAGACTGTGACTTTGCTTCAGCAATGTCGCAGGCACATTAGTGGAGATTAAATAGCAGAAGATAAAAGGCAAGTTGATGCAATCATATTTTCAGAACAATAGAAGTGAGAGTGATCAAAGGCAAGAAAATGGCTGGGTCACTCTGCTGGAGTACTCCTCTCACTCTATTCACTTGAGCTGCTCTTAGCAGTTTTCCAGGCTCTTTGGAGCAGGAATTGGAAGCATGCCCAAGATAGGTGTTTTGCCATTATGCATTAATTTTTATTTAGTGCTTGATAGCTGAGAACCAAAGAGTAGACCTTGTTCTTTAATACATGGCTGACCTATTACACACCTCTATAAATTCCTCTCATCAGCAGGACTTGTGTCAGCTGGTCCTGAGGTCTGAGATATTGAATGCCTCTTTGGTACATGACAGATCTTTTGTAGCCTTTGAAGCTACTAAAGCCAAAAGCACCATCAAACTTCCAAATTGTTTGTAGGGTGTATAATGACCCATTAGGGAAAATGAGAAAGTTAGGGAGTAGCAGTGAAATGTCTGAGACCTACAACTGCTCCATGTTGAACAAGTGGTGTTCACTGCAGCACCTCAATTTTTCTCCTGTAAAATGCTTTGAGGCTGACAGCTGAAGGAGGCTGTGGAAGTGTTTGGATTAATTAGTATTTATCGTGGTGTTACTATTGTGGCTACTGCTGCTATAATCTGATGTGGGTTCATTTATATAATGAAACAATTATCTTGTCAGTAGAGATTTGAGTTGCAGTTCAAATCTGTTCCTGTGTTGAGACAATGTAGAAACTTTCTTGTGACTTGCTGTAGCACAAACCCGTTTCTGTCCTGGATTTCAGTGAGAACTGCTTAGTGAAGCAATGCAATCTAAATTTGAATAGCTGATCTGTTTGGTGTTTTTTTTGAGAAGCACTGGAAGTTTGGATGCACAAAGGCTTTGGTATTTTTTAACAACTGAGACTGGCTTAATGATGTGTTCATGTAGTCAAGACCACAGACCATCCAGCAGGTGTAGAAGAGACATTGGTAAAAACACTTGAGAGATGAAGTGCCAAATGTTACAATTCAAGAGAGAGGCTGAAGAGAAACCTTGGGGCTAAGAAGGAACTTGTTTTTACTGAGATATTTTCTTACAGAAACTGTGGAAGTCAGTAGTTTTTGCAAGAAGAAAAGGATTGATGGTCAAAGGTGAAATGGCACTGGGGAAAGCTGACCTACTGCTTGATTTATGGCAGTCATGCATAGCACACTGAGCACCAAGGGCTGCTGAGGTATGATGCTGCTGGCATTAGCCACGGAAAAGGGTGAATAGTCTGGTTCTGAGGCAGGCATCTAGATTTTCTAAATATGACCCAAAATGCTGTCATTTTGCTCTGCCCAGGGAGATGGTTTGCTCCAGCAGAAATCTTGTTTTGATTAAAGACTAATGCCCAAAGAGAGCGGCAATCCAGCATGTTAGTGCCTGTGAGCCGACTGCTTGTGCCCCAGCCAGCCCCAGGATCACACCAGTCTTGCACAGGAATAAAGCTTTACCTTCCCCCATTTTACAGATCTGCTGACTGGGTCAGTCTGACTTCTTTCTTTGGCTTCCTTCCTTCCAGCTCTCACTCTGCTGTGCCTTTAAAATGCATTAGAGATGGTACAATACCAGTTTTACATAACAAAAGGAGAAGAGAAGGAGAAGTGAAATGACTTGACCACATTCAGGAAATAAGTAAGGCAATAGACAGAAAATAAATTTGTTAATTCCCAGGTAGAGTCACCACAATCCCCACTCTGGCACCTGCTCCCTCTGACTTTTACCATTTCTTCCCCATAAACATTTGAAGAAAGTTTCAGGAGTGGATGCTTCTTTCTGCACTGCTTGACCTCAGTAGTAACCAAAGTGGTTTGAGATTTGAGCTATAGCTGCCTCTCTTTCTTTGTTTAGCTGCATTTTAAATACCAGCCAAACTATGTCAGAATTGTTATGTACCATGACTGCTTCTGACTACCCTTAGCTACTTTCTCGCATAGGCTGATAGACGTGCTTTAGAGCAAAGTCTAGAGAGGCAGTTCAGTTTCACAGTAGATTTCGTTCCCACCCTTAACCTGTTCACCTCCTTAATAGCTGCATCTGGGAAGCTACGCTTCCACTTTAAGATTAAAGACACTTAAGAGATTACTTCCAGAGCTTTGGAAAACAAAAAAGCTTTTATTGCACAGGTTACCGAAAGTTTATTTAACAAATCAACAAATATTGCTTTGCAAAAGGAACACAGTATGGACAGAGTTATGGAGGAGAAGGAGTCTCAGTGACCAGTCAGGGACTTGTGGAAGGTGGCAAACACTACTAATTTTTTTTTTTCCTCAATAATGTCCAGAAAATATATTGTATAAATTTCATGAAAGTAGGTGTGGACTATATTCACCAAATTCAGAACTTCAGTCGTTATGCTTGCTTGTTCCACAGTTGCATACATTTTGAATGTGAGTGCCTGACATCCTTATATCAAATGAAATGTTACAACATGATAGTCAGAGCCTGCAGCAGTCAAGAAGACCAACAGGCTGAAGTGCAGCCATCATAACCTCAGAGCCTGTCACTTTGAGCAGAAAATAAGCACCTAAAGCTCGAGATTGCCTGATCAACCCTGCATCTGTGCTGATGCACGTGTGTCTCTAAATGTTGCAGCGCAGCATTTTCTAGTCACTCTCTTTGGCAATTTTTAGTCATCTGAACTTGTGAAGGAATTTTTTTACTTGGGTGTTGGCTACACAATGGGGTAATACACTGTTTAGTTTTGGCTGGGTGTGGTTTTTTTTTTAAATATAATTTTTTGCTCATTTAAATGCTCTCTTCTGCTTCAGAATACTTGTATGAGTTTGAGTACTTTTTTAATGATTAAAAATGGCTTCACAGTCAAATGTTTTCCTTCCATGCCTTCTAGTCTATGACTTCACTTGTCCCCTTTGGTGGTTCTTGTTCCAAGGGCAGGAAAGAAAGGGACGAATGAAGTTTCCGTTTTATGCTCAGCTAGTTATCCAAAACACTTTGCTTTGTCTGAAAGTGTCATACTTTCCACTAGCAGATCCCTCAGTCATAATTTGATCTTTATATGTGATTTCCAAGAATTGCTTTATAGGCAACTTTTTAATGTAATTTAAGAGATTCCCCCATCAATCTTTATTGTCATTCTTAATCTGGAAAAGAAAACTGGAAACTGAAGAGCTCTCTTACACTTTTATGGTATAAATGTGGCATCAGTATTTGTAGGTTTTTTGTTTGGTTGGTTTTTTTTTAATCCTTTGTTAAAATTTAGCGGAAGCAGAATAAACAAAATTACTAGTTAATGCAGTGAAGTTCACTGTTTTACTGCAGTGGTTAAGATACAGTGTTCTATCATGTCTGATTGTATTGCTTACTGATTTCCTTTCATTCCCAGATGTGAATTCTTATCATACTCTTTGCCTCTTCCACCCACTGCCATTACCTCAGCTAACGTAAAGATAAAGTTTCTAGAATCAACCATATTCCGTTTCATGATTTTTCTAAAGGAAAATCAGTCTCTTTCCTTACATGTTTGGGGCACCTCAAATAAATAGCAGGTCAAATTACTAATCTATTAGCTCTTTGTCTGCCATGGTATGCACAGCTAGTCATGAAATATTCATGCAATTCAGAAGAAAGCTTGAGGGGGGTGAGGGAAGGCAGCTCCTGAAATAAAACCACAGTATCATAAGGTCAATCAGCTTGCTACTTTTAGATTGAAGCGCAGGTCAAACCTTTCATCCTAGAAACTTTGCCCAAGAATTATTTACTTTCAGCTGTCGAGCTTGTTAAATGATTACCTAAGTCTATAGTGTGCATTTTTTTTCTTCACAGGAAGGGTTTTATAAATGACTTTTTTTCCCTAAAGGATTACATTTTTACAGTACATGGTTTTCTATATGTCAGCTTTTCACAAGTCCTAATCCGACTTCAAATTAAATCCATTGGCAACTCCTGTTGACTTCAGAACAGTATAGCGCCTGTCTGTCTTCATGCAATTGAAGCAAGTCCATTCAGCAGCAGAAAACGCATTCAATGGCACACAGTTATAAGATTACTGGGTTTAAAAGAATATAAAGTTGCATATGTACATAAATGCAAAACAAGATGTACTTGGTGTTCCTACCCCATCTCCTCATCCAGCTTTGGAAAATAAGCAAATGCATGATGAAAGGGGAGCTAACTTAGATTTTTAAATAAGAAAGAAAAATAAGAACCAGTGTTAAATCTATGCTAAACCTATGCTAATATTGTGTTCATTATTTTAATATCACAGTACCTTCTTCTGTGGACTAGTGACACATTTCCTTTCTGTTCTTGTGCTTTCTCATCAGTGCGAAAAATGTATAAGAGAAGGCTTCAATTTGAGGGTGATTTTTCATCCTTAAAAACAGGTATGTGCTAGGGAAGCTGAGATAGAATCCAGCTTTTAATCTAGAGTAAAAAGTGACAAGGTTGACTCCCAGGTGGGTCGAAGGAAATTAATTTCACAGATTCAAGCTGATGCTTGTAGGTGCTCCTGTCTTTTTCCATTATTTCAGGTAAACAAAGTGTTGCCTGTCGTCTTTACTTCAGCACCTCATTTATTTTGATTAATCCCGTTCAAACTTCTGGAAACTTTGCAAATTACCACTCGAGGTCCTAATTTTATATTTATTGATTTTACATATTTATGTAAATATATTTATAAATATATTTATAAAGTGTTAAAATGTATTTATTTTATTTTATATTTTTGGTACATTGTGATGCACAGTTTAGTGACTCATAGCACTTGCAGGTGTTTCAACATGTCTGGATTTTTAAGACAGTTCTCAACAGTCACTCAGGTTGGAGACTCAGACTACTCAGAACCTCAGACAGACTGAGGGTACATAAAATTGTGGAGTCATAGGGATATTGGCTAGAAAAAACATTTAGTCCAGCATCCCTCTCAAAGCAGAAAAATCGCTGGGCCAGCTGGAGTTGTGTAGCTGCATTCTGAAAACCTCCAAGGATGACAATTTAACTTATTCCAACTTTTCCAAGGTGACCTCTTTCTGGACTTATTTTCCCCCAAGTATCAGCCTGAATCTCCCAGGCCTCAATTTTCAGTTGCAGTTTGTTTTCCCATGTTACAATCTTTGTTACTAAAGGAAGAGGTGAATTCTGTCTTCACAACTGCCCTTGAAATAGCTGCAGGCTGCTGTTAGAACCTCCTATTGCCTCTAGATTAGCCTCAGCTAAACATGTTAGGAAGAACAAAATATTCTGGAGGCAAATTTTAATGTAGTAGAAAATATATCCTGTGGCATGCCACATACACCCATCATCAGTGGCTGTTGAAGCTGATGAATCACAGTAGAATAGAAGCGTGATCCATAACACATGAAATTTCCACTGGCTGCCAGCCAGAGTTTTTCTTGAACAATTTACTGCTCCACCCTTTAGCAGGATACCCTGCCCAGCAGCAGGATCAGGAAGTGAGACATGGTTTGGTTTTTTCAATAAGAACCTTCACTGACATGAAAAGAAAATGCATCTAAGTCCAACTACCTTTGTGCATCCTCCAGCGGAACTGACACATTCCCATAACCTGTTCCTTTTTTCTTAATGGTATGTGCAGCCCTTTGGTCTAACACACTACCAGTTAGAGATGGAAGAGTTGTGGGGAAATGAGGCCTGGTGTTGGATCTGCCTACCTAGTGTGCTATTTCTAAAGAATCATATTAAACACCTTCATATGACCCATTTTCAGATAGCACCTGGAGTGCTGTTGCTGTGATGTTTACGGCAAATATAAAGTAGTTCAGTAAAGTTACTGAAGTGGCTAAAAATTTGCCACATAACATATCATGTCACTAGACCAGTGTAATTTTTTGTGCCTATTGTAAATCCCAAGGAGGCAAATGCAATTACGATTTAGATATTCTGAAGTGTTACATTTATCTCAAGTTACTGCATTTATTAAAATGCTGAAATGAACCCATTTGCAATATGTACTGCTCTTAGAAAACTGATGCTGGTGGAAGAAATGTTTTCTGGGGTATTTAGATACTGCTTTTTACATATGACAGAATTGTTCATTCCTTGTGCCATGCCACTGACTATGCCTTGAAGTAAAGCATTCATGATATCGCCATACAGAATTTAGGAGGTTTTTGTAAAAGAATCTGGTTTATATCTGTGTTGACTCATAAACTAAGGTGCCATTGACTTTAAAAGTGCTCTGTGTGCTGTTTTTCTGCACGGTGTGCTGCTGTGACCATGAAATAAAGATCAGGTGCCGTGCAGCCCAGTGAGGTTGAAATGCCAAATGGTGTTCCCAGTTGCGCATGATGTTGGGTAATGGCTGCATCAATTCCTGCCCTGGGAGGTCGTGGGGACCTGCACAGCAGTCCCTGTGGGAGCAGTGGCCAACTCGTCGCAGTGTGGGACGCTCCCTCCCTGGATGCTGCTGTGGGCACACCAAGCCCCAGGCCCTTGCATGCTCTGCCTCAGAGCTGGATAGATCCTGCTAGTAAAAGATTGCGGGGTGAAACCCTGATTGTGTGGTTATGTCACACAGTGAGCTCTAAAACAAGGATTGCTTTGGTTATTGTCTGAAGCATATCCTGCAACGCCAAAATGAGGGGCGGCCTTCTATTCTGTGCCAGCTTTCATTCTACCTGTATAGGAGGTCATCTCCACTTGTATTTCAAGTTCTGTTTAAATAACTTGGAAATATGCTGCTATGGGATGCTGGCTCCTGACTCCTGTCAGAGGCACTGGGAGAATTGCTGGTGCACTTGCATAGAAAATTTCTGCCTTATTAGCATAAATAAATAGAAACCCACCATGCATTCCCAGGGATTTGTGTGTTAATTATTACATTTCTCAGTTGAATCTGGTCCACGGTGACATATCTGTAAGGAAGTGTTAAATCTGCAGATGAAGAGAGGAGCGCATTGTCATGATTCTTCTCGTTTGTGACTGGAATCTGAAAAGGGCACTAACTTGCGCACTGGTAGAAGATTTATTTAATACTCTTGTATTTCCCTTCCTTGTCTTAGGTGATTTTTCTCTCTTAAGAGGTGGGAATAGTAAAATATTAAACTTGGGAATATAGATCTATATTCAGTGTTTGATATTATTATAGAATATTTAGAAATTGGTCTTTGATCTGTTCTTTATTGTTCCAATGGTCAGGTCTAAAGTCAAAGCTCTGCACTGATACTGCTGAGGTCTTTACAGTTTTGCCATCTGTAAGTAAAAATAATGATACTGATTTTGTTGGCAAGGTATTTTGATAATAATGAACATAAAGCGTTATTAACAGCTGGGTTTTTATTTTCAAATAAATATTACATTCAAATTATTTTATTTGCCACTGAATTAACATATTATATTTGTAAATTTTGCAACTTTTCTTTCTCATCTGATGGAATAATTTTCATTTACAGTTTCAAAAGGTATTTAATTTTAATCATTAGAATACATTTTTTGGTTTTGTTTTCTTTTTTTTAATTTGCCTCTGGTGGATCCTAGTCAGTACATGTTCTCCTATACTTATGCTTTTCCTTAAACAATAACAGTGGAGACAGCAGGTGTGGTGATTGATTCTGGTGATTGATTGACTAGTTAAGTGCTGATGTCTACAGAAGGAGTTAAGGCCATTTTTATAAAATTGAAAATGAAAGAAAATTATACATGGTGGATTTTTTTTAGTGATTGAGACAGCTTTTGCTGTGTGTTGTTAGAAAATGAATTTCCTGCATAGTAGCAATTAGATTTCTTGAATTATATTATCATTCTATTCAGTTTAATATTATAGTTGTCACTTACATAATGAGCCTTCTGTATGCAGCTTTGATACATGGAGCCTTGCTATTTCACACAGTGAACACGAAAGAAATAAGTATCTACCTCTGGATTTCCCTGCATGCCCAATAGTGTGCACAGTAAGTTTTCAGATAAAAATAATGGAACTGGCATGATCTCTAAATGGTAAAAGATGTCCTTTCTGCTGACTACCAGTGAGCTCCACCAGCTCTCAGGCAGCATGTTTTCATCTTTGCTGTTTTGTTTCTGCTTAGAAATTCCCACATCCACACAGGCTAATACTGGGAAATATTTTTTCATGGTTTCACGATTTTATTTGCTCAGAGGTGTTTTTTTCATTAGTGGTTAAATTTTTTACTTAGATTGTACGCAAAATATAAATGTATTTCTCTAGCACGAAGACATATAGTCACAATATGGAAAAAGGACCATGAGACAGGGTATTACAAGTTACAGTATAGAGCAGGTCTAGCAAGTATCTGCTGTGCTATCTGTGCCTTTTCTTAAAAACTTGTTTCATTATCTTTCCTTTAGGGGACGCCTCAGATTTGTTGCAGGTGGGAGTCCTTTTAGCCTCTCAGCCATGTCACACCATTAAAGGGAAATAAGTCAGTTCCAAACTGGGGTGGGCCGGTTGCCCAAAGTTTTAATCTCAAAGCTGGATGGAGCTGTGTGCTGTGAAACATGAATTTCCAGGATGGCTGGGATCAGGGAACCGAAACTACAGGACTAGAAACATTTTGGAAAGTACTTTTCTGGAACAGAGCATGTTCGGTGCTCATGAAGAATGCCAGTGCTACCTGGAAAATGATGAAGAAAAAGTTTGTTTAATTTGACTGTAGATAGGACTAACTCGACTCCACTACTAGTGTCCTTTGTTTATTGGTTGGGGTTTTCTTGCCATTATGCCATGCTTGCTCAAGGTAGTCAGCACTATCAGTGTCTGAACATTGGGTTCCTTACAATAGCTCACTTCCCAGACAGCTCAAATTTAGGCAGGGCTTCGGTGTGTTTCCTGTTATGGCAGCATCTGGTTATTTCCTTTTTGTGCTTATTAGATCTTGCATGCTTAATGAAAGTATGCTCTTTGGAGGCTCCAAAATGCAGGCCAGTCTCTATCTGGTATTGTTTTGCATGATCCATGGAGTTTCTCTCTGGTTTGTATTCAGATGAAATTGTGCCAGTTTTGCACATCTGCAGCTGTGCAGAGCCCACTGCCCCATGGGGTGAGAACGCCCCAAAGACTTTTGTGTCTCCTCTCTGCACTGGGAGCTCCATGGGGCAATTGGAGGTTAGCAGATCTGATGGATGAGGGGACTTTGCTGCCTGGCAAATATCTGAGGGTCTCTCTTCCTTGTTCATGTGGTGGGATGTTGAAGGAGCGCTCCCTGAAGAGGAGACATGGCTATGAGCTGAAGGGGCAGTGCATGGCCACTGGCATGTGCCCTTGCAGGCATGTGGTCTTTCACCAAGAGACACCTTTTCCCCACTCAGAGGTCTGGTGCTGATTTGCAGACACCTGCTATAGGCACCCACCTGCCCCCCACAAGCTTAGCTTGGTTGTTTCCTCCTTGTGCACCACTCAGATGGCTGGCACTCAGAGGTAAAGGTGATGGGTTCAGCTGCAGCATGAGGAATTCCAGGAAAATCAGGCACTTAGTTTGAGGCTTTGCTTGGATATTAAAAGCAATGGTGTTTGTGCTTGAGTAAATAGGCTTGTTGTCTTCAAAGACATCTACTCAGTCACATTATCTGCAAAACATTTTCTGTGTTTGTAGGAAGAACACGTGACTGCTTGGAAAGTGGGAAGTATTTTTAATAGAGAGAGGGATAGTGTTTAAATAAAAGGAGTAATTGAAAAGTTCATGGCTTCCCTGCTGAATCAAATCAGATTTTTTTTCAGCCATCATCTAAGAATTTTTGGTAGATGTGCTATGTCTGATGGAGGGACATGGTGCTCGTGGACATGAGGACTAGTGACCATAAATCAAAACAAGAGCAAAATGTCCTTCCATAAGTACGGGGCAGAAATGATTTTCAAATCAAAGGGCCGTTTTGTTAAACCATCTAGTCTGGACTTAGTGTTTCACAGTAACTCCTTGTCTAGAAGGAGTTTCTTTTTATGCTAAAGTCATTGCTTCACTCATGACTCCCAGACTTATATGAATAAATCCTTTCCATTTCACCTACTTGCCTTGCAGCAAAATCACTTCATTTTAGGTTTTTAAATAAATGTTGGCTAAAATGAGAGTTTAATTAAATAATAAGGACCTCTGTTGCTCAGCTGTTAAATAAAGATCAAGCTCCATTTGGCTGTAAAAACTTTTTAGACATTGCTTAGCAAAACATACTTTATTTTTATAAAGGCATCTGGTATTTCTGGACACAACGTTCTCTGCTAACTCTAACTGCCAGTTTCTTTTAGTGGTGTTTTTATTGTCTTTCAAGACTTGCTAAGTTGCTGCCCAGCCTTGATTTATGTCAGTAATGAAAACCAGTGGTTTGGAGCAATGTATAATCAGTCAGTATTTCATACATCCCATGACTAGCCATTATCTGTCTTAACTTATTCCCATCATATATTTCTGAAGCAGTAAGTCTCCCGAAGAGACTCTTTTTGAGCAGGTGTTGCCTTTTCAATTTTATCCTCGTTAACAATTAATCCTTTTTCACAGTTCTTTCTATAGGTAACAATAGGGTACGTTTCTCCCCCTCAGAGTTTTGTATATGTATGTCCAAGGAAGGAAAAAGGACACAATTCAGTTTTTAAATGTGTTGTATGTTTAGCTCATTGTAAACAAGGAGTAATCTCTTAAATTCTGCTCCTTGCATGCGCAAGTAGAAATGAAAATAAAAATATTAAAATCACTTATTCTGTAGGATGGTGCTTAATGAGAGATCTTTTCAGGGAGAAGCATATTTCTCTTGGTAATAAGACTGGAGTCTCTTTTTCTTTCTTTGATCTTCATAAAAAAATAAGAACCCAGCAATGAATCAGTGTTGCATAAATGAAATTATATGGTGGTAAGTGACATTACGCAAATTATATTTAGTTGGTTTTCTTTTTTTTCTTTACATGCTTATGAAGATTACACTGTAGCTCAGGTCCTTTATAATTATTTTGGATGTTTATACCATTCATATCTAGAAAGTGTAGAAGTCCTGCAAGACCTAGTGCTTTGTGGCTGTGTAGTTGCCTATACATGAAACACTGTGAATTCTTGGCAGTTGGAGTGTGTAACTCAGGATTTCAAATCACAAGGTTAGTATAAAAAACCTGTACATTTTGAGAGTAATTTTTTTAGTCAAGCCCTCATAAAGCACCTCTTGAGACATGTAAGCCAGACCCATGCATTGCTGAGTCTGTTCTACACTCCTAGACTTCCCAAGGCTGCTCTTGCTTGTTTTCCTGTGTTTGAGGAGTGACTTTTTAAAGGAGCTTTCAGAATCCTGCTCCACTTCATCACTGCTTAGGGGAGTGGATCTTCATGTTCTGGCTGTACACTGCAAGATTGCCTAACACCTTCCCCCTAGGCTCTATGTCTCCTTGTGCTCTTCATCTCAGAAGTTCTGCTTTATCATGCAGCCCTCTGGGGACACGTAGCACGGAGCTTGAAACCTTTGCAAAGTCTTTTGTCTCCAGTTATTACAAGAAGCCATGATAGACAGGAGTACTCTCATGCACTTCTCTGTTTCAGTATCCTCAGCACTCCTGAGCTTTCTCAGGGCTAAGGTCAGTCTGCTCCTATGACTTGGCTTCCTGTTTTTTTTTTTTTTTTCCTGTGCTTGCAGTCTGAGTCATGAAGCAAGCCTGTGGACCTTACCTACTTTCTTACTTGAACTTCCTTTAAATTAGCCTGTGAGACGAATAGACTAAGCTTCACACAATAGCATGTGCCCAGCATGCTTACTGAATAGCAGAGATACTTCATTCAGGAGACTGTCTACTTGACTATCTCTTACCTGAAATTCATACCAGAATCAGTAGATTTACTAACTAACAGATGTTCTATTTCAACTGACTGGCAAGTCTTGGAATACTCTTGTATAAACAGCTTCATTTGGGCTCAAGCCTGTATTGTGCTTTTTGTACCATGCCTCTGTGCACATCCACTACTCCTGCATACTCTAAGTTTGCTATGCAGGTAAAGACATAAGTGATTTTAAACAGCTGCTAAAGGTATTTTAGTTCACTTTTCTGACTTCCCACTGGAAGTGCACAGAAATGCACATTTGCTTGGTACAATGACAGTGGAGAGAGCAGTTTGGAAAGATGATGCGCTGCCAGCTAAGCCCAGGGAGGTGGCACTGTGCACATTTAGTGCGTACTGTTAAGCATGTCAGCAGGCACATTGTGAATAGTTGGGAAGAACAAAATCACACAACATTGAAGCTGCATCCCAGTGCTGTCTGATACCAACTGGGGAAAGTTCTATTATTAACACCATATATTATATGTTATTGGCTTCAAAAGCACACTTTAAAAATAAGGTTAAAAAGAAACCCATAGAAAGTAAAAGGTATTAAGAACAATTTTAATGACCTTCCTATAGACTTTGCTTTTTTCTACGTAATTAACCTTTCTTTCTTGGAATTTGGTGAAGTCCTTAATTTTATTCTTGGGGGTTTGTTTTGCTTTGATTGGTTGGTTTTGTTTGTTTGTTTGTTTTTTTCCTTAATTGGTGAAAACTGCCTTAAAAATCTTTTATTGTTTGCTGAAGTATTTTATCCTGAAAGTGTTTACAAAATTCTGATCAGCAGATTGCTAGGGTTTTCAATCAAGGACAAAACCACCCACCAGCCAGCCTTTTCTGATAAAGAACTTTATCTATACTTCGGCTTTCTCTTTTCTAGCTCAGATGACTCACTGCTCAGCTGAGTCATCTTCCATCACGGCTCATTATCAAGCTTGAACAGGCATATACTCCTAGATCTCTTCACCAGCTGCTTGTTGATTTAGCAGAGCCAGGACTCGTTTTGGGTACAAATTTTCATTTTCTTTCTCTGAAGTTGCATTTTGCATGTGTTTTGTCTCTTGAAATATCATTTAGAGTTACAGGTCTATTTTAATGTTTACATGAACATCAGAAACCTGGCAGTTTTTCATCACTGAAGCTGGAAACAAGCCAAGTGTGAAGACAGCAACATATTTTCTCGCTATTCCCGTCTAGTCTTCCCTCCAGTTACAGGAATAAAGGCAAACAAAACCCAGAAATGAACATCCTGGATCTGGTGCTTTAGGGGGAGTGCAGCTGTTATGTCAATTTTATTGAAAAGTGTCATAAATTGATATTGTAGGGCAAAAGTCAGATTTCATCAACTGGTGGACTGGAACAATACAGTGCTTCTGTTAAGGCTTCTTTGCTTTGCTTCACTAATTCTGCTGGTAAACTTTCAGTACCACACTGGGAAATAATATTCAACTAAACGTGGGCAAAATAACTTGTTTGACGCTCAGCATAACCTTGAGATAAACAGCAGGATGTGCAGCACTTTGCTCACAGCACAGTCTGTTTCACAAACTGTGGAAGAAGTTACTCATGTTTTCAGTAGAGACAAGTGGCCTTATTTTAAAATATTAAGGATTTAAAATCAAAGAACAGTTGAGAGAGTGATAAGCAGTGACCCAAACCTTTGAACTGAAGTTCTTTTGAAACTTTCTCACACACACCTCCCACACCCTTTTCTTTTTTTGTTGTCCTCCAAGGACTGGCAGGGGCAGGGAAAAAGCAGCACAACCTTGAAAAAAGTGTTCTTAACTCAGCCAAAACTTTGGAGGACTGTTTTTGCTGTTGTAGCAATTGTTACATGAGAACTCAGAAAACTGTGAACTGTCACAAAGCTCATATGTGGATACAAACTCTCCCATAGTTTTAGACTAGTAAGATAGATAGTAGAGTGTGTGGTATCCTTCTTACTTCACCCTTCTTCAAGCCACTTTGCAAGGTGTTTCTTTCACTGACCTCAGTATTTTAGGGAAGTAGGTGTTGTACCGAAAAGGTTTTAAAATAAACCTGACAAAAATGTTGTGGAAAAACTCCCATAAATAGATGGCAGCAGCACTGCTGCAGTGTTGATGTATGTAGTATGCCCAGATTTGGCTTCATCTGATCAGTGTATATTTACCAGCTATTTGTATTCTGCAAGGAGCTGCTTCATTTCAATGGACTGCTGACGGTCCAAGGCTGGCAGTTAACCTTGGCACAACCCATGGTAACTGCGAGAAAGGAAATCATATAGCTAGCTAAAAAGGAGAAGCCTGTTAACATACAAAGAAATGAAAGTTGACTCTGAAAGCTGCATAGCTGAAATCTTTTTATGTGGGAGAGTAGTAGATATTATTTTCATCAAAATGTGTACCTCTGGGAAAAATATGTTCTCTTGGATCTGGCTGTTCTGGCTTGGCACTGTTTCAGGATTGTGACATTGTAAATGAGCATGAAGTGTATGCTGCTAGAGTGGTATAAACCATCTTTTTATGTAAAAAGGATCATATATATATAATATATATGTATGTATCTCTATTTTATTTATATATATATATATATAAAATGTTTTACTAGACACAGAAGATATTATTAGTTTTAAGAAACCAAGGTCCTGTTTCCCTGACATCAGTGATAAAAATCTTGCTTGACTTTCAGGGGGATTAATATATTGCTTCTCGTTTGAGAATATCCCCAAGGAGACACCAGTACATGACTATCTCTTTCTCTCTCTTCTGTTACTTTAATCTGGCATGCATGTCATGGAAGATCTGCATGCTACTGAACATCTTCTGTTTCTCCAGCAGTGCCTCTTCTTTGCCAACATACAAAACAGGATCATGGTTCTACCTACAACTCATATAATGATGTTGAATCTAGTAATTCCTATATAGTTTCAGAGGGCAGAAATCTTGCCCTTCTCTATAAATGTTGGGTGGTTGTTTTGTATTGAGTTTTTCTTCTTTTTGCAGTATAAATTCCTACTGAAAGACTGTTGAGCCTAAAGCCTTTTGTAAAACAGAAGCTGACTTTCTATTTTAAAGAAACAGTCACACAAGTTTTTCAGTAAAGAATGGTTAATTATTTCTCAAGAAAGTCGTTTATCACTCAAGATCCTATGTTTCTTGGCATTTAAGAGAAATGTTATAAAGCTCATTAAATGATATATCTTTATTTTTTTCTCAACTAGGGCTGTGCAGATTTAAAACCAGATACTGGAAAGTCATGGAAAAAGGTCTTGCCCTGATAAATGTTCACAAAGAGGAGTTACAAAGCTGTGCTGCTTCCTTCGATGTTAACACCTTTGCATGTGGCCTCATCCCTGGGAACTGCACGGGTCAGTGAACACTTCTCAGATGTCTTTTGCTGGTATCTCTGACAACCTCACAGTAGAAAACCCTGTTGTCAGTTAACAGTTCTTCTGAGCCTGGGACACTGCATGATTTCATGCTCTCAACTGGCTACTGAATCAGGTTTTACACAAAATATTCAACTGATGTTACTGTGCTGTGAGTAAATCCTGATAGTGCTGGATGTCACAGCAGCTTTGGGGTTTGTCAGGGCTCCTGGCAGCTGAGCCTCTCTTGCCTGGGTGCTACTGAACACTTACTGTGGTTGTTTGCGGATCTGCCCTTGAAGTGCCACAACAAAAGCCTATTGGAGAGAATGGGTAATGCTGCAATGTGATCAAGCTGAGCCACAAACCACAAGTGCACAAATATGTGTTATTAATGAAATAGATTCTAATGTCTCTGAAGTACCAAACCCTCTTCAGGTAACCACTCCTTTTGCTAGTGCATGGATTTTTGATATGATACATCTTGACAGCTCTTGCAGAGCCATTATAGCCTAGCACAAAACCAAATGCTTTTATTACAAAGACTCATGGCACAAAAGGACTTGTGATGATACATTCTATTAAATATGGTAGTGGCACATGTAGTTTAAAAATATGACACTTTCTTTGAAATTCCTCTAGCATATATACACAAGCCAGTGTTCTAAACCTGATTATGCAGTCAGGATATTTTTTCTCTTAGTAGTGCAGTCTGTATTCTGTGAAAATAATAGTTGGTACTTAGAGCCATCTTTTCAAAGTCTCTTTCAATTTCAGAACTTTTAAAGCATTCTGAGATGCTTTAGCATGCATTATACCTGTTTTACAGTTAAGAAGGCTGAAGTGCAAGCTGCCTGGTTTGTCTGAGATCACAGAATATAGCAGTGATGAATCTAGGAGAAGAGTAATGGTGTTAGAGGCTGTTGTTTCATTTAATGCACGTTTTCTGGTGTTGGTTTGTCTAGAGGTTAAAGTGCAGAAAAGGCTTGTTCAGTTCAGCGATGCAGGACTGCAGAAACGTTATTTAAAATTAAAATGTCTATTTTCACATTCTGATTTGATTTTTTACTGATATCAAGACAAATTGCTTGGTTACCTTTTTGAGGGGGAAGGAAAAGGATAGAGTGTTGAATAAAAATGTTGTTGAGGTCAGTCAAAAGAGGCATGATTGAAGCTGTTTGGAAATAGGAAAACAGAGAAGTTGAAACAACTAATCCTTCAGGGTAGCATTGCAAATAGAGCCCTCATGAGCTAAGAAAGGACTGTGGGACTGGGGGAGAAGGGAGCATTTCAGTAAGTAGATGGGGCAGCAATGTTTCAGCTAAGATGATTTTGGGGAGTAGCTGCTTGATGAGGTGCTGTTTCACTAAAACATTAAAAAAAAAAACACTTGAAAGAATCAACCTCCTGCCCACTTCCTTTTTTTTTTTTGGTTTGAGATTTTTAATTACTCTTAAATGTAGGTCACTGATTTTGGCAAACTTGGACACGGGTTTTGTAACTTAAAAATTCTGCACAGCCTGCTCACCAGGCTGCACTGAGTTCACTTGAGTGCATGGAGGAGTCAGGCAGTCCAGCAGACCTGAGGAGGGGCAGGAGGGAGTCCCATGGTACGGCAAACCCGAGGGAAGCATGGATGGTGTTCCAGCTGGCCAGCTGCTTCTGAAGGCAACTTACAGCAGCTAAAATGTTGTTCTCTGCTTTTCCATTTGTGTCAAGAAATGGAGATGTTTCTGTTGTTTTACATACCTGACAGTCTGTGGGTTCTGCACAGAGTATTACCTGCTACTGTATTAGTGCTACATTTAAATGCATAGGTTTGCAGCAACAAATGTCCTTGTGCACGTATAGTCCTTGATGCTGACTTTGTGCCTGAGGTAAGCACTATGTGTGAGAATGGGAGCTGTCATTCTATGAATTTCCTGGTCTTTGTGTAATTAAATTATTGGTCATGATATTGTATTAGCTGTGGCAGGCAGACATAGCCTTGTATGCATAAGTATCTGTGGGCAGGTCACTGTGTACTGTAGAATGTGGGTCTCCAGGATACTTTACGCCATCAGGGTGTAGGTTTTCTGGAGGTACAGTAAAAAAAATGGGTTTGGTAGGTTGGGGTCATGCTGGTGATGAAAGGGCCACTTGTTTTTTCTCCATCTCAAAAGTGTTATGTTTTTCTAATTTAAATATTTTGTAATGTAAAATTAATGACTTACCTAGATTATTTTCCATCTTTTACATTATGCTTTAGCAAAAGAAATATCATGGGGTTTTTTTTTTCTGTTAGAAGAGTAGTTTCATGCTCACCCCACAAGGGTGAGAAACAAGCAGGGGTGGGTTGGCATGTGCTGTCTATCCAGCTTTTCAGGAGCCCTGCTATCTCCCCACGGGAGGGTGGGTGTTCGGCAGTAGCTATGCCAGCTGCTAGGTGTGCTTGTGAGCCCAGGACTATTTCAGCAGAGTTTACATAATTCTTATAGAGCTCCAGGTGTCATGTTTTGGGGATAGTAACCTGCAAATAGCTTTTTACTGGAAACCATGACTACTAACCAATAGCTTCGTGACATAAATTCAGAAAATACCTCCTTGCAAAAGACTTCTTGAAAGCTCTTCCAAAAGACTGCAGAAGAGTTTTGTTACTCATTCCAAGATTATCAAACACATTTGGCTCCAGGAGATAATTTCTGTTTTTCACTTCAATTGCACTTTAAGCTATAATATTCTTTCAGGGTCTGACATGAAACGTGGGTTTCTGCTTTACAGAGCATTTGTAATATATGAGGGCACAGCCACAGCAAAGATAGCCTTTGGCTATTAAAACCCAAATATACTTAGACTGTTTGTTTGGCTTTTCTTGTATGTTATATACAGTAGCTTTCTCGGTGTATGTAACCTGAAGGGGCTTTCCTACATCATGCTGGCTACTGTTTTGATTTGGAAGGAATAGACACATCAACATGCCTTCTAATTTCCTCTGCTCTGGTTTTGTTTAATATAATTAGCTTACTAAGCAGTAAAAGGCAGTCAAGGTCATTAGCATCAACTTCATTCTTTGTCTTGACATGTTAGCTACCCGCTTTTCCTTCAAAATTATCAAAATTATCCTTAAAAATCCAGTTAATTTTTAAAGTTTAGTAACTATAGGAACACATTCAAATCTGTGTTTCTCTCCCTGATTTCTGCATTGTGCTCTGTTCGAGCCCAGAGAGGCTCAGGTATCAACTGCTTCTGTGCAAGGTATTGTTCTCTCAGAGACCTGTGAGACTGTTCCTTGTGTGTAAAGAGGAAAATATGGGGCAGGTTCTTAAAGAAGTTCAGAGGAATGGGAGTGATTGGCTCTGAGTCCTGGAGCCTCACTGAATGAGGTGAATGAACAATTAAGTAATGGCAATATATAAGAAACACCTGGAAATGAACACCTGTGTAATTTGACCCTTTGTTGTGTCAGACAAGGGTGAGATTAGTTAGTGATTTGTATGAAAGTAAGCACCACAAGGCCCAGCCTTAGCTACTTGGTGGTTTGATTGCAGGAGTAACCAGGCTTTTTCTACCTAATTTCCCTTACTGATCCCTGCAATTGCACTCAGCTTTTTGGGGAAAGGATGTTTCCAAGCAGATTTTTCTTTCTGAATATACTTCTCACTGCTTTTTCTTTCACAACCAAAAAGCACCTGAAAACTTAGAGAAAAAATGCCAGTTAGGACTTGTCAAATACCTCTTCCATTCTGTCAGATGTTTTATGAACTGAACTATCTACGTAACTGAATTAATTTTCAGTATAAACACAGCAGTTGTATTTATCTGGGAAATACTGTGGTTAAAAATGACTCATGTATACCTTACAGAACTATTCCACAATAAACATATATTTTGTGTATAAGAAAAATCCCAAAGGCAAAATTCTTCAGCTCTGCTTCAATGTGTGGCTAGAATTTCAGACACATTGTCTATTTCAAAATCCGAACAAATCATTTGAGGCCTCTACATTTTTAGAATACTTCTTTTTTGATAACAACCACCTTGTAATGGAGTCTCTGGACTCTTTGGCATAATCTGTTCTGTGTAAGGTAGAAATGAACACCTCAAAGTAATTTTTTTTTCCTAACCAAATAATAGTAGAAACATTTACATCTTGTATATTACAAATATTTTGTGAAAAATGCCATGTTTATTTAATTAAATTGAGAAATTCCTTGGCTTTGTATACAAGGGGACAAAAGGATATATTACAGGCTTTCTAATTTTGAAGGTACTTGGCATAGTGCTGTCTGTATGCTGTAAATTAAAGAATGCCTGCTTGTTCTTTAAGTGCAAGTACATTACGTAGATACTCAGGAAAAAAAATTAAGAAGTCAGTTTTAAATTGCAAGCTTGGAGTGTGGTGAGTTTTGAAACTGCTTTCAGTTGATGCTTAATAGTATTATAGTTGCCACAAGTAAGGTCTAAACCTGTCTATCTTGCTTCATTACTCACTTCTGATAGAGAAGTCCAGAGTACCTATAGCTTTATATTTATGGATGCCTTTTTTAATGTCCAAGGCTTTTATTCGTTATTATGAAAGCTTATATTGTCTTACATTGTAAACTCTGGTGACTATTGTTAATCTGTGCAAAACACTGATTTTGCAAGCAGTGATTGTTTTGCACACACAGAAAATGTAACCAGACTCTTGGTAACTATCTTCTTACTTTTTTTGCCCCATGACAAATATAGTGCAGATTTACAGCACTGTTTTGCTGACTGATGAAAGCAAATGTTTTCCTAGCAATTGCAATTTTTCTTGTCCTTGCAGCTGCTGTCCATGTTTTTTAATCTCTTCTTAAAAGGTAACACTTCAACTTCATTAGATAAATGGTATAATATGTAAAGCTCCAGAGCTGGGACCACATGCAACTGCACTGAACTTCTGTGGTACTTTTCACCTAGAACAAGGTCAAGGCTAGGATTTGTGCAAGAGCTTTAGCACGATGCTTAAGAAGGCTTTTCTAAAAACTCTGATGGGAATCTTCCTAGGAGTTGCAAGTGAGGAGTAGACAAGCTAGAAATAAGTAAGTAAGTGTCCATACATATGCTTACATAGCTAATGGTTAAACAAAGAAATTTGATAACAAGTGATTTAGAAAGAAAGCATATAGTAGTGATTTGCTGTGATATTTAAGGCATAATAGCAGAAATAGCAGCAGTGTAATAGAAATCTGAATTTGATTTGATCCCATTTCCTTTAGTCTTTTAAGGTTACCTCCTTGTCTTGCGAAAGCTGAGAGGAGCACTCCTGTTGCGAAGGAACTGCTGATGAAGCTGAAGGTGAGAGGAGAGGGCTGTTCTCTGCCCTTGGGCTGGGCAGTGTCTGGCTGATCTCTGCTGAGATGCCTTGAGATGTCAGTGAATCTCTTGCAAAGAAATTATAGGAATGACTGACTATTCACCTCTTCCTAATGCATGTTCCATGCAGCAATTGATGTGAGCTCCTGATCCATAATGCAGATTCTTGCAATGCTTTCTTGCCATGACAGTTAATTTTTCCCTGTGAATTATATAGGAAGATGTAACTTAGATTTTTCCCCGATGTTGTACCTATTTTTTAGTAGAACAGTTTTCAGTCTCAACTTTTTGCATAAAAAAAAAAATATTTTGCTGGCGTATTTGGATAAAACTGCTTTTCAGTCTCCTCAGACATCCTCTAATTTTATTCCAGCAGTAGCAAGAGGAAGTATTCTCTTTTTCTTCTTCACAGATTTACAGAATGCAGGTATGTGATAATGAGTTACAACAGTCTGACTCCATCATTGCTGATAGTTTGGTACAATTAAGTCAGGTCTAATCTTAAAATAGGCCTAAATCCTAAATAAATATAGCATTAGAATTGCAATGAATAATTCCTGCTTTTTGAAAACAGTAATTGAATGCACAAATATTAAAGGCAAACCACATGGGGGCCCAGTACATAAGATTTCTAATCTACTTAACAGGATAATTTTATATGGCTAGATTCAATTAAAAAGATAAATACATTCAGTTTTCTCACAGGAGAACCTGCACATACTTTGTATTCAATCTAACTCATAGGGTGTAATTTTAAGCATTCACTGTGTCAGTGATTTGAAATTTTTTGACCCTCCCAAAAATGAATTTATTGCATTAATAGGGCTCTGGAAGACCTGGCAAATCCTGCCAGGCAATTTGATATTTGTCACTCTGAGGTGTCTGCCCATCTTTCCATTCTCTGACAGGGCCAAAGGGAAATGTGTACTTCTGCTTCCCTTTTCTCATCCCCAGACTCCTGCGCTCGCTTGAGCTGCTGGTGAAGGGCTGCGAAGGTGGGTTTAGTGATGGCCTGAAAGAGCAGCTGCTGAAAAGCACTCAGAGCTCATCTGTCATCGTCCAGAAATTTGTAGGGATTATTTGCGTGTCATGACCTGTCTCTGAGCAAGGGCAGTTGGGTTAGATTTGAGTAAAGGAGATGGTAAGAAGATCCCCCAAACTCTCATAAAGAATTAGACAGTAGGTTGTTTGTCTGATCTGTGTTGATGCTCTGGCCTAAACTGGAAACTTGTTTGCAAAGTTTCCATATGATTACCCACTGGCCTATAATGTATGAGCAGAGTGAGACCACGCTATTAAGTCATCCAGGACTGCAAATACTGTGACCCTGAGGAACTATTTAACATGCTGGTATTACTAGATGGTAGCTTTGTCTGACCTGTTCATTAGGATTGGATCAAGTGGTATTATATTGCTAAAGCCAGAAAGTAAATGACTGAACAAAATTTCCTATGATGATTCTAGCTAATGCAAGAAACTAACTATATACTCTGATTTATTACTTTATTTTCTATCAACATAGAAAAAACTGACTATGAAAGTTTGCTGTAAATCTCAGCTTAAATTTTGTGCATGGTTTATAAAGGTCATTGTGCCCAAGGCTCCTTATTTTCCACTTAATCAACTACTGCTTCCATGGCCCAGTTGCATTTCAGCAAACATCCTTTCAGTATGATGTGACACACCCAGTGAATTTGCACAATGTGTGCTTGAAGAAAACCCTGATCTTTTTACATGTGAGGACAATGATTCAAGTGTTTAAAATTATCTGAATGTTCTGCATATCAATTCAGCATTGTTGTCATGCCTGAGTCTTTCTAAATGTGAAATTAGTAGATTTAGAACCCAGAGCTCCCCTGGAGTGTCCCCATAGATAGATTGTAGGTCACAATAACATGAGACAACCTAATTACCATAGCCATTGAAGGGACTGAATACACAGTAGGCACTGGATTATGAATGCTCAATTCCGAGGAATCCATTCCCTAAATGGTTGCTGTTGGGTCCTTCGTAGGCATTTTTATCTGTTTAGTCACAAATTTGTTCTACAACCATTGTGACAATATTATTACTTAAAAATATCTGCAAAGCTGTAAAAAATTCATCAGCAAATACAAAATGCAATTTTTTTTCCCCTTTTTAATGCTGAATTGGGGTGGGGGCTGGGGAATCTGCTGATTGTAGTTTAGATTGTCATGCATGACTTCTCTGTCCCTTTTACATTTGTTTTTGGTTTTCTGTATGACATTGCAAATGTGGGGATGGCTTGAGTAAGAAGCTCAGCAAAACTTGAGAGCTTTTTTTTTTTTAAAAAAAAGTTTTTCAGTAGTGGTAATAGCCACAACACTGTTTCCATCATTTAAAAAAAAAAAAAAAAAAAAAAAAGAGAGATCCTGCTTGAAGCTGGGGAACAGGGGCCTTTCTGTCTTCAAAAAGAGTACCCAGGTTCAGTTAGAGAACTGGAGTTCAGTGCAGCTGCTCTCTAGAAATGTTGTTATATTCTGTATTTATGGTCTACATTACTAATTTCTAAAACTGGATATAGCTACCATCTTACTCTCCAACAGTAACTGATGTTGCAGTACTCATTTTCCTCTTTATTTTAAAATTTAAACATTTAGAAACCCGTGGGCAAGGGAAGGCAAGCACCCAGGTCAGTTTTGATCATGTCCTTTCTACAATATGGTTCAGGCTTTGCTCTTGTCATAACATGAGCATGAATGTGAGCACTTGCATCTTGGATTCAGAAGGACTAATTCAGCTTATATCATCTGGGAAGAGGGTTAAGTGAAAGGAGAATAAAGCATGTTTTTGTGTCACTGTATTGTGTGTGCATCACTAGAAAATCGTCCCATGTAGATGATGCCTTACTGAGTCTAAGTGTAAGTAAATCTCCATCCACACTTACTCCCTAGTAGCTCCTGAGACTGAGCGGGGCAGATCTGGCAGTAAGCTCTTGATGAAATAACTTGATACCTTGGAAGTTTTCATCTTAAATTGATTTGATTGCAGAAGTGACTGAGACAAGAAGCTGGAAATGCAAATTTTGTTTTGTCATCTACCACTTTGCCCCGTTTAAATACTGTGCTCAAATAGTTACACAGGGATTGGTGTAAGCACTTGCATTTTCCTGCTCACAAAAGAGCAACAACTCTGAGTGACATCATTTGGTTCCAAATATCACAGTTCAGGGTTGTGCCTGGGTTCAACTTCTACAAGACAAGGGCAGCCTACCTACAGTTACCAAAGGGAAACTGTTAACACTTTGTATTTAGTGCACAGTTTGGGAGCAGAAGTTGTGCCCAGAAGTTAAGTGAATTGCTAGTGTCACACTTCTGCTAGCTCTCCAAATAGTTTTTATGGCAAAAAAATATGGCAGAATTTTAAAGGATGGCTTGCACCAGCTCTAAAAGAATTGACCTAAGAGAAATATCTGTGAACTGGGTTTTTTTATTTGTCGTGGGTTTGGTAGTTTTTTTTAGTATAATTTTGCTTTTAGAAAACTGCATCTTAGTAAATTAAATAATCTACTCTTAAAGCAGTGAAAATATTCTTTTAGTGCTGTTTTTTAAATAGTAATCTGATTTGTTAGATAGTAATATTTGAACTTCTAGTATTAATCATCATTTTGGTGAGGGTGCAATCTTCACATTTGGGATTTTATTGCAGTAAGATTTTATTTAAGAATAAAGTCAACAAGTATAGTACAGAAACACTGCAGGGATGGTATATCTTCAATATATACAAGTGCTTAAATATGCAGATAGATAAGAAGTACATTTTACAAGGCGACTGATTGTTCAGGCATATAACTTTGATTTTAAGGTTACCTTGTTTTCAGTGGTCATTAAGCTCTTTCCCTGTTTCAGTACCAAAGAACTTATCTGCTTATTTAGGCACATAAAGATCCCTGAAAATACCATTTCTTCTGAGGACCTGTCTTTTCAAGGAAGCAGAGCTGTTGCTGATGCTATGTTATGTTTAAACATGAGTCTCACCGAATTGAGTTTGAAATACAGCTTCACAGGTTGTGGTAAGAGTATTAGAAATAACTTTTTTCCAATAAAACAGTTTCCCATATCAACTACACTTGATGTTTCACATCTGTATGATAAAAATATCAATCCCTCCAACTAGGTCTGAAGTCAAGAAATCAAAAATATATATTTCAGGACTTCAGGGGAGATTTCTTTATTTCTGAGACTGCTGAGCTACAGTAACTGTGTCTAGTCTGTAAGGTTGGGAGGGTATTGGGGGCAGGGAATGAAGTAGGAATATTTTTGTCTTGAAGTCACCACTTCAGTCCTGCCTAGGCCAGGTGGCATTGCCCCCATATCAGTGGGTGAGGGCCTGAACTGGTTTTCTGCGGGCTCTACAACGCAAGATGTGCCACCCCCTGCTCAGCCCCAGCCCTTGGGATAAAGCTGTTATTATTTGATGGAGAGTTAATGGCACTTTGTGAAATGAAAGTTGTGGAGGCTGCGTGGCTGTAGTCTTTGCTTTCACTGTGTGTTAACCACAGGGTGAGTAATTGAATGCTCATCCATGTGTGATCATCTGCGCTGCCACAAGCTCATTATCAGCATTAGCGTGCTGAAGTCACCCGAGGCTCAGTAATGGTGCTTTCTGTGGCCACTGCAAGAAGTGCGGCTGCCTTTGTCCCTATCCCAAGATGCCAGCCAGCAATTCCCAGTAGCTGTTGGAAAATCTCAGTTTATAGAATTATTACAAATCCTTTCTGTGCTCATAAAGCTGCAAGCTAGAATCTAAAATCTGCCAAGAAATTTGCATGCTTGCATGGTCAAGTGGCTGCCTGCTGGTCAGATGCTGTGGCTGTTATTTTATTTTATTTAGGGTGAGGGCTGGGTGCAGCTGGCTAAGCATTGCATACAATGAGACTACAGAGCAAGAGCAGAGGAATAAAACCCAGGATACTTCATGTGTATTTAAATCTGTGGAAGAATGGTGTTTGGGGCTTCATATTGTGTCACGACATCAGTAAGTTCCTGGTTATTCCATTTCTGCGGCATTTTCTTCAGGGTTTTCCCTGAAGCTTCAAGAGCTGTATCTGCTTTGTCCCATGGTGCTAGCAAAGGTGTGTAAAAGTATGGAGCTGCCATGGGGAAAGGCAGCCTTTTGCACCTCTGTGAGGACAGGTTGTGTAGAAGGGACTCCTGGGAAAAGTTAAGAAAAACTTTTACTGACATTTTCCATCACATTCTGGATCTCTACAGAACCCAATCATACTTACTAAAGCACTACTCTGGGACATCCATGATTTCTGAGAAAAGATTAACTGCCCCACTTCAGTGACCGATTTCTTGAATGTCCTCACTGTGTCACCACTTGATACCATGTTGGAGATCCTGTGACACAGTCCCTGCACCACCAGTTTCCTGCCAGTGGCATTTTTGTCCATGTGGCCCAAGACTCTCCTTAAAAAAGGCTGTTCAGCTTTCCTGAAGCACCCATAAACATACCCTGCTAGATGCAGTGGGGGAGGAAGGAGAGACTTCACAGCTGGAGTGGGAACTGGAAATTGAAGACATGACCTCTTCTGCTGGGGGAGCACCGGCTGCTCAAGTAAATTGGTCAGCGTCAAAGGTGAATGAGAGAATGGAGAAAGACCAACTTTTTTTACGTATTTATACATTTATTTGGAAAGGAGGGGAAAACAAATCTTATCAACTATTTCAGGCATTTTTTTTTGGTAAATGACAAAGCATTTTGTTATGCAGGAAACAACTGCTTCCCCTCTAGAGTTTTTTGGCACTTGAAAGGAAACAAGCCAACTCCAAACCTCTAAAGAGGAGACCAGTTACAAAGACTGATTATTCTCCCTGTAAAGCTTTTTAAGAGTTTCTCTTGCATCAGACAGAATGATGATTCTTCTACACCCCAGAAATACCGTTGTATTTCATTTGGAAGAGTTTACCTGCATGTGGCAATAGACAGTACTGGAGTTTTATAAAACTCATATCTGCTACCAAGAACATTATATGTGGAATATTCCATGTAATTCAGTCCCCAAAATAGCCAATAAAGTGGCAAAATAATGAAGAATGTTTACTTCCGAGTTTCATGAGGAGACTTGAAACTCCACTTATGCTGAAGAAAACAGGGAAATGTCATCAGTTTTTAGAATGTTGTTCTGTTTTAGAAACAATAGAGTCTTTTCTTCTAAATCCTTATTATGTTGAGGGGTTTGGTTATTTGTCTGTTGGTTTACAAGGTTATTTGCCTTAGATGCGTATTGAGTGCATATGTAGTATGATCATTTTGATTACCTGTGTGTTCTTGCAACCAGACAGACTGTGAGATCCATGCAAACCTTCCCTGAACCTGGAGATGGTCTGGACAAACTTAGGGAGGAGGTCTTTTGTTGTGTGTTTTGTAAGTCAGGGACTTCTCTAATGCAGAAAAGGGGGTCAGAATATCACATATGAAGTTGTATTTATTGAGTAGGACTGGAGGACAGACAGAGATGCAAAGTCCTAAGGGATTAATGGGTAACTACTGCTGTGCAAGTGCAATTTCCTTCATGTATTGGATGGCTTGAATAGCAAAATAATAAAAAATAGCAGGATGGCAAAAAAATTCACTTTGTGAAATCCTCATACTGCCCAATTCCATTTCTTGCTGTGGTTGTAACACGGACCTTGCTAAGTCAACAGGAATTGTATGCCTGGATGGGGGAGCTCCTGTGCTGGAATCGGGGGTCAGATGGATGGCCAGAAATAGACCAATTGGAAGGCTGAGTTTGGCCTTTTAAAGAAGTCAAAGCAAAGGCATTTGGTTTCGCTCCTGTGTTTATTAATAGCTGGCTGGTGCTGTGCAGCACATTCGACAGTGCAGCCCAGGGTCGGTAGGGATTGCCTGTGTGCTTTTACCAGCTGTCAGTGTGGCAACTGTGAGGTCCCAGCTGGAGCACCAAATTCATCTCCAGGAGCCAGCAGGTTCCCCCTCCCCAGCTGGTGTACCTGGGGGGAGTTAGAGGGGAGCAGTTCCTCCGCTCAGAAGAGGCTGCTGTGACCTCTTAGCCACAAGTGGAACACCAACAATGAGGAGGGGAATTGAGAAAGAGCAACTCTTACTTGGCTTTCATTTTTCAGGCATTAAGGCTGCTCTGTCTTGTCTGTACTGCTCTCCTCTTCCCTTATCTGCTGCTCCCACCCCTAACTTTGCAGACCACGAAGTCAGCATTCGAACCAGTTCCTGTCCCACTGCTCTCCTCCTGCCTTCCAGTGCGTGGGGCACATGATGAATGGCCGTGGTGATGCCAGCCCCAAAGTCTTGTGCTGGCACTGGAGGAGAGCATCAGGCATTTTTTCAGGTGCATTGTCTTATCTGGGAGGAAAGATGCATTGGGCACCCTGACCCAAAGGCACAGGGTAGAGAAGGCCAGCAACATACTCTTGATATGGGCTGATTTTGGGATGAGGTCTGAGTGAAATTTTGTGCTGCCTGAGAACAGTTATCCAGGGGACTTCTGTACCTACAGCAATGCAGTCCTGCTCTTCTCTTGAATTCGGCTCTCTTGGTGGCAAGAGGTGTCTGCAGGAGGATCCTGGGCCTGTCTGTCACCCTGGAGAGGCACAGACAAGGAGGAAGTCTTCAATAACACTAGTGAAAGAAGTGAACCCCCCAGTAATAACAATAGTAAAAGAGAGGGAAAGCAAGGCTGGTGATCCCCTTTGAGAAGGGGGCTAAGTATAGGCAGCTGTTTTAATCCTAAAATAATGGGCCATCAACTAACAGGTTAACAATTGAAGGGGTTGTGTATTAATGCCTGTTTGGAATGACAGTCATTATAATATAACTTCATGCTGCATTTTCAGAGGCATAAGTATTTGCAGTGGCAAGTGGGCAGTGGAGAACCAGGGCCTCTTTCATGCTTAGGTGATAAGCATATATGGTTCATGCACTCTTCTGCTCTGAAAAGGAGCCTGTGTAGTTCAAATATCAAAGGGCCAGTGCTTTGCTCTGTTAGAGGAGGTCATTCTGAGCCTCACTCGTGTTTTAAGAGTAATGATGGATTTTAGGGAAATAAAAATAAATGTATATGTGTGGGTGGACAAAAGAAAGGTAGTGGCATAAACCAAAGTCTCAACCAAAAATGCTTTAAAGCCCTAATTTCTGCGCCCCACAGTTGCAGAGTGGCAGTTTCACAAGAACCACAAAAGGTGACAACAGAGTTGTAGTGTTGTGCCGGCTGATGCGTCCACGTGTGGTGACACTGAGCACCTGCTTTGTATAGTTTCCCACCAGATTCTTGTGTTCTGGGGAGGGAAGGGAGATGCAACTGAATATTTTCTGTGTTAATGTATGTACCACTCAAGAGTCATGATGGACACTGGGCAGGAACTGAGATTACGATTGCATCATTTAGCATGTCAAACTATTCCCCTGAAAAGGGCGTTTTGGACTATATTGTCCAGAAGCCAGGCATTATCAGGAATCCACAGGCCTTGTTTGAGAGCTCTGCAGATTTCATTTTGAATATCTTTGTTTTAAATAAGAAAATGAGTAAATTTCTATATTTAGAAGATTACTAGGCCCTCAGTTTTTCCATCTATTTATTCATATGTCTAATTATATTCCAGTGATTGCTTCCTTTACAAATATTGGAAGTACTCATGTAATAAAGTCATCATATGTGCATCTTCAAGAGCAGGGCTTAAATATCACTAAATTGTTTATTTGTCTTCCCAACTGTTCCCTCATATTCAAGCTAAATAACATGAAAGAGTAGAAAAAGTAAAGTACTCAAGATACTAAGTTTTATAACAACAATCATGCCAATTTCTGCTTTATAAAGAGAAAAAGGAAAAGAAGGGGGAATAGAAATAAGAGGGAAACCTAGCTGATGATTCAAAACCCTAAAACCATAGTGCTGATGAAATATTGGAACAGGTTTTAGAAAAACAGGGTGGCTGTATTTTCCCTTTAAAGAAAAGTAGTTTTATTTTTTTTAGAAGTTCTAGAACTGCAGTTTTCAAGTAAATAAATTACTTGCAGCAACTAGTGAAAAAAGAGCTTTTTAAAGTAGTACTTTCTGTTGCCTCTGTCCTAACTGATCTTTCTTGTTATTCTTTAGAAACATACAAGTATCATCTCTGTTTAGATCCACTTTTATTTCCTCTAGTAATTTGTGAAAAAATCTTCAGGTTTCCTACAGTTAAAAACTACCTTCTTAGCTACAGATTTTAAAATTAAGTTTTTATAGATTTTTTTTTATCCTTTTGAATAATGAAATTTCATTTTGCATAATGTATTATTGAATGTTATGAAGTTTAAAAGGGTTATGAAGTTTAAAAGTGCAGTACATGGAAAAGCAGTAAGCTTTTCCAAGTAAGTAAGTGGAGCTGTGCTGCTTAAAGTGCAAATTCATTTTGTTGGATGTGATTTCTGAATGTTATGGATTAGAGGAAATGTTATGTTGGACAGCATAGATTAGAATGAGAACTGTGTTGACTACCAGATAATGGCACAGTGGAATTTTTGATGCAAGGGAAATACCTGCCTAGTCTTAGAAAAAGCACAGAGCCCTACCTGCTTATGTGGAGATTAACTGTCTGTGCTGAGAACCCCCTTCTGCTGTGGGGACAGAGGTTGATCCATTGGAAGGTTATTGCTCAGCCAGGAGACTGCAATCTTCTACAAAGTTTGTAAGTATGATAATATGGAACTGCCAAGAATTTTACAGTCATGAATGTGCATTCATATAAATAACACCTAAGGTTATGTCTCTCTAACTAAGGCATGTGGAGACAAGGCACACAAATATTTAGGTGTTGGCTTACTGTAGTCATGCAGCTTCTTTAACATGAAAGAGACACCTCTTCTCATAAAATATTTTAGAATTGCTTTTGTTCTGAGTTGCTGTGTGAATAAGAAAAAACCCAACTAAGTAGGGTAGTCCAAGTTCTCATCATGAAATAAGAAATGCGAAGACAGTAGAGCTGAGCTATGAAAAACCATGAAGAATTCAGAAAAGTGGTGTTGCTTGAAAAATGACTCGTTTTTACTGATGCCATTGTTGAAAGATGAACACAGGCCCAAGAAAATTAGAGATTTTAATGGAGCCTTGCTTTCTAAGAGGGTTTTCATGCTGCCAGTTGAACTGTAACAATGAGCCAGTTGCTACCAGCAGCCTGCTTCAAGAGTAGATGCATTTGGCATTATTTATACTAGGCAGACTTACCGCCTCCTGTTAATCTGAGGGGTGAGGCAGAGGAGATATTTGTAACCTTGTGAAGGGCAGATATGGTTTCTGGGTTCATGATGCTTCTTCAGTTCCTGAGATCACAAACTTGGTAAGACTGGGGATAAGGAACAGATAGAAGCCAGCCTTTTTTGAGGTTCTAGTTTGGCAATTACACATGTTCTAACAGCACATAAATGCATAATTATGAGCCTGGAAATAAATATTCTGTGTGTGTGTGTGTTCATCCTATTTGCTCATCATCAGTTGATTCAGTATTTTCTTAATTGTTAGTTTTATATGGATTTACTACTGTTCTTGAGATTTGAATGAGTGCATGTACAAAATTTTTGAACTCCCCCAAATGGAGTTTTAGCTGTCATTTATCATGGTACCAGAGGAAGCACATTTGAGAAAGTTTGAAATAGGGTACTTGGGAGATTTACAGAAACTAAGTTGAATTCTCAGCCAGGAACATGATATGAATTGTAATGAGAACAGTATTAGCAAACACATGGAAAATCACGCTTCTTGGAATTCTTTCAGTGAGCTTGTAGATAAAAAGATGAGTCAGTTGTCACAATCTCCTTGGGTTTTTCAAGTTGCTTTGAGCCCTGGAGAACTGAAACTGGTATGCAATAAAGAAAAGATCCTTTTGTAGATTATGAGATGGCTGAAGAAAAGGGGAGGAATACATATTTCTCTTAGAGAGAGATCCCAGAGGGGTGTATACTGTTTGCCATGTTTAAAAACCTAGGAAGGGATGTGAGTATTAGTGGGCTAGTGTTTCCTGCTTCTATAAAATGTTTTGTGAGTTAAAACTAAAGCTGGTTCTAAAGAAAAGTTTTCATATATAAATGATGGAGAAATAAAATAACTGACTAAGGTTCATACTATACAAAGCAATTTGCTTGAATTAAAAAATAGATTATGAACTAACTTGTTCCATTCAGGATCTTGGTCTTCCTGTGGTAAGTTCACCATCATCTCAATGGTTACTGCCAGTCAAAAAGAGAATTAGAAAATTAGGAATTACTAATGGAATACTGTATGACACAGAGTGTCTAATTATGCTACTGTTATAAGTCCTGTCTTTGCTACATCTTGAATGTTGTGTGGTATTCTGACAATTCTGTCTCAAAGGCATATGATAAAAGTACAAAGAATGCCCAAAGTGTTTAGAAACATATAATGATATCTATTTGAGATATGAATTGGACAATGAGCCTTCTGTGTAAAAACAGATGATTGAAGTGGAGTATGACAGAAATTTATACATGAATAACATGACTATAAAATGTTCATTCACTTACAAACATGTAAGACAGTGGGGCACACAGTGAAGTTATTGGGCAGGGGAGTTTGAAGCAGAAAGTTCCTTTTCCCAGAGTGCACAATTTAATTACGTATCTTGTTTCCACTGTGCTGTAGAGGTCAGTAATATAAATTAAGTTATATAAAGTAGAAACTGTCAATAAATACAGTGGTTTGAATGAACCCATGGCCAAACAAAGTCTGTAATCTGCAGAGCACTGGCAGGAAACAAGAGAAGGTGCTCTCTATTACACACTCTAAGGTGATTACTATTGACAGCTCTTAGGAAGCATACTGAGCTATCCGAACTTTTTCTGAGTCAATAAGTCTGTTATTTAAAAAAATAAAATTTTTTTTATACTTGTAATTGCTGGGGAAGGAGCAATGTTGCAGTGGCCAAAATTCTAATAGGGTCCTGTTGAGGCTTTTCCTCAATATTTGTCTCTTAAGAAAAGTGACTATTGCCCTGTCCCCTCAATAAATCACACCTCTAACTTTGAACTTCACAGATTTTCAAGATTTGGGGAGAGCCAATGTCGTGGGTTTGTCTAGGTGACAATTTTTTTTACCACACCCCCCAACCAAATTGCTCTAAGTTGAGAGAAGGTTTATGCAGACAAAACCAAATCCAATTGGGGAGAAATAATATTAGGATTTATTACTACACAATAAAAACTAAACAACTATATCTACTACAATACTAATTAAGTAAAAGCACTATGCATCTACAGTTTGAGTCCACAAAAATACTCTTCCCTCCTTTGTATTAGTCCAGGAGGAGAAGCAAGCAGATTCTTCTAAGGCATTCTGCAGCACTTGTAAGTTTCTTCTCTGTTATCTCTGAGACAACAACTTCGACTCGTTGCAGCTGGAACAGTTTCTCTCTGGCCCTTTTCTCCTCTGTGTCGCCGAACAGGGCTGGGCCTACCTCCCTCCTGGGCTAAGGCCGAAGGCTGGGGTTACCCAGAGTCCTGTAAGTCTTCCATGGACTACCCAAGGGGACACTTGTTTTTTCCATGGTCTGCACCACACGGTCACAGGGGATAATGGCTTTTGAGTCCACCCCTGTTTTCTGTGGGGTCCCTTCTGATGGGAATAGCCCTTGATAGACCTCTCCAACGTGGGTCTATCCCTCAGACAACAGTTCTTTCATTCTCTGCTGTCCTTCGGGGTCAGCAGCTGCACCAGCATCGATCCCTCACTGGGACCACACATGGCTTCCTACCCGAGCCGATGTGCTCTGGCGTAGGTCCACCTCAGCTGCACCTGCACGGATCCCTCTCTCGGATCCCGAGATCTTACCCAGGCCTCCTTGCACTGGTGTAAGACTCCTCTGCATGGGCTACAGTCCAGCAAAACTCCTTTCATGGAGTCACATCTTTTGCATCTGTTCCATCATGGGCTCCTTCGTGAGCTGCAGACGGGGGTTGTCTCTGCTCCCCAACAATCTTCCACAGGTGGCAGGGATTTTAAATTTCAGTCTTTTCCCTGCTGAAGGGAGAGAGAGGGGAAGAAGGAGCTGTCTCTCCCCCCCCCCCCTTCGGACTTCTCTCTCCGCTTGCTGCGGCTGTGACCTTGAAGGCTCCGTTATTTCTCTGGCTGCAGTTTCTAAGTTTCTTTTGCGAAGTCCTTTTAAGTCTTTTTTTTTTTTTCCTTCACTCCGTTACATGTCTGGATGAAGGGGGCTTTCACTGCTACCCCTGGCTCAGGACCGGGGGAGGAGGGAGGCCTGGCCCCCACCTGGGGCCTGCTGCCTCTCCCTCCTAATTTCCAACTGCGCAACTAACCTTCCCTTCCGATTTCTTAAAGATGTAATTGGCAAAAGGCGTTACCAAAACTTCTGATTGGTTTTGTCCCGGAAATTCACCTGGGCAAACCACTTGCAGTCCCCCTTGCTAACCCACAACAGCCAAGGCTTCACCTGTGAGTCCCTAAAAGATCGCAGTGCCTCCTGTTGTACTTCTGGAACTGTGTTGCTGATGAAACTATGTTGCTTAGAGATTTGAGACTTGAGCGAGACCTTCCTAGCTGTGGCTACCTCTTGAATGCCTTCGTACTGGGAAAATCCTGGCAGAGGATGATTTGTGGTAAAGGTAATGCGGTCTCTCACTTCTTGGGGTTAATCAAGAAGCCTTTTGTTAGTGTTATCACAGGCCATGCCCTCTCTTTCTCCTGGATTTTGATCTTTGGGATAAAAACAAGGAATGGTGTAACAGAGATTGCCAACATCTTCCCTCTTTCGTGAATTGACTGGGGAGGATGTGTGTGGGCATATGTTCTAGTCTTGATTTACTAATCACAGAAAAAATCATACTGCAGCTTTGTTGGAACTTGTCTCACAAGATACTAAAAGCTGCTTGTTGACTCACTAGTAATAATGAAAAAAGAAAGGTCTGGCTAGGTATTAACATCATGCTAATCAGACTAAAACATTCCTTGTACTGAGAACTGAAAATCTTGTGTTTTGTCATGCCAGAATAATACAGGAGCTTGATACTGAGATATTTTTATTTTTTGCCCTGATTCAATGTGCCTTTAAAGTAAAAATTTACAGAAGTGGTTATCTGAAAGTATTTTGTCCGGGAGGCTATTTGTTACACTAAGGTTTTGGGCTTTTTCTCAGTTCCCCCTCCCCCCAGCAAAGTGTCATTGCAAAAAGGTTCTTCTTCTATTGCTCTTACAAATGATCAGGAAGAAATCAAATGCCTTTTCAAAAGATGTTGTTTGTTGTACAACAGAGTCTTACGAGAGGTGTTTATTTCTGTTGAATGTATTCACATTCAGTTTTAGGTCCTGCTGATACAACTCTTAGTTTATAGTTTATGCTCTTCTGACAAAATAGTGCTTCCAGTCTTCAGGTGTTTCTGCTCCATTACCTCAGTGCTATTATATTACAATGCTATTATTATGATGATATTGCAAACAGCTCACCAGAAACTATGGAATACCAAGTCTGGTTACATTTTAGAGCTCTGGAGGTCTGAATCACAACGTTTGGACTCCTAGCTTTTACAGGGTTTGAAAATACTTCTTTTGCCCTGTTACGAGAATTGCAGTGTGGGTTTATGCAAGGCCAAGATGTACACAATCTTCAGGAATAAAGATTATTCTGATGTTCCAGAAAGGATGAGGAAGTGTTGGATAAAGAAAAATATCAGGAAATGTGGCAAGAGCTATGGTGACCTTGTCAGAGCTGCTGTTTCTTGGCAGAACTCAGCCCTATACTGTCTGGGGCACACCAGCAACATTCAGCTGACAGTGTGTTCCCATGCCCCTTAGGAAAAAGCACCTTTGGCCAGCAAAGCAAGGGAAAACTTTTGAGAGATTCACCAAGGGTAGGTCTTTTGTAGGGGGGAGATACTTAACATACCTTCATGACCTAGCTTGAAGTACTGGAATGCAGGCTCACCACGGCATCTGTAAAGATATGTAAATATACACATATATATCCATGGTCAGACTGTTTTTAGCTACCCAAGTTATTGCAATACATTGGGTGATGTTATCCACAAAAGATGAAAGAACTCAGGTACTTTACAAATTAAGTGTGTGTTAAAATAACCCTCTCAGTGGACAGTGGTATGCTGCTTTCATTTCTTCCTTAAACCTCAGAAAGCAACAGACCATGTGTAGATAGGGAGCAGGACACTGTAGCTGAAAGTAGCAGATCACCCTATGATTATGTAGATACAGCAAAAATTACAAAATAACAGTAAATACACTGAAACTATGTAGCATTCCCTACCATAAACTTCAGCAAAACCCACTGTTCAAATTGAAGTAAATCACAAATATATCTTCTATTACAATGAACACAAAGTTGGGATAAGGCCATGCACCCAGCAATAGTAAGCACGTATAACAAATTTATTGAGAAGTAGAGCTGTCGTGAAGCAATGTGGCGATTTGATATTGACTACAGAATGTGATAAGACTGTTATTTTTAAATGTAGTTCAAATTTTACTATCTACAGTGGAGCATTTTTATGTTCCTACTTCACCACAATGTTTTGGTTTCTAGATAGGGCCAGCCTGTTACCTACATGTCTGTGGAAGCCTTCTTAATTGACATAGATATTAATTCCTGTGCCTGATGCATCCTTGTGCTTCCGCATGCAAACTATGGTTAATGGTTACACGTCTGCAGATTGACTACCTCCTGTAACAGCTTCCTTTCTGACACCAAACAGATTGTCGAGTGATGCAAACTTCCCTCATAAGATTGATACCCTTATTCTTCCCTCTCAAAGCAGCTGTCAGTTTGGCATCCTGAGGCAGAAATAAATTTGGCATGCAGCAGAACACAGGATCTGAAAACTTGCAGTCACTGCTGACAGGCACAGACTTGTTCATGACCTTATCCCACTGGTGGTTGCCCTTGCCATGTGCAGCTGGTCAGCAAGTGCTTGTAACATCTGTTGATTGTTGCTTATTGTCTGCAGAATGCTCATTTGCTCAGATTTCTCTTCTAGCTGCTGCACACCTGGTGGATCTGATAGCTGTATTTCCACAAATACAGACCAATCAGTTGCTTCTCCCAGTAATGGTCAGTCAGCCTCAGGGGTGACAGCAAAGGGTTTGAAAACTGGAATGTTGAAAGTTGGAATGGAAAAGAGAGAGCTCCTAAAGTCTCTAAATATTAAGTGAAAATGAAGTGATGAAGTGAAACAGAAGGAGTGTTTTGACACTGAACACTTATTCTCTGATAAGTACAGCTGTACTGCGAAAATTCCCAGAGATGGAGAGCCAAAAAGCATGATGAGGGACATTAGTGCTCACCTACAATGTAGCATGCTTTTTACATGTGAATCATGGGAACTGTCAGTCAAATGTGCATATATACCTGTATCCCAGCTCAGCAGCTGATAGCTGTGCAGAAGTGACTGGGAATTTTCAGGTTTAGATGGGCTTTTTATAACAAGGCAGAGGTGGAAGGAGAATTCAGAAACCAGATCTGTCTGCGGGTTCGGCTGCAGCTTTTGTCTGTCATACTGGGGCACTCTCTTGCCCTTAAGTAGACCATTTTATAATCTCCACTTGGAAATGGAGATTATAAGACTGTTATACCTCATGGGGGAAAAATGAAAATGCTTTGAGATAGTCTTTTATGTTCTGTATGGAAAACACATCAGTACTGCAGAATATCTGCATTTTATTTTATTAATGTTAAGAACAGTTCCACAGTAAAATGGGTCAGTGTACCTTTATTTGCACTCAAGAAGCAAATTATCATGCCTTGATCTACCTGCCAGTTAGGTTGCTCAATTGCTTAAAAGTGGACCTTGATCCTTGGAGATGCTGATTGACTTTAGGAGTTGAGTAATAGCAACTGATGCATGCATTTCACTCAGTGTGGTCAGAAATTCACAGAAGTTTACTTTCTAGTTTGTATGCTAAAAAACATACTATTTGTCTGGTATGTCCTAAAAACACACACCCACAAGTGAAGACAGCAACATATGTGTGCCATGCAGGAAGTGATAGGAAAGGTACAGCCCTAGTGAAAACTGAAAACACCTCTCCCTGACTGTATCGTGTTACCTTCTTCAGGGTTTTGTGTTCCCAGATGTGTGAAATGAGCTGGGATATGTTTGGGGTGTTGTCTTTGAGATTGTTGGTGTGAGAGATGTAAATAAGCAAGGCAGAGCACTCCCAGCACACCCACACAGGGACTGTTAATTGACGTCGAGGAAAATACACATAGTTGTTACAATGTGTATTTTAGAATAGTTCCTTATCACATAAAGTAGGATTGGGCTCAAAGATGGTGGTTGGGCGCTGGAACAGTGTCCCCAGTTCACAGCACCGAGCCTGGCAGAGTTCAAGAAGCACTTGGATGATACTCTCAGGTGCATTGTGTGACTCCTGGGGATGATCCTGTGCAGGGCCAGGAGCTGGACTTCATGATCTTTGTGGGTCCCTTCCAACTTGTCATGTTCTGTGATTCTGTGAAATGTGATTACTATATAAAAGTCCAAACCCTGACTTTTAGAACCTCCAGAACAAAAATTTCCCCTGACAGAGTTAAGTTGGAGAGGATAACCAAGCCAGTGATGGTCTAAAAATAAACATTAGAGTAGTTACAGTGTATTGAAATGTGTTTGTGCCATAAATATTTTACCAGTTCATAATGTTATTTGAATAATTGTTTAAACTCAGTGCCTTAAATTTTGATTGCCTACAAGGCAAAAGTTATTTTGCCTTTTCCTAGGAAGATGTTTGAAATGTAGATGTAAAGAAAGATGGGGGAAAATAGTGAAAAAACTGAATACACAATGAATACAAAATTCAAAACTGTTTTTGAAACCTTTCCAATGCTCTATAAAAATGTGCACTTCCATAACTAATGAATGACCTTTCCTTCCTTGACCCAGATTTTAGTTGTTTGCAACAAGTGAACAAAAGAAAAAAATCACTTGAAGTCAGCAAAGCCAGCACAGCAGCTTCCATAAAACCCTTTGCCAAACTGATTAGATTTGCAATTCACTCACTAAGCCTGCCTGGTCATGGCAGCATCATGCAATGAATCTTTTCATTGAATAAAACTGGAACGGCAGAGGAACTAAATTTCTGTAGTACTTGTTTAAACTTGAAATTGTTCCTGATTAACTCACATGAGAGCAGTCTTATTCTAGAATAATAATAAAAAAATTCTTCCTGTTGAGCTTAATGTAGTTGTTTAATAATTAAACAGAAGCAGTTAATTGGAAAATACTGTATATGTAGACAGTCCTCAGTCTTTTTCCATTGGCAGTTGTAAATGGATAGTGGTTGAATAAGGAAGTGGTATTTAAAAAATTCTTGGATAACAGATTGTCTTAATTTGTTTGACTAAATGAGAAAGTTAAAGTATCTGAGAGGTTGTGCATATAAAATGGCATTACAGGTAGATTAGCTTGATGGTAAAAGAATCTCAGAAAGTAAAGGCTGCATTGCTCAGAAGGGAGCTTATGAGAACTACAGTGTCCTGAGCCTCCATATAACTCCTGTTCACATCCAGGCAAACCAGGGAGAGAGAACAACCTGATTTTCATTCAGACAGTAGCTCAAATCCTGAGTGGACTGGGCTTTTACAGACTTAGGATTTTTTTACAGCCGTTGCATTGTGAACATATTCATCATTGTTAGTGAGCATGGTAGCAAGTGAGATTTAATATAACAAAAGATTGGATTTGTTTATTATGGATTGATTTAAAAGACTATAATTAATTAAAACAATATATTGTCCAGAAAATAAATAGCTTTAAATGGTGGTGATCCAAAAAAGCCTAGAAAAAGATGACTGTGATGTTCAGTTCTGCCTTGTCCCACTTGTTTTTCAGAAATTAAGGTGTTAATCTAAAGATAAAAGCTAATAAATTTGTTAATTTATTTTTATTAAAAAAAAAAAGAAAAAGAAAAGAGAAGACTTCTAGTAGCAAAGAAGGAGTAAAGAAAGTAGGGGAAGTATCTTTCTGAGGCTGCTTTAGACCTTAACCAGAGAAACAGTCCTTGCTGGCTTTGTCTGGAGCAGTCTGAAAGCCATGTTGAAACCTGTCTTGACCACAGGTCCTGTTGAATCAGTGGCAGACATGGTTTGGTAGGCACATGCAAATGAGGTGGCTCTATACCAAAATGGTAAAACCTTTAAAGACAGTGACTACAGAAAAATTTAAATCTCTCCAAAAAAATAAGTTGGATTTCTTTGCATGTTTTTTGTCAGTCACTGGAAACGTTTGTGCAATCTGACTGAGCTTTATCTCCTCCATGGAAGCCAAACAGCCAGCTGGTTGGCCTCACAGCTGCAGTTGATCCAGGACCTCATGGCGGGACAGGAGTAACAAGTGTGGAAATGACCAAGCAGCTGTTTCCACTAATTTGCTGCAAGAAGAGCTAGGGATCTCAGCTGTGTTGTGCTGATACAATAAGCCAGATAGTGACCTAGAGACCAGATTCCTCAAGTGACTAAAGTTTCTGATCTTGTGCTTTGCAGACTGTCACAGGGCTGGGTCCTCTGTGTCCAACACCCAGTGCAGCTCTTAGAGGAAAGTACTATAAAGGTTGGGTGGAGTTGTGCTTTGGGTGATGGCCAAAGACTCTTCAGTCAGATCTGTGTGAGCTAGGAGAATGAAAGTGTCCTGACCATGATCCTTTTTGGCTCTTGATGGAGTTAAAATAAGTCCCACGAAGGTTCATCTTGATTTCTGAATTCCTGAGGAGAATTTCCAGGGAGATTCTGTGAATATTTTCCTTGTAACCTGCCTCTGTTACTCTTCTGCTCTCTGCCAACATCTACCAAAGAAATACCTTGCTTATCTTTTTAATCTCCTCTGCTCACCTATAAGCAATAGTTGACGGCTTTGGTGCAAATTGGTTGGAAGATACACATACAGACATCGAGGGAGAGTCGGCTAGAACTGCCCAGAAGTTTGCATCTGGTGTTGGGTTATATCTTTCTACCCTGGTGAAAAGTGCCTCAAGAGAAGCAAGGTTTCACGTGCAGGACAGTATTGCAGATCCAGGAGCATGCGTGGTATGGGCAGCTCTGGGATGCAGTCAGTGCTACAAGTTTCAGCTGTGGTGATGTAAGAGATTTGGGGTTATAAATGGCTGGCTGAGAACCACAAAACGGTGCTGCAAAGGCGCTTACGATGTGTTTCAGCTTGGGTTATGCTTGGGGGGGGGGAATCTTACACAGTGGTATATGTAACAAATTAATTAGAATACAGGCCTGTGTTCAAAATCACTGCAACATTATGCCTTAGTTATAAGGAGCTTCTTTAATTCCTTCCACAGCAATCTAAACTATGGGTACTCAGTTCCCCTTTGTCACCAGCATTTCTCTGATCTCTGCCTATCTACGCTCATAAAGTGCCTCCAAGTATGTTTACAAAGATGTTTACTCTCCAAACAGTTCAGGCCAGTCATTCTGAAACTACTTAAGGAATGTACCTGACAGCTTGGGTGGAAAAACATTCTCTAGATGTAAAAGACTGAAAGAGCTGCTGTATACACTGGTCACAGTGTTCAGTCTGAACCGAACTATTTTACTCTACTCATATTTTTGTTTGTGAAATACTTTGTCTACTGAGGTAAAATGTTTTTACTTTGCATGCAAGTAAAGAATGGCAGAACGTCATCTGTAGTTGTTTTAGACATCAAAGAAAAAAGGAAAAGTCATACAAACATAGCAACATCTTCATCTGGAACAGTAGTTTAAATATAGCACTTAGTTTAAAAGCTGCATCTTGGTAACCTTTCTGAAAAGATAGTGAAAATTGAGACATTCTTCAGCCAGTTATAAATGACAAAACTACAATGAGTGTCAAGTCTGTATAATTCAGGATACCAGGTGTGTAAATGTAACTATTTTAATGCTCCGGTTTTCAGACTGTTCGAAGCAAAACATTTTGCTTACATGGTGTTGAGCAGTTTGTTTCACTTACCACTATAAGCACCTTTATTTCCTGTGCTGATGTTTGCTACTCCTAATGTTAACAGGAAACCAAGAACAGCCATAGAGGACATACTGGGAAAAATAGTCTGATAACCTGGCTGCATAAAAATTCAACTGTTTGTTGTAGCTGTTGACATGCATCAGTTCAATAAATGTAATTAATCTGAAGACCATGCAGTTCTAGAAATGGTATGAGTATTGTGTTCAGGAGAAATCACACAGAAGGTTGATTCAGGCTACTAACACTTAAAACTAATTTATATATCTGAATTGAAACAGTGCTGTATCTTTAGACCTTGTACAGTGAACCAATCCAAACCGGTTTTGCCAGTATTATTTTTTCATCTGGAATTACATAAATTATAAAATCAAGCAGTTTTTTGAAAGGAAGTGGGAAGGGGATGTTTACATATTTTGTCTTTTCAGGACCATTTGATGTGCTGCATTAGAACTGCACAGCTGAGTATCCACAAATTGTGTATTTCTTTGCGTATATATTGTTGATATAAATGATAGAAGTTCAGAAATGTAAAGCATTTTGCCTTCTAGGGAAAGTCTAAAATGTCTTGCCAAGCTCTAGCTTTTCCATTCCACCTCTTCTGTTTTCGAGAAATTATTTTTTTTCTTTGTAATTAGCGACATGGTTGTATGGAGGAGGAAAGTACTGCTGGCAGTAAGGCTTGCTCTAATATGTAGACACAGCAGGCAAACACCTTGCAGCCCTTTGGCTGGGTATCAACACACCATTAATAAGCAGACAGCTTGAAAACTCAGCAATAGCAGAGTGTTTGTTACCAAAAAAGAGAAACGCCTTTGATCTGGCCATTGCATTTCTTAGAATCACTACATTATTATGCATAACAGAGTGCTCACATTTAATTGGTCATCATACCTAATCTTGGTCCCCCTTTATACAGGGAATTGTAAAAAAGAGGAATTCCTGAAGTACGTGTTAGTTATAGATAACTCAGAGCATGTTTGTTTTGGAGGAAGAGCAAAGGAAGGAAACTGACATATTTGTAAAACTTTTTTTTTCTCTCCTCATCTAGAGCAAATGAAAATAGCACAAAATTACAAGAGACCATCCAAGGTAACTCTAAGCTGTTTGTGTGCGGAGACCATCCAAGGTAACTCTAAGCTGTTTGTGTGCAGATTTGCTCCACGCTGTATAAGGTCTATTTTTGTTTTTCTTGCTGTGGTCACTTGAGACAGGTTTTAATGTTACTACATCTTGGAATGCTTGTTACTGCATTAGGACATGAGAAAATCCTGTCCCCCCCTCAGCAACCTCTGTGGATAACAACAAACAGGTTCAACATGCCCAGGCAGTGCTGGTTAGAGGGAGGGGGAGAAGTCAGGTACACCTAAATGTGCCAGTATCATCCAAGTGGCTGTGGATGATTTCTGTGACTCCTTACAGAAGTTGCTGAGTACAAGCATTACTTAAAAAGTAACTATAGTTACTGTTAGAGTATTAGAAGCATGCAAGTTTTGATTGTCCTGAAAGGCAAACTGCTACGACTTTGGTACAGACATCAACACTGTTTTGAAATACTTGTTTTTGAATCTTTACTAATTACTGTGAAATATGTGGATTGTAGTAAGCCAGCTTGTAATTAGTCTGGGACCCTTCCTTCTTATGGGTCCTTTAGAGAAACTGTAGGGCGGTATTTATGCCAGTACAGTTTTCTGCTGTGGCAGTGATTGAACACTGGATTGAGACTTTGAATGAGTTGGGCATGAAGAGGAAGCAGGGAAGGACTCTATTAGAAATAAATATCTGGGAGCCTAATTTAACAAAATGTTTTGTTTCCACATTAGATGCACATTTCTGGTGTGTTTTCTTCCTCTCTTTTGATCAAGGGTGTTTTGGACTTGAGCCAAAGACTTGTCTTTACATGGAGTTATCCTAGAATAATTACTCTGGAAAAAGTAGCCTGGATTAACTCCGTGGGAGCAGAGTATTGTTCCAGAATGAGTTATTTGGAGTATCAACATATTTGAGTGCTCTGTCTCAATTGCTCTTTTCTCACTTTCTTTGAATCTTAGCTTCTCTCTTCATATTCTTTTCTGCTGATATTCACAATAACCCAGTGTTGTCATGCTGCTTGGAATTTGTGAGATTTTAATAGTTTGCATCCACTTCCCTGAACCAGAGCACTAAATCAAGATCCTGCGCAGAAAGACCAAAACCTCTACGTTTGCAAATACCCTTTTGGACTTATGGGTGAAAGCACAAAATAAAATGATTTGGGATGCAAAGCCACATATTGCTTTCAAACAATTATAAGGTGGGGTAAAAATTCTCAGATGTGTTCAGAGATAGGAAATGCTGGAGGAGGAGTCTTGAGTCTCTGTCCTGATGTGCTATTCAAAGAGTCTGGAAAACAGAGATAAATATCCCCTCCCCCCCCCTCCCCCCCCCATCTTCTGGATATGTTGTTTGAGGAATTCAGACTGAATACTGGGTCATGCTGGCCGTAGCTCTGTATCAGTCTTAGCACACCCCAGCAGTGTGTTATGCACATGCTCGGTACTCGGACCGACCGGATCCGTGATGCCGCTGAGCGCCACGCAGACCGGTGTGAGTCCCCTGGGGACACGATTTGATGTGCAAAAAACCCCCCACCGCGGGGGTTCTCTGCCCTTTTCCCCCCGCTAGTGCGAGGAAACCCTCACCTGCGGCCGTGACCCGCCCCCGGCACGGCTTTATTTTCTGCCACGAAAGGGCACAGACCCCCGACGCGGGGGCGCGGCAGGCGCGGGCGATCGGCGGGCGGGGCGACTTTCCCGGCTGCCCGTGCCTGGGGAGGGGAGCCGTGCCCCGGCCGTGGCGAGCCGCGCTGTGCCGAGCCGTGCCCGCCGCCCCCGCGGCGCGGAGCGGGCGCTCGGGGGCCGGGCAGCCCGCGGAGGGCGGGGCGGGGCGGGCCCGTGGCGGCGCGGCAGGACGGGCGCGGGCAGCGCGGGGAGCGGCGGCAGGTTCTGTGCCCGGCGAGAGCAGATGGCGGCCGCGCTCCTCCTGTACCTGCCCCTCCTG
>JAWWES010000171.1:20700684-20718106 GCA_035583135.1 Lophotriccus pileatus
CTCCTCCTGTACCTGCCCCTCCTGCCGGCGCTGGCCGGCGCCTTCAACCTGGACACGGACAACGTGGTCAGCTGGAGCGGGGAGCCGGGCAGCCTCTTCGGCTTCTCCCTGGCCATGCACCGGCAGCTGGAGCCGCAGGAGAGACGGCTGTAAGTGCTCAGCGCCCCGCCCGGCCCCGTCCCGGGCCGCCTGCGGGGACCCTCCTCCCGTCCAGCGCCGGGAAACTTGCAGCGGTGCCCGGCTGGCGGCGGGAGCGGGGCCGGGGCGCGGGGCCCTGGGGGCCGGGGCAGCACCTGCCGCGGGCGCTGCGGCGCCGCCGGCCGGGGCAGCGCGGAACGGCGGCGACGGGCCGGGAGCGAGCGGCCCCCCCGGGGCGGGGAACCGGGAGAGAAAGGGGAAGCGAGCGACTGCCCCCGCTGGGAATCCTTCCCGCCGGCTGTGCCCACGGGGCGCCGGGGGCTGGAGCCTGGGGCGGGCTCCGGGGCAGTGCCGACCTGCTCCGCCGGTGCCTGCCCTGCTCTCGGGTTTGTTCTCCCTGTCCGTACCCAGCCTCCGGTATCCCAGGGGCTGCTGTTCAAGACAGCACCTGCCCAGTAGTGCAGATGGGAGGTGGTACAAGAAAATCAGGAAAAATAAATCGATGTTTGTGGCATACGTATGGAACCTAGGAACTTATTTTGGGGAATTCAAACAGCAAAGTAAGGCTTCTCTGTACGTTTTCAGCATTTCTGCTGCCTTGTGTCCATAGTTGAGCAGTGCTGGACCCCACCCTATCCAGTAGTGCTGGATAGTGTGTGTATAAAATATTGTTATTAAATAAATGCCCCTTCCCCAAATATTTGGTTTCATATCGAGGGAAGACATGCCCGCTATAGTATAGAGTTAGTGAGATAACGAAGCTCGAAAGCAATAATACTGTTCTTAAAGTTAGGAGGCAAACTTACTTAAAAATCATGTGGGCTCATCTTGCTCACACTTACATTCTTACATGATTTCATTATCAGTATATGGAGGAGTATAAAGCACAAATAGCCATGTTTCATCTATCAGTAGGTAAAATGACCGTAGCATTCCGAAGAAGGAAATACAAATCTGTGAGCTCCTTTTCAGAGGCCCTTATCTTAATTCTTGACAGGATTATTCTTGCTCTGGTCTCATTTTAGTTCTGCTAAGAAAGCAGTGCCTGAAGCTTGTTAGCTTCCCTTTTGTATTGTCAGTACTGGTAGAATGTGTGTAGGAATATGCAGAGAGAGAAAGCCAATTACTGAGAAGTCAGTAGAAAGACAAGGGCATTCACAGTATTCAAGCTTGTCTGTACTATTTGGCTGAAATGCCTCAGAGATTATTGGCATGAAAGTTCTGTATTGTATGTATAGTAAGTGCTTCCTCAGGCAGTCTGAATCTGGGGACAGAGCAGAGCCAGATGCTATCTGCCTTGACATGACTCTCTGAATTCAGGCTTTCATGAGAAGCAAGAGTCTCTAATAGAGACAAAACCAGACTAGACAAACTGCGTTTTGTGGTGACGTGCACTTCTGAGTATGAGGTGTCTTGGCCATTTTTCAAATCCATGGGTTTCAGCATAAGGAGTTAGAGTGCTACCCTGGGTAGATGCTGGGTAGTACTCTTGGAATGAAACCTTTTATGTTAAACAGACGTGTTATAGTCACTTTGAGCATCATTTTTCTGTCTGTAAGAGTAGTAGTGTGTGGCTGTAAGAGAACAAGAAATGGTAAACTAACTTTCTTAGCGACTGAGGTGTGTTTAGCTTGTTTTGTGTGAGTTCTGTCTTACGAAACAGATGGGAATTTTGGTGGCAAGACTTGAAGTGAAGCCTCCCATGTTGGGCTGCGCTTTTATATCAGATAAAAATGAGCTGTGTTGAACTAATATCAAAAGATTTGTGTTATGTTTTCCATGGAAACCACGTGTAGTTTCTAGATTGACTCTTCATAGATGGAACAATGTCTGCTGCCCAGAAACTCAGGGAAAGTGGAAAATTATGGGAGTAGAGGTCATACTGAGGTTTCCTACTGAGAAGCAAGTATGTCTAATACCTGTATGCCACCTGCTATCTGTAACAGTAGGAATTTTAGTAGTTTATTATCTGGGGTGAAATACCTCTGCATTCCCAGATGCATTTTCGTCTTACCTCTGCTGCAAAAATGGTTTTATGTACAGCTGTCTCTTGGTCAGAAAGAAGTATTTGTTTTACCTCTTCTTCTTGAATGGATGCTAACTTCAAAACTCAGCTGCAGTTTGAGTGTGAGTGCTGTTAAGTAGTTCACAAAAATACACAAACCCGGTTTCATCACTGAAACTTAAAGGTGACACTTGGGTTCTTATCTGGCAGGAATTCTCCTTTCCAAAAGATCTGTCAGCCTGAGCTGCCCTCTGCCCCTTCAGTTTTACAAAATTAGAAACAAGTTGTAACAGATGCGTGCAAGATCAGTCCATCTTCGGAAAAAGAGAGAAGGTGAAATACATTAATTGTGTTCAAGGGCTAATTTAGTCTGTGGCTTGGAGCAAGGCTTGGTAAAACAAACTAACAATGTGTAATTTTTCTCTTGCCTCACTTAAGTGATTCTTAAGTGAAATGGTTCCCTCTTCCTCACATTGGATAATTCAGTGTTAAGCATTACAATAATCCTCTGTAAAGATGAGGGTGGAGAATGTCTAGGAAGTGTGACAAATACAGGTACAGCTGAAATAGCGTTTGATTAAACATAGTATTTACTTTTGATCAACTTTTTTCTTAGTCACAGGATATTGTAGATTGCATATTAGCTTTGAATGACAATCTTTTAATGCTAAAAATGCCATGTTTTCTAATGAGGGATTACTTAACTCCCAACAGTATGAGTAGATGCCTGTTCAGTTGCTTTTACTTGAGCTGCAAATGGTACTAAGTATAATACTATGGACTAGTAACAATATCTTGTTTTATTTTAGTTTGTGAGTATCTTCAGGTTAGAAAAGTTGGAAAGTTTGTCAGCTGGAGAAGAGAAAAAATATAATTGACAGTGACTGAAAGTGGACTGCTAATGGTGGGTGGGTGTGAAAGACAGCTGAATGCAATCTTAATGTGCATTGGGGAACATGAATGTTGGAGGTACCAAGGGCAGCCTCCCTGGATTTCTGTGTATGGTTGTGGTTCATTGTCCAGCATGGCAGCAGAAAAGACTAATGGAGCTCTAAGAGAGCTGGGCTTATTGCCCTGTATGAGTTTGTTCTGTTTGTAATCTCTTTGTCAATATGATGAAAGGCAGGGAGCTCTGGTTCTGCAAGGGGGTGGTGGCACAACAGCAGTGCCTTTCGTCTGCAGACTGGAAGAACGTTTGTAGCTTGGAGGGGTCTGAGACTCAGGGACAGCATAACTGTAGGAGTAACGTGGTTAAAATGTAAGTAGTCCTGTGAAGGAGAACGTGAGTGTATCTAGCATCTGCAGATGGGAACTACACCAGCTGTATTTTAAATATGTTACTATTATACGTATGATTACTAGCTACTCTCTACATATGTAGTGCAGGTAGTCAGATATGTGTAATTTTACATGTAGAGTATGTATATAAAAATGGTCTTTATGTGTGCATACTCTATGTAAGACGTGCAGCATGTCTGTTCCAGTCCATTTGTTTGTAATTCATGATGACTTAAGCAAATTAAATTAAATTGAATTAAAACAGAAGCATCAAGAATACCTAAATTTGTGTATAACTTTCATGGAATCATAGAATAGTAGAATCATTTGTGTTGGAAAATACCCTTAAGATCAAGTTCAATTGTAAACCTAACACCCTTTAGCCCTTTTTTATTTATAGTTTAGAATGATATACTCACAATCCTGAGTTGCAAGGGACCCACAGGAATTTACTTGCACGTAATTCTGATGTTATTTTCAGTAGAAGTATGGAGCTGAATTCATGTGAGCTTCTTGTTATTGTATAAGGCAAAAAAAGGAAGAAATTGGTTATCAACATTCAGAATCTTCCTATCAGCTGCAAAGCTGTGTTGTTGAAAGCTGTGGATAGGCACTTTATGCCAAGACTGCACTGACCATTAGCAGCCATAAAGTCCTAAAAACTGCAGTGTCTTACTGAAATTTTTACTTGTGATAGGTTTTGCTGATACTGCACATCTCTACTGTGAACAGTTATGTCAATGCATAACAAAGTTGCCTTAGGTCAGCAGGGCTGCTGACATTCCTGCACTTCTGCAGTGCATCCTCAGTGGCATTTAGCCACTACTGTGTTGTCTGAGGGCTTGGGCTCACAGACACTTTGCTCCAGCAAAACAGAGAGCTGGATTATGTTGGTCTGCAGTGGAAGATGACAATTTCTGCTTGCAGAGGTGGTATAGTGTAGCTCAGACTTCAGGTGGACAGAATTACTAACAGCACATGTTTACATATTCAGAATTAAAAACTGGAATAGCGATGGTCTTTAGTTACTTTTAATTTAGTTTAATTGCTTCTGTCAACTTAAGAGAGGATTTATAATCAGTTTCATTTTTTTGGACTGCATTCTTACTGTCTCATTTTACCTGTATTTTCTTTCCTTGAGTGTGTCTCTGTTTTTTTGTCTATGCAAACTATTCTTGGATAACCTACTTAGTATGGTTATTTGCTTTCTTAATTTGTGATAGTAGAGGAGTTTGACTATGTGTGAGATATGATGTCCTGTGGCAAAGGTTGGGATCAAATGAAGTTGTGAAGAGGAGGGAGGAGTAGTTTAAGAGTTTTCCTGTAGTGGTAAGGGATAGATTTCTAAAAAGAAGATCCATCATACTAGTATCGTGGGTGAAAGAAGTGAGAAGATGAATTTACATTGCATAAGGGGAAAGAATGTGTAGAATTGTTACAGGTGGAGTTAAACTGCAGAAGGCAGGCTTTTTCCCAATACTGAGTTTGAGTTGTGCTGTTGGTTATCAGTATAGTAGAGACACAGCTGACAAGTTTACAGGTCAGGTATAAAAAAGAATGGAAACTCTACTGTATAATTGTCACTGTGTGACTCCCATTTGGGGTCCTTTTGTTTAGTTGTTTTCCTCAAAGGAACAGGAAATAATTGTGCACTTAGACCTGCAGAATTCTGGTAAAGCATGAAGGATGAAACAGAGCATTGAGCTGATACACACTAGGAAGTTGCAGTAATGTAACCACTTTTGTCAGTGTCAGAGAGGAGCAGACCCTGCAAGGTGCTGGTGTAGTCATAGGTCATACAGCAAAAATGTGCTTCTATCAGCTGGTTTAGTTCAGGTTGCTCTAAAAAGGCTGTGTCAGAAAACATATGCTATGGTACAGTCCTTTGTCATTAGCTGTGTGAGTTCATGGATTCAAGTTCTTCACTGCAGCATTAACTGGTGAGACATTCATAGGGTAAAGCTAACCTTCCCACATGGTAAGTGACAAACTTCTTATCCCAGTCCTCCATCCCCTTGAGAAACTTGTTTTTCAAGAGGTCATATACTTTTCAGATAACATTTTTTCCTTTGGTCACCCGTAATTGCATAAGAATCTTGAGTAACCCTGTAGTAGCTGTGTTACTTTTTCTTAGGCTAGGTGATACTAAGAATTAACAAAATTCATTGCTGTGCTTGTGGGAGCTTTCTGTGAGTAAGGACTGCAGCATATGCCTTTGGTCAGCAGTGATGAAATGGCCTTATGTGCAGACTCCAGCTTTGAGAAACAGCCTAGGCTGCCAGCTTCAATTACAGCTCATAAAATTATGCTCTTACTGGAAGATGCTTGTACCTGATACAACTCCTTAGTTTCATAGCTTTTTGTTTTACTGATGCTGAGCCTCCTTGATGCATCAGTGTTTAATGTGGGAGGTACCATGTCTTTGGGGTTGCTAGGGCATACCGTGTAAGGGTAGAAGTGATGACAGGTTTAGAAACATTTTGGCTTATGCTTTCTTATTTTTAAACGTTTCAATAGATGGGAATGAAAGTTTGAGGAGGCACAAATTCCTCTCTTCAGGCTGAGTGTTTGGAAAGAGAAGGGTGTTCTGTAAGCTCTTACTCTGTGTAAAACATGGACCTGCCAAGCCATCCCAAGAGCATTAAAATGTAAGTGATGGCTCAATTAACCAAAATTGATTTAGGTTCCTCTGGTCCAATCTGTTGTCCTCATTGCTTTCTAAAAGGATGAAATTTATACCAGGTGGTTCTTATTAAATAATATTAAGATATAAATCAGGCCTGATGAACACAGCATATGCTAGTCCATTGAGCTCTGTTGTGGCCAAAGTGTAAGACACATCTCAGAAACAGATCAAAAACTTAATCTTGCGTCCTCTAAAACAAGCAAGGTTAAAATAGTGTAACTGGAACAAAATAACGTAATGCAGTGAAGGACAGACCTTAATCTTGGGAAGGAGCAGAAAGGCTTTTCTCTTTGTTAAAGCGAATGAAAACTAATGAACTGCACAAAACATGAGTTAAGGACAAAGGGAGAGCATTCTCCTTGACAAGCTGTTGTGTTCTTGAGCAAGGTCTGTGGGTTCTGACAGCTCTGCTTAATGATGCCTGAAAGCTGGACAGAAAAGTATTGGGGGGAGGGCTCACAGTTGGAAAGACCAGCAGCTAGTCTCTTGCTTTTCAAACTCAGCTGTTGTAGACACACACAGATGGGCAAAGTAGATGTGTCTGTGTGCATGTCTGACATAAAGCCTTCCATGCAACTGTTTGTGATATATTCTGTCATGGAAAGGAGCTGTAGTTCTTACGGTGTTTGGGGATAGAATGGATCCTGTGTTCTCTTAGTCTGAGGTATAGTTTGGTTTGAGAACTGTAATTGTAAGTTGAAAGGGCTAAAATGTGTTTGAAGAGTGTAACGCTTAACCGTTTAAAACCTGAGGTAGGAGTGAGCTGGGAAAGCATTTTCTCTGCAATTTTACACAGTGAAAGGTGGGGTGCTGACTGTGGCATGTGTGCTGCATGCATGCTCTGCCATGTGTCTTAGCTGTGTGGGCTGGAGCTGAGTGAAGAACGAAGGCTCCCTGTGGTGTTGGCATCCTGAAAGCTTCAGCTGGCAGACAGCTTCTTGAAGCTCATTGCTGTCCCAGTCTTGCGGACTGACGGGCACAAGAAAATTTATGGTGCTCTTTAAACTAAAATGTGACCCCGTCATCTATATAAGGGTAGAAAGCAAGGCAGACAGAGAGAATATTGATCAAGATACAGGGATGTTGAGTGAACCATTCAAGTATCTGTAAGTACATAGCATGTACAGCACAAGGCCTGCTTTCTGTGTTCTGCTCAGTTCCAAAGCAGCAGACAGTCCTTCTGCAACAGAGGCATTAAAGGGAGCACTGTATCATTCCATTATCTATGAGCTGGAATCATAAAATTTAGCATTTTTATTTGAGGATGTAGTTTTCTTTTGATTTCTGTTTCCATTTTCCAAATTTTTGGAGACCTTAAAAGGAGCAAAGAGCTTTCAAACAGGTGTGTGCAGAGTGATGAGATATACTGGTAGTATTGGGCCCAGAGACGCTGCTGGGTCTGAGTTAGTGGAAGAGATGCTACAATTTCTGTATTGATTTCACTCTTGTGCTGTTTACCTTGATGGTGAATATGACTCTTTAGCTTGCATATGCTTAAAGAATAAACCACAAGGCAGTCCTACTATCAGGTACGAATTTGTCTTCATCCAGATGTGAAGCTCCATGAACTGCATCATCTGCTGTTAAAAATATTACTCACCTGTGTAGAGAGTCGTAATTAATCCCTTCTTTTGTTGCAGTCTAGTAGAAAAATTACTTGTACCAAGTCAGGAAATAATAAATAGTCTGAATTGTATTGTCAGAAATACTGGTTATCCTCCTCAGTGTACAGCTGGACTGTTGGATGGATCTGACCTGTAGCTGTACAAGACAAGTGTAAATTTTTGTAGCATGTGGTGTTATTATTTAATTAAACATTTTTATTCATGTTTCTGAGTTTATTTACTATTGACTGCCCTTCAATAAATATTCTGCAGTTGTATAGGCTTTTTCATACAAAAATCTCAATATATTTTATATTAATGTTATTCTTTATAAAATAGGAATGAAGAGGAGAACAAAATCACTGTTATGATGCTTGCTAAGATGAGTACGGTTGTCTGTAGTATATGTTACTAATGTTAATTTATAAACAACAAAGAAAAATGTGTGCAGAAATGGGACAGGTAGGTTGGTTTCTCATAAATGTTTTTTCTTAAGGCCTAACAAGCAGAGAATAATGGTTTACTGATCGAATTTGTTGCTGTCTGGTGTCTCCACCCAATAAAATAGAATCTTTTCCAAATTAGCATAGTGGGTTGCCTGGCATGTTACAGCAGTAAATTGCTCCCTAGTCTGCGTGGGCTACTCTTTTCTCTTCTGTTAAACTCCACCTGTATGTGCCAGAGGAACTGTCAGTTTTGTAAGGAATGCAGTCTGGTAAATTCTCATAAGAGACATCTCATTCATTTCAAAAGAACTGCTGTTGAAAATCAGCTGTTTAACAGTTTCAGAACCAGCCTGGGTCTAGGTGAATCATTCTAGCCATAACTGTAAAAATGCCACATTTTGAGGACATATTCTGTGGAAGGGACAAGGTTAAGATTAGGCTGTTGGGCAAATGACCATTTAAAAAACAAGTAAGTAAAGATCCATATTATTAAATGAGCAGATGCAAGTCTGTGCTGTGAAACATTAGCTGGAAAATTAACATCTTATGTTGGTATTTAGGAAGGGTAGGTACAGTAAGAGGCACAGGAATATTTGAAGAAAGAACTATACAGAATGGTCTGGAAAACATTGAAAAATTCATTAATTAGCATTGAATATTTTTTGATTGTGATACACATAAGCAGGTTGCTGCTTTGAAGGTAATGGGAGAAGAATATGGCTTAGAAAAGCAAACATAAACATGGGGGAAAAAAGTTTTACTTCCATTTTTAGTGAAGTATTCTGTAGGTGAAAAATAAATGGTTAATAAAGCTCCTTTGGCAACTTTAGCATAAAATGTATTGTATTCATGGTAAAATGCACTTCTCTTGGATTTAAGGTTTCGTGAGTGTCACATTTTCTAACATTATTTTGAGAATTCCATAGCAGTTACTTTGGAAAAGAGCATTGCAGTTATGATGGTTTAGTTTAAAGGGCAGGCCAGATATATTGTGCTGTGAAGTACCTAAGATAGATTTTTGTATCCAAATGGCAGTAAAAGGCAAAAAGGTTCTTACATTGTGATTTTTGGAGCATTTACTAGTATGCATTGACCATTTTTGGCTCTCTTGGAGCATTGGCTGTTTTTTTTTGTTTCCTCTTACAGAACTGCATCTAAAAATATGTAATTTCCTGTCGTGTCATGTTTAGGCTGTGTTTGGAAGGGCGAAGGTCTGCAGAATCAAGAACAAAAGAAAGAGGGGTTCACAGGATGTGCCCTGTCAAGATGCCATGTACAACATGAAAGTGTACTCTAGTCCCTCCAGGGTAACATGGACACATCCTGCCCTGGATTTCACTGTCAGCTAGCAGGCTTCTAGGTTACTTTTCAGCTGTATTCTTTGCATTTGTTTTCTACTTCCAAAGAGTTTGGAGATCTTTTAAGAAGTAAGGAACAGTAGATACAAACGATCAGCATTGTTGTTGAGTGCTGATAGCTAGTGCCAAGAGGAATGCAGAATTTCTTAAGAGAGACTGAATGTTACTTCAGTTTTAGTGAGGATGACGTTTTTTGAAATGGAGCTGTATGTACTTAGCCTCTGCCTGTTTCACTTGGCATTGTCACTTTCCTCAGAAGCAAGTTTATAAAATAGATCTTTAAAAAACAAAGGAAAATAAGATTGCAGATATGCTGGGAACAACTCCCTCCTGTAATGCCTGAGATTGTTTGATCAGCAGTACATGCGTGGGTCAAAGGTCTTCATGTTTATCCTGGAAATGGTCAAAAGTGGCAACCAGCTGTTGCTGATAGCAAAGACACTATCATCATGTGTAGCTGAATTTTCTGTGTCCTTCTTTTCTTATTGCTCTTCTCACAGGACTCTGCTAAGGGAATTATGCAGATTGGTTAGCTGCGTAGCGGTGTTAAATCTGCTGGCTCTTAGTGATGTACAGCAGAGTATGTGAAAACATATCATGGCTCATATTGAATTATCTATGATTGTTTAGTGTGAAAATGACATTATTTTCTTGGCCAAAGGCACTAAAATGAGTTTGGTATATTTTTTCTTACATAACCGAGTCCTGTAGCTGCAACTACAAATATGGAATAATTATGCGAGTCCCTGTAATCTTTTCATCCACTCAATTTATTTTTCTGCTGTAATAATGGTAATTATGTGGTGTGGTCCCAGAATATTGCTGAAGATGTTTGTTCTCTCTTCCCAGCTAAACTGTGTTCCTGCCTATAGTGGGAATACTTGTTTTCGTCAGATGAGATCCAGTCCCAGTAACAGCTGTAATACTGTTTGCACAACTTGCAGCCTACAGGAACATAGGGTGTTAAAAATACCTGAAAACAACTAACTAATTCCAAATTCTGCCCAAGTGAAAATGTGGGGAGTGGTGAAGGAAAAAGTGTATGTGTGAGGGGAGGCATGTAAAAATTAAATATATGTGCATGTGGAGGAGGAGCAGCATGCAGAGGAAGAGAATGCAGTGGGTTTCTTGGCGTAGTCTCAAGTTATTTTGCAAACAGAAAAATCTTGTTCTTAGGTTTTTAAAACTGGTTGAAATTCTCAGAGTTTGTACATTCCTATTCATAGTAAAATGTAATGGCCTCTTCCACAAATGTGTATATTGAGAAGTTTCTTGTGAATATATGATTTAATTCTGATCTGTTTGATCAGTGCTTTAGTATCTCTGTGGAACATAAAAAAAGGGCTTTTTAAACATCCCAGCTACATAGGCATTTGTATGACCTGTTTCTCCTCCAAAAATACCTTACTGGAGTGATGTTCTTCCAAGTAAATTGAATGCATGTGTTTTCAGTTAATTTGAAGGTGTGGGGGGAATATGTGTTATGTACCCAGTGACACATCTGCTTTTGTCATTTAGTTCATGGCTTGAAGAAACGCCTTACTTAAACTGTGGATTCTATTATAGGCATTTAACCCAGGGCTGTGATCCTCTTAAAACTGAAAGAATAATTTGAACTGTGCTTTAGCGTGCAAATGACTTTTGGTTATTGAAATGAGTTTGATGCCTGTTTGTGTACTTGTTCTCTATAAAACATTTATTAGGGATGACGTATCAGGAAGGTACATGCTTTTTCTACACATGTGGAGTTCTTTAGCCCGCTCCCACATGGACTCTGTAGTCCGTGGCCTTATGGTGGCAGCTGGGCGGGTACAGCTTAGCTCAAGAGTGCCAGTGTTGGTCTGGTGTGGGAGAGCTTCCCCTTGGGGTGCTTCTGGGGTTGGTATATTTTAATTAAATGTGATGAACTTCTGTTCTGACTGTGAATCTGTTAGAGTCACATATTACTATTTCTGTGGTTATATATCTAGTGCAGAAGGTTTCTACCTGTCTTGGTTTTCTCCCTACAATTTGGAGGGAGATAGTGGTAAGTCTGGAAAAGGAGGAGCAGGAGGAATCTCATAATGTATGAGTAAAGGAACTGTGGCTTGAGTTAGCTGGGGAGCACTTGCTCTTCATACACTGCAGGGCTGTGGGATTAGTTGCTGTAGCATGTTATATTGCCCATTGATTCTACAGTGAAATGTCCGTCCCTCTTGCTGTACTTCTTTCATGCCCTTTAATGGTTTTATTATGGTCATAAATGAAACTGATGTACTTCATTCACTGAAGGAAATAGGGGAATGACATTTCAACCCAGATATTTGTTTTGTCCTATTTTAGATCTGCAAGTTTTGGAAAAATGTCTGTTTTCTAACTGCCAAGTTAGAAATTAAACGTATAAGTAATATACAGGTTTCACTTGTTATTTCACAATAGCAGTTTGACAAAAAAAACTCTGAGGTATCTCCTGATTTAAGCCAGAGAATGGTGTCTGAAATGGAAAACTGGATTTTGAAACGCAACTTTGGAGCAGACTGTACCATTTCTTCTAAGAAAAACGTCTTGTACCAATGGAAAGGAGATCTGCAAAACTCTGTTTCAAATCTGTGGAGGCTGGGCTCTGGATTGTGAGAGGAAAGGGTTTATTTTTCCATGTGACTTTCAGAAAGTCAAGTGGCCTTTCCAGAACAACAGGTATCTTTTTGCATTGTAGTAACTTGCTGTAGTCCTTATGCTGCTTTTGGCTTCTTTTTTCCAGCCACTATCATAATCTGTTTCCTAAAAAAGGCTGAAGAAATAAAATGAAAATCACAGTCCTTCAAGTGCCAAGCCTCCAGGCAACAGAGATTAATGGTCTGCTTGGCCATGGCTTTGCACTGGTAGTTCCAAAATGCAGCTATGGAGTAGCAGATTAGAAGAATATTCAGTCACTTAAAATAGCTGTTAATAACATCCTGGCTGTGATGGATGTCTCTGTAAAAAGCATCATGAGTGAGTTCTCTGCTGACAGGGTTACTGGTTGTAGTTTGCTTGGAGAGGTTTTTTTTTCGGAGGAGTCCAGTCCCGTGGTTCAACTCCAGTTCCCGTTAGCAACCCCAGTGTAGGAAGGGACAGTCTCTGTGCTAATTAGTCTGTGGTGCTCTTCTCTTGTGACCTGTTTCTGTTGTGGGAAACCAAACGCAGGCACAAAGCAGAGGTGATGCCACCAGTATTCAAATATGATATCTGTCACATTGACCAACCTCAGTGATGTTGAAACACTGTGTTGGTTAGATGTTCCCATCTTCAGTGTCAGTTCTAAAAACAGCTGAGAACAAACCAGTGCAGAGGACTGAAAATACAGCTCTTGTGTAGGGCTGTAGATGTCCACATTGTGGACATCATCAGGGGTCTCTGCCTGGAGATTGTAAACATTTGATAGACAACTAATGACTGTGACTGGTGATTCGGTAGTAAATTTTAATCTAAGTTGGAGTTAGAGCTAGTTACTCTATTTTCATTTTGTTCAATCTAGTGAAGCGCCTTGCAAAAGAAGATACTGGGACTGGGAGAGAAAAAGGATGTAGGAGTCTCTCTGTCTAGTCAGGGGTGGGGATGGACGTTTCATAGCATTTAGCTTCACACTTTCCAAATTTGCCCCCCTCGTGTGTTATGGAGTCTTTCTGAAAACATAATGAAGTGCAAAGTCTGCAGCGGCAGCATTGTTATCTGAGAACAGCGACAATAAATTGGACATTTGTGCCCAGTGAAGACTACAAAATTGGAAATTACTTACATCACTCACTATTTTATTTCACCTATATGTGGAAATGGTTAATGGTTTGTTACCCAGGAAACACTTTCATGATTTCTACTCCAGTCCGTTAAAGCTCAGAACTGAAACTACTGATGTGTTGCTTGTACTTTTAAAGAAAGGCTGGCAAAGATGTGGTGCCTTATTTATGTACAAGATACCATGGAAAAGGAAAGAATTTAAGGAATGAAGAAAACTTTGGGAGATAGAGTATCTGAACTTGGTGCAGACTGTGGTGTTTTTTATATTTATTTAAATCAAAAGGTAATTTACTCAGTAGAGCCTCTTACTTTGATGAACAGGATTTGCTTTAAAGAAATGTTGAAGATCTTCTCCCTTCTTTAACTTGGTTTCTTTTGAGTAAGTGTTTATTCCAAAATAGACCTGTAATGAATCTCTGATAATTTTCCTGTTCTGAAGTATGTTGTTAAAATTTTATGTTGTCCTTGGATAGTTCCAGGCTGTAAGTGAGGAAAAGAATTTCACTGTGGAGTGAGGGAATAATTCCAGGAGCTTGGAGCTTTTTTTTGGACTTCTTTTGGTATGGTTTTCTCATTTTAACTTAAACTTTCCTTTTGGAAGTGACTAAGGTAGTTTCATGAGGAATACTGGAGGGAGTTCAGATAGCTGTGAGCAGAAACTACCCCCAGTTCTCACTGTTGTTTTCATTAGGTGAGAATGAGCCACAGCCACCTATAAACTCAAAAATTACCAATGAAAGCAGGGAGGGTTTTAAAATCTGCACCCTCCTGCTTAATATTCTGTAATGTCTGTTAACATGGAAAGTTGGTTCTGGTGTATTTTGCTTTGGACCTTAACAACTCCTTTGGGCTACTTTTGATTAAATGAAGTTACACCCTTTCTTCTTGATGTTCCCCTGACTTTTCTTGTTGAATACCAGTTGTTGAAAGCATGAAATAGTGAAGGAAATGCAAAGCTCAATATGCTAGGGGGCCTGTAGGTACAAGTGCGGAAATCGGATGGAGGGCCTGTGGTTTGTGTTGCTGTGGCATCGGGGGCGGGAACGTGGAGTGAGGCGGCCACGTGGTCTCACTCTTCTACCTGATACCCAAAAGTGTTTTGCACAAAGGAAGTTCACCTCCTACCAAGAAACATCCTATAAATGTGCCCTCAGAGAACGTAAGATTTGACCACAGTCCCACAAGCATCATTTTGCATAATTATGACTATAAGGTATAAAAGTACCTCAATTTTGCATCTAATCAGGGGATGATAATTTGGTTCGAAATTGCAGGGACAGATCAATGGGTTTGTCCTTCCCGCCCTTCTCAAGAGGGACCCCTTTTGGTAAGCCTCATGTGGCTGTGCTGGGTATTTACCTGGGATATTAAGCTTGTGATTGCAACTGTATTGTTAGTGCTGTATATGACTACTCTACAGTTAATGCCTTATTACCAGCAGTCCAAAAGAACCTTATAGGTTGCATTCAGTAGATCCTGCTAGTCATGAATCCAACTGGCTCTTGTGGATGTGACCAACCCTGTAGTTCACAGACTGTTCATGCATCTGGCCTCAGAGCTATAGTTATCTTTGCAACACTGGTCAACAGCAGTTGACAAACGGAGTCCTGGTGCCTACCTGAATGTGGGCAGTGAGTTCTCACCTCGTTCTGCTTCCTGGAGATGTGTTTATGGAGGTGGGTTTGTGAAGCATACAATTATCTAAAGGTCTGTCCCAGATCTAGATGAAAGTCAGTAAGATGTCTTGATGCCTTTTCTGAGGTTTGAGTAGTGCTTGGCATGACTGGTGAAATGAAGCTTTTCTTGCTTCATCTGCTTTGTTCAGGTAGGGTGGGTGGGTGCAGGGTGGGTGTAGCTGTGCCATGGGGTTACACAGAGGAATGTCATGCTATGCTGGTCCCTCTTGAGAACGGGGCTTGTGCCTGTCCCTGTTGCATTCCGGCTGCACCTCACACGTATACAGGTACAGCTGGTCAGATGGTGCAGTGCAGGCACCATCCACCTGAGCCAAAATTGCATCTCAGTGAGGTCAGTTAAACTGGCATAATATGCCAGTCCTGGAGCTCTGATCTTACAGGATTATCTCATATTTGGCCGTGAATCTGGGATTGTAAGGAAGTAAATCTGTCCCTGTAAGCCAGCAGATGCTTGTAATTGGCAGTGGGACTTCAGTCATTATCACGTATTTCCAAGAAGTAATTAAGAGAAAGCAGTAATTAATCTAATTCCAACACAGAGAGCAACTGGGCTGATTCATCTGGTTAAAAATTAGAATTTTAGTTTGAAATTTGAAGGTGCTTGTTTTAATTACAACTAGAGCTAAAGAAGATTGTACTTTTATGCCAGACTATGAGACAATTCTGATTTTTTTTTCAACATTGTCACTGTATAGACATTTCTTTTAAATTAACTCTATTAATAATTCATTATGTTGCATTTCTGTAGATTAATACTGGTACAGTCTGATTGGCTCAGGGAAAACCCAATCACTTTATAGTATATATTTAAGCAGGATGAATGGGGAAGATCAAGCTTCAAGTAGTTCGAAGCATCTGTTCCTGTAATTTACATGAGGAATAGTAATACTTTTTTTGTCTGACTTTTAGCTCATATGGTAAACATTAGATACTAAGTCATCATACCTCAAATAATAAAAAGCTAAGGCTCTGACAGGAACTGATGCTCAGACATGTTTGTTTTCAGTATACTATATGGCTGAGCTTATGTTCTCTGTATAGTAATGAGGCAAACCTGCTATGGGATAGAAAAATCAGTAAAAACATGTCTGCATGTTGGAGCCTTTTGTCTCTGACTCTGCAGGCTTGACATTGGGATGTTATTTTGGTATCTAAGCATGAGTTCTGGAGCCTGATTTTGAGCATTTCAGATCTCACTTGAAAGTAGTGACTGTAGCGCTTGTACGCAGACCTTCAGGAAGAAGTCCCTGTGAATAAAATGAACCGTACTGTGATCATGAGTGGAGAGAGATTATGAACGCATTTTTGTTGCCCTTTGTTTGCAGAAGAAGTTTTTAGGTTTTAATGTCTGTTTCATCTGCCAGTGTAAGGAGATAGTGATAGCTAGGAGAGCACCTCCTCACCCCACCCCTTACCTCTTTCCTTTGCAGAAAGAGGTTTTGCTTGCCACTGAGAAAGCTAAAATGAAACATGCATGGCTGCAGAAAAACCTAACCTGTCTTTAGCATAATGAGCTCAAACTTGATTAAAATTCTTCTATTAAAACACAGCTGAGTAAGTAGCCATACAGTAATGACTGGAATGTGTCCTTAGTCCGGATGGACTCTGCTGAGCACGTAGCATGGCTCAGAATAAAAGCTGATTCATTTGGACTACTGCAGTCATGCTGAAATTCATACTGATGCGTGGTCCACGTCATACGTCTTGAATTTTTAAATTAAGTAATTTGGCTTTTGTGATAGAATTTTGATTTTTCAAATGTATCTCTTAAACAGTAGACAAGCTGAACAGCAGCTCTGCTGATCCCAAGTCACAATGTGCTTGCAAGGGACTTTTGTTTTGCTTTATTTATTCAGCCAAAGATTAGATGCATGTGACTTTCTTACTTACACTCCTAATAATGTGATAATCCTCATAATGTTTGTAATCCTCATGATCTTCAGTAACCTGTCTTGCAGAATGTGGGAGCATAGGTTTAGTCTTCTCTGCTGTGGTGTGTGGGACAGAAAAGTAGTAAAGAAGTACAAAGGAATTATGCCTCTTTTTAATGGGTCTTACACTTGAAGTGATCTAATCCTTCGCAAGCGCCTGCTCATAGTATGTGCTACTGTTGAACTGTGTTGTAAGGACTTGCAGTGAGGGATTCAAGATTTTTGTATTTTATAAACCTTGAAGACTAGTGACAGGATTCCTGACAAAAGTTCTTTGAAGTCTGGGAAGTTTTAAATAAGTCTGCTTTGAATTACTTTGTTTATACAATGGAAAATAACTTATGCAAGATTAGGGGAAAATAACTTATACAAGATTTGTATGGGGGGATATGGGCGTCGGAAAGGATCTCAGGTCTCCTGTTTCCTTTGAGATCATGCTGGGTTGATGCTTTTTTGGGGGGGGCTTTTTTTTTTTTTTTTTTTTTTTTTCTTGTCGGGGTAGATGGGGGAGGTGCTTTTCGCC
>JAWWES010000171.1:20719177-20785890 GCA_035583135.1 Lophotriccus pileatus
CGCACCTGCAAAAACATTTTCCCAGGAGACCTTACTTACTAATTTCCTGAGCAGCCTGAAGTCTGCTGTGATCATGTTCAGAGCTGAGGTTTTACTGCACTTTTCCTTTTGTCAACAGAGATTTTAAACTCAATCACCTCATGGTCGCTGTTGATGTCAGGTGGCACATCCTTCCACTTGATACTCTGTTGGCTGTGCTTATGCCTCATGTAGACCTTCCCTCTGACCGAGTTGTCATCAAGATCATGGTCACATCATGGTGTGTTGTAAAAGGTATCATTTAGCTGGGGAGAGGATATAGTGTCACTATCCCATAGAAAGGAACAGGGTCATAATTTTCTTGATCTAGCACCACCACTGTCAGTAGTATGCAGATGGAAAAATTAAACCAAGTTAAGTACTTAAATTCAAGAAGCTTTTATTTGTGTTCACAATGTTGATCAAATTTGATCAAATTTTTGTAAGTGACCCCCAGTACTGGGGTACTCCAGTACCCCCCCCAGCTTTGAATGAAAAAGTAGAAGTAATAAAAATTCTCTAAGTTAGGAAATCAGTGCCTCTACTTCCTTAAAGTTGTGGTGGTTAGTGTTAAAAAGGATAATTTCATCTGTCTTTCCCTGGGCAATAACAGAACTGAGGAGAAAATGTATTTATTCCCACTTAGTAATAGCTCAGAAACAGACACTTTGCAAAAGAATTACTCCAAGAGATGACAGTGAAATGCACTGTTGCCAGAACTGGAAAATGAAGTTATTAATGGCCTTTCTAAAAGCGGGATTGTTTAGATTACAAACTCTTGTGATGACTGCTACATTTCTGAAGAAATGCTTGAAAAGGATGGCAGACATATCTAGGGGGAAAAGAAGGAAACACTTTAAACCAAAACCCACCCACACTGTGTGCCCTGTTTTTACATGTGTATGGGTCAAAAGCAAATATTTTACCTGAAGGTTTCAGCATTCAGGGGGTTGACTTCTTGAGGAGGACAAATTATGGATCGTGGGAGAATTTATTTCTGTAAAAGTGGTGAAAATTTGGTTGTTTCACAAACGTTTTACAGATGTAATTTTGTGTTCTAAAACATCAATTTTAGGTTTACTTTAGGGACATTGAATAAATATTTTCTTAATAACAAAACTTATGTATTGAACATAACTGATCCAGCCTTAACTGTTAGGTATGAATAAAAGTAAGATTTGTTTTCAGTAAGGATAGCATTCTGGGGGACAGCAGTATGATTTGTCCTATTGCCACAATAAAACATGCAAAGAAGCTTTTCTCTCAAGCAAGACTTTATGGTTGGAGGGTGTGAGGTCCTCTTTGAGCCTTGTGGATCTGACTGTAATACCAGCTTTGCCGTCCTGGACACTGTAATGTCAGGGATATCTTCTCAAATGTTTTTTGCATGAGGGTCAGGAAGCACATAGTCTGGTTCAGCATCCATCCATCTATCCATCCATCCATCCATCCATCCATCCATCCATCCATCCATCCATCCATCCATCCATCCATCCATCCATCCATCCATCGCACCTGCAGTGTTGCACCATCCACATGCTATTCTCTTGTCCTCAGTCTTTCAGCTGAGCATGATGTTTCGTCCACAAACCATTGCATACTGGTTGCTAACGAGCTTCAAAGTCAGCTGCCTCTCATGCTTTCTGTGTCTGTGACATTTCAAAGAAATAGACATTATAAGAATTTTTTGACACCCCTTATTTTGCAAGTAAATATGTCTGCTGGCGGTTCTGTGATAATATGATAATAGTCATGGTGTACAGTTGCTACAGAAAAAAATTTTCTTTATTTAGTTTTTAAAATAAGAACTTTTCGCATTTGTTTACCAGAAGAGTGTTTTAGTAGGGATTGTTAGAGAAGACTTTTTATAGGAGAAATAAGTCCTTTGTGGGCCTGTTCTTGATGAGAGATTTGTTGGAGAAAAATTTTCAGCTTCAAAATGGAGTCTCTGTCAAAGGAGAGGAGGGTGGAATGCATGTTTGCACAGAGCCTGGAACAGTTCAGTGGATACTTGCTCGGGCCAGGAGGGATCTTGCTTTGATCAGAGACACCAAGATGCCGTTAAATTCAGGCAATCGGTGGCACAGGACTGGTGTAAAACTAGAAGACAGCTTGAAAACCACTGGTACTTACTGTTTGGGGGGTTTCTGGTCATTTTAGAAACAATACGTTTCCCACCCTTATCAACAATTTCCAGTAAGGCAAAAAAATACCCCACTTGACTTCCTGATAGAAAGATGGTGCTTGCAAAATTGCCGGACACCTACTTTACTTTTACCAGCCACTGTCAGTGAATATCACAACAATAATAGCAGTAATAACAATACAGGTACTGCTTTGCAGGGCCAATAATTGCAGAACTGTTATTGCTATACAGCTTCCCCCTCCCCTTATTTTTTTTTTTTAAGGAACAGTGCTGTGATGTAGCTTTTCATCCATCTTTAAATGTTTGCACGTCAGGCCTCTAGCAACATGATGAAAATGCTTTCTGATTCGGTTGCCTTCCTCTTTTCTAATATTCCTTCTACAGATCTCTTTAAATTATTTTGTTTTCCCTGCAGATTGCTGGTTGGAGCTCCTCGGGAAAAGGCCTTTCCAGCCCAACAAGCCAACAGAACAGGAGGACTGTACAGCTGTGACATTGCATTTCCAAATAAAAATTGCATACGTATCAAATTTGATGAGGAAAGTAAGTTTTTCAGTGTTTTTGTTTTTAATTTAAAGAGTTGTCTGATTTTTCTTGTTTGATGTCCTTTCCAGAGGCAATGTATCAGACAGTTGCTTCTAAGAATTTATATATAACTCCTTTTTTGCATCAGAATAAGTTGTAGCTTAATTGCTAAGACAGTATGAGATGCTTAAGTCTTGGTAGATTCTTACTCTTTCGTAAATTGATGTAACATGAAGTAGTAGGCTAGAAGTGTTTATTAAAATGGATGTTATTAGTGATAAAATGTACAGACAGTGCCACCTGCAGTCTGTCTGGTGTTCTGTGTGAAGTGCTTCTCCTGACAGACTTCAGAAAAAAAGAAAAGTAAAAAGAAAATGTAGTTAACTCATAATATTTGAAGTTGTATTATGATACTCTGCAGCTGACCCAAGGATGGAGAGTAAAGAGGACCAATGGATGGGTGTAACAGTCCAAAGTCAGGGGCCAGGAGGAAATGTGGTGGTAAGTATAAAGGACTAACTTACAAAAACATTTGAGGTCTACAGTAAATGTTCTAAATGATCTGTGTTTCTATGCAGTTTGCTGAAAGGTAACTTACCTAAGTTTACTCCTGTGATTCCTTGTAGGTAAAGACATAAATGTCTCCTTAGCAAAGTAAGGCACTTAAAATTGTAAGAGCTTTAAATTAATCTCTCTTATAAAGAGATTTAGCCTGTCTTTATAACCTTTGTAACAGTCTAGGATGGACAGCTTTGAAGGGTGTCAAATATTTTTTGTCGTATACACATTGTTTCTTTTAAATATCAGAGAAATAGGGAAGAGTAGTGTAGTTCATAAAAGTAGCAGGCTGTCATCAGCCTCACTTTACCTGTCATCAGGGACTTTGTGTGAGTTGCATCTGTGAATTAATGTGGTCATTACACTGCAGTAAGACAACTAACCTTAATTTTATACAGTACAGAGATACTCTTTATTTTATGCTAAACAGAGAGAAAATGCTTTTGGGAGTTACCAGAGAATGTTATTTTTTTAAAGTCTTTCTCAGTTAAATAAAGCTCTCATGGTGCTGCGGGATACCAACTACATCATGAAGTAGGTGTGCACTGAAGCTTCCCCATCTAATTATATTCTTGCAGGTTAATGTCAGTGCTTCCAAAACTGGAGGCAGGTGACTTCAGCATGTGAATTTGGTTATATAAGGGTATAAAGGCAGTAATAACTAGATTCAGTCTGCCTCAGAAGCCAAGGGGGAGAAAGGCAGATGTAAGCAGACCTGTTCATTAACTGATTGTTCATCAACTAATGCTGTCTTGTCTTTTCTGAGAAGGAACTTTTCTTTGTGAATGGTAAATGGGAAATGCACTTATTAGATGAGGTGTGGGTAACCTGGAGGTCACTGTGCAGTGGGACAGTACTACAGTGCTCTTAAGTGTGGAGCAGCTGGGTGTTTGCCTAATATTTAGGCCTTGATAGGAACCATAGAGAAGGTTTGTCAGCTGAGAAACCTGACTTGCTTGTGCTCTTCACACATCTGTTACATCTGGCTCTGCAAGGAATACTGCTGGCAAAGGGGTTTGATTGTTCACACTTTTTTGTAATGGTTTGGCATACACTGCTTAACCCAGTGGCTATTCATGCTTTGTGTTAAATAGTTGATTAGAATTCTGTTCCCAGGGGAACAGTCTAAAAGGATAAGGAACAGGATGTGCTTAGTGCTGCAGCTCTGTCCCAGTGACAGTTACCCTATAAGAGGAACATCCAGTGTAGGAAGTAGGAACAACTTCCCTTCCCTTCATTGGGAAAGCTTTCAGCCTCTGCTTAGTGGCACTTTTCTGGAAGGGGAGAGTTCTCAGTGGTGTCAGGTGGATGGTAGTTGAACCAGCTTCTCATGTCCTGACCAAGCATGTAAGTCATTTAACTGAGAGATGTTGGGAAACACAGATGCTTCTTTCTTTGTGTGAGAGAGAGTGGTTCTCTCTTCACTTCTTGAGAGGGATTAGGTATTGGGAATGGCTTTAGGGATTTAACCATATGGCCTTCCTTGACCATGAAGCTGGCTGCTTTGACGTTATCTGTAGCTGCCCAGCCTTTCCCATACATTGCCCACAGGAAACATTGGATTCTGCATTGCAAGAGGTATGGCTACAAGGTGCCTGACAGCACTGCTGGCATGAAGGATTGCTGAAGGAGAGCAGTCTCCGTGGATGACTTGCACACAACATACAGAAAACATCACCTGCTATTTCTTCTGTCTTGCAGACCTGTGCACATCGCTATGAGAAAAGGCAGTATGTAAACACAGTGCAGGAAACCCGGGATATCATTGGAAGGTGCTATGTGCTGAGCCAGGACCTTACTATTAAAGATGATATGGATAATGGAGTTTGGAGTTTTTGTGATGGTCGTTTAAGAGGCCATGAGAAGTTTGGTTCCTGTCAGCAAGGCGTTGCTGCTACTTTTACTAGAGACTATCATTATATCGTGTTTGGTGCCCCAGGCACTTACAATTGGAAAGGTATGACTTGGCTTCCTTCCTGCCTACCCTTCCCATTTCCTCTGAGGTTGCTCTCAAGGGTTGCATCCAAAGTTTTAATTTTTCTTTTGTTTTTGTTTTTTTTTGGGATGGGGGAGGGGATAATAGAGATGTAATGATTTAACCCTTTTTTCACAAAATGCTATGCTTCTGTATCAAAATTATTTACTGCAGTTTCTTTAAATATCCTTGAGAGAGTATATGAATAGATAATGGAACTTTGCACATTGGTACACCAATTTTTCCCTTATTAGTCTAATCTTATGGTGGGATTGAGGGCTTACTTCGACAGGTAGAACAAATCACTAATTTTTTTAAAATTATGTGACCAGCCTTTTTCTGCGTTTGAGCAAATGTTAGATAGTTGCACTGAGATCTTTATCCTGCATTGTTCTCCACTTTATTCCTTGTGCAGTCTGTGAACAGTAGTACTTTCCAAATTAAATACTGGAGATTTGCAGGAAGATAACTGAACAGAGCAATTTGACATATATTCATACCTAAATCCATGCATATCCATGTAAAATTTCATGGATAATCTCTCTAAGAGCCAAGTACTCTGTATCATCCAGAAGATACTCCAAAACTGAGGGGAAAAAAACGTAAGATATTCTCTGTTAGTTTGTGTTGAGAAGCATCTAAATGGCCAGCTCAGTCTCTTGAAGTGATTTTTCCCATCACACTTCATTATACCAACAGCTGTGAATTCTTCCCTCCTGAGAACATCTGATCCTCCAACCACTATGTTTTTCCACCTCGCACACCTGTGCCTGCCATCTGAACCGTGAAAAATCATTGAGTTAAGCTCTGGCACAAGGTGTACTTTAGTGAAAACTTAATCTTGTCTGTCAACAAAATCTGACCAAGCTGGAACAGCATACTGAGTTCAAACACCATTTTACTTCAATTGCAGAGAAGTGCTAGGACAGTCCTAAGACTACTCTTCTGTATAATGGAAAAACATGTTTGTGCTTGCCAAACCATTAAATGCGCCTGTTGATAAAAGGGAAGCACACATTTTATTGAACAATAGCTCTTTCCCCTTAAATACTGTTTCTAAATATACCACTGGTGTTTGTCATAGCTGAACAGTAGTTTTAATTTTTTTTTTTTAATTCCTGTGTGCTTATCTCCCTTTTAAGAGAGGCTTTATGAGGCTAAGAAATGTGGGATGAGGGTAGTTTCTGACCACATTGGTTCCATGTGTTTTTGAGAATTTTCTTAGTATCCCATGTTTCCCAGATCATTGTATGGCCTCTCTGTAGGGCAGCATAAGCTTCTGCCGCACAGATAGAGCAGAGAGAGAACACTGTTCTCTCAGTGCACTATTCTGTGTTTGTCCTACTTAACAGCAGTCACTATCTCATTCATCATAATTAATATAAGTTGGGACCATTTATCTGTTATTTTTCTCACTATTCATTTGCTTTTATTTTATCATTTCATTTTTTCAGGGGTGGTTCGTGCAGAGCAAAAGAATCAGACATTTTATGATCTGGGTATCTTTGATGATGGGCCTTATGAAGTTGGTGATGAGAGCCGCCAAGATAAGAATCTAGTTCCTGTTCCAGCTAACAGTTACTTAGGTAGGATTAAATACAAATGGTAAATCTCTTTAGGCCTCTTAAACATTTATGACCCCAGTCTGGTGTGATGATACAAAATGGGATCAGAAGATCTTTCCTTGTGGCCCTGTAACATGTTCACCATTTAGGATAATTGACATTTTTGGGCCAGTTTTAAGTGTAAGATGATACTGCTGAGGTACCTGGAAGAACTGCCACTGTAATGTGAGATTCAAGATCTGTGATGAGGACCTACAGAATCTCAGGGAGATTCTAATAATTAGATTCTATTAACAATCACAGGATTCTAATCACTGTGATGGTTCAGTAAAAGTGTATAGACCTGTAGTCCATAATCACAAGGTCTCTGCTATGTGCTATCAGAAGGTTTATCAAAATTTGAGTTTCTGGATGTAATTGTTAAGACTGCAGATTTTCTCTCCTCGTAGATGAGTGCAATTCTTTTATTCTTCAAGTTTTTAAATCTCCGGTGGCCTTTTTACAGACCTTTAAAATATCGTAATATAAGTACTGTTTACATCTTGTGTGTGTGTGTTGCAGGAGGTGAGTGTCTTGCTCTTTGTGCATTTATGAAAGCAGAAATATATTTTTGGGCCACTGGGTCTTTCTGTACACCAGTGAGATACATTGGTGCAAAGAAAAGGCTATGCTGCATTTTTGGAAAGTTTTTCAATGTAAAGAATCTTTGTGCTCCAGTGCAGTTTTCTGTGTGTTGATCCACTGCTATTGGTGTATGCAACAAATACAGTTTTGGTAACACGAGATTGGAATTCCTGTGTGAGTGGTGGAAAGCTGAACAGATGGGAAGGGCATTGCTAATCTGAAAAGTAAAAGCAAGTCAAGAAGAGAGCAAACGTAGAGCTACACATCTGTTAGTAGAAATAGAACATAAGCTTCTCTTAAATATCAGGAGTAATTACTGGGCGTAAAAATAACAATTAAAAAAATCCATCCTAAGAGCTTATGTTAGACAAGCTGATAGCGTCTTCTGGTGAAAGAAGAATTGGTAAGGTGAGGAGTGCTGTGGAGGTAGGTGCCTTTTGCTGTGAACAGTCTTACTGGCTTTTTTCAGTTTCATAACAAATACATTTATCTCCTAAATGTAAATGCTGCCTTTGATTTGTCATAATCAAAACCACTTCCAGGCAAGCCAGCTCTTCAGTGGCATTTTTGTTCCCTCTGTTCAGACAGTAAGTGAATGTGGTTAGAGGTGTTTTGCTTAACTGCTGTTTTTTTCTCTTCAATCTTTCACTTGTGTTTACAGGTCTTCTATTTTTGACAGCTGTATCTGATACCCATCCAGATCAGTTTGTGTACAAAACATTGCCTCCCAGCACACAGGTGGACAAATCAGTGGATGTAATGATGAATAGCTACTTAGGTTTGTGACCACATGAGGTGGCAGCATCTGGTCAGACATAATCTCCAGACCTTTGACACGATCCTCTCCCCTCTATCCCCTCTCATCTCAAATACATTGTAAGCAAAGCATGTAAAACCAGGGATTCAGATGAAGAGGAGATGGCAAAGTAACCAGTCTTCAGAGAAACACTGATTTGTCATGCATTTCTCCAAACCCTCTCATCCCTCCCCCAGCTGGAACTCCCTCAGTTTTTCTGGAACTGTCTCATTGTGAATTGCTGTAATTGAGAACTTTCATAGTAGTGGTGAAGCGTTTCAGAAGGGAGACTCCCATCTGCTGGCTGGTATCTTCCTTCCTTGCAACATGTACAGTTTTCTACTTTGGCCTTTATGGGATATGTTGGTATCTGTAGTAGAGTAATTTAACTTACTTTTTCATATTTTAAAATGTATTGATTTTTATAAAGAATAGATAAGACTAAATTAATTTCAGCGTGTCCTTTACGGCTGCACTAAGTTAATATTGCCAATTTCACCATTACTGTGTAAGCTGATTCTCAAATACTGTACACATCATTCATGTGGGATATTTTTCTTGTGCAATACATTTTGCATGTTTGCAACAGAATGATATTGACTTGTACTTACAGTTTTGCCAGAGGTGAAATACTCAAGCTATATTCAAGTGGTAAGATGTAGTTGTTTCTAAGCTGGTTATGTTTACAAATGATCTTGTATTTGGTGTCCGTGAAAAGCAGATCCAAGTGAGCAATGAAATTATACATTTTATAGGAGAAATACTGGAATGTAATGTGCGGAGGAGTGTCAACTTGTAAACTTACATCCACAAGTCCCAAAGAAATGGAGAATTCCCAACCACATCCCATTTCATACTGTATTTTAGACAATATTTGTATTCCATATACCACTTTAATATAGCAGGGGAAATTTTTTTTTTTTAATTAAAATGCAAGCTGTCATTTAGTTTGTTTATATTTTATTTCTTTCTTTGGTAAAGGTTTCTCTTTGGACTCTGGCAAAGGAATTGTCTCCCAAGATGAGATGACTTTTGTGTCTGGTGCCCCAAGAGCCAACCACAGCGGAGCAGTAGTTTTACTGAAAAAAGAGAAAAACCAGAGAGCACTTTCACTGGAGCACATGTTTGAAGGAGAAGGGCTGGCCTCTTCTTTTGGCTACGATGTTGCTGTTGTGGACCTCAACAGTGATGGGTATGGCTGTGATTAACTCCTGCTGCCTGTATAAAGGATAACAATCTTGCTTATTTCTGCTTTGGTTTTCCCACTGTAAGTACAAGGAATGCCAAATTACACCTTCCACATTTTGCTGGAGGAAATAGCAAGCAACTTGAAGAACCAGTCAGGACACAGTCTATGTTTCTAATTATAGAAAAGAGTTTTATTTAAACAATCAGTGTAAACAAAGAAGGAATTAGTCTTATACCCGAAGAAGGCCCTAGATAGAAGATCCTTGTATGCCACCAAAGGAATAAACCAGCGTGTAGTGTCAAGTGGGACTGTTGTTGCTCAACCAGTTTAATGCATGTTGTGGTCTTTGTTCAGCAGCTCTTTCGGCAGCTGATGTTGAGCCCACAGTCTGATCAGTTACTGTTCACAGTTCTGCAAAAGCACTGCTTTTATTTTTCCTTTTAATTCCAAGATGGCAAGACATTGTAGTGGGAGCCCCGCAGTACTTCGACAGAAGCGGAGATATCGGCGGTGCCGTGTATGTCTACATCAACCGCCAAGGCAGGTGGGAAGGAGTGAAACCCGTTCGCCTGAATGGAACCGCCGACTCCATGTTTGGGCTTGCAGTTGAAAATGTTGGGGATGTTAATCAGGATGGGTATCCAGGTAAGTGGAAAACACTGACAACAAAAATATACGTGACTGTTTTGCCGATGCCAGACTTGAAGCATCTTACCTGTACTTTGATCACACACGGCAGAAAGAGCAAGGATGATTTTAGATGTTGCAACTTACTTTGAACAGATATCGCAGTCGGGGCTCCCTATGATGGTTTTGGCAAAGTATACATTTATCATGGATCCAAGAATGGAATAAATACAAAAGCAGCACAGGTAATGAAATGACCTTTACTATATAAGTAGTCTTGGACAAAATTAAAAAATTATAGGGCTATCCATCTTCTCCCTTTCCATTACTGTTAGTGGGGTGGTGGATATGCAACAAAGTCACAGGACCCTTCAAAGATTGCACTGCTGACTGGAAAGATTAGGAATTCTTGATATTAATACACATTTTATTTCTGAGGCTGTCCTTTGGCACCAATAATATGTAGAGAAGACAAAAGGCACGTAGATATATATTTTGGGTTTTTTTAAGTAAATGCCGATTTGAAAATAATTAGTTTCTTGGTTTTCTCTTTCACTGTGACACTTTCTTCTCAAATAAAACATGTTCATGCCTTTTTAGTTTCAGGACCACTGTGTCCGGTTTGCCAGGTGAGAATAATGGAACTTGACTGCACTCCCTAGAATACTGCTAAAATACTTTCTAGAATACTTTTTCAGTTTCAAGTGTCTGTAGTGCATAAATACTGTAAGTAAAGATAAACTAAGCAATATCTCTACGCATATGAGTAAGTTCTGGTACTCACTGCTATTGCAAAGTAACTTCTTGGAAGAAAATCATCTTGGCACTTCAGTGTCATTTGCCTGAACTGAACACAGAGGCAGGTTCTACTTCATTGTTCCTCTTCCCTCTCTTTTTTTTTCTGGCCATAAGACGGTTATGTTCAGTTATTTCACTTTTATAACTTTTAAATGTCTGAATTTCCTCAATCTGTTTGCTCTTTAGATTCTTGATGGTGAAAAAACAAACACCAATTTCTTTGGTTACTCTATTGCTGGAAACATGGACCTGGATAAAAATTCCTACCCTGATATTGCTGTTGGTTCCCTTTCAGATTCTGTAAATGTGTACAGGTATTATATACAGAACCTTAACTAATTACACCAAGGCTTTGATTTTAGTTTTTTAAAAACACTTTGCTTATTAGTAACAACAAGCTGTTGGGCCTGCAGTGTATTTTTCCTATTAGCAGGTGGAAATTCACTGTTGGGGGGAGGTGGGAATGCCATAAATTGGTTTATCATTTTATCCCCCTTTTCCTTGAGAAACTGCCTTGCAATCAGTTCAGGGTAAGATGGTGAATGTGGACAGTTCCTGTGAAAGTGTTGGTGTGTGCAGTATACCTGTACCGTAGCTTTGCCCCAGGGTAGCTTACATGCCTGTCCTTTAATGGAATTTAAGGGTGATAAGTAATTCCTTTGCCTTAAGGAGAAGTTAACTGGTATGTTTGCTGCTGTTATATAATCTAATTGTGCTTTACTGAAGATGGAACAAAGCAAAAGAGAACCAATCCCCATCTCCATAGGCAAGAATCCAAACCAGTGAGGCTGAAGCCTCGCTGAGGTCACACTGGGGTCCATGAAACAGCAGTGAGGAAGCCCTGCAGATGAGATCCTTTGGGATTTCTGTAGCATATACCTAAATTAGGGATGAAGTCACAGTCGTTTGCAGACCTCTGGGTTTTTTCCAGTTTAACTTACTGTTAGGCTGAATCACTAGTAATGGGCAGGAAGAGGACTGTCTGTCTCATCATCAGAGCTGTGAATGCTGCATCAAGTTCGGGTCTTCGGTGGTTGCTGTCAGGTCCCAATGGAGGAGGAGCAGCAGAAGCTTCAAAACTGGTTATATGGATTTTGGGAATGAAAACAACTTTACTTTTCAGGCAGAACAGCCTTTCCTACAATTTATGATCCCATTTCTAAAGTGTATAATTTCTGTGTACATAATTGTAATGTTCTTAAATACACTGGAACAGCACCCAGGAAAAGCAACTCACATGAACAGAGTAGGTGGAAGAGGAGTTGATTAGATTATTAAGTGTTCTGCTTACTCAAAAGGAGCTTTAATCTTTTGCTGATGATGGAAAATGTCTTCTCTTGTCCCTTCCGAAAAGGAAAGTTGTGAGGCTGAATTATGGTTACAGCCTCCATGCAGAGTTAGGCAATGAAAACATTTCCCACAGCCACCCAGGCTCCACATTAAAGCTGTTGTGAACATCAGTCTGAATGAACTTTATTACGTCCAGTGGTTCACAGGGGCTGAATTACTGTTGGGGTAGAAAGCACCACTGAATTTTCTGTTTTTCATAAGTGCATAAAATGACAACCACATCATCACATGAGCGTAGCCTGCGTCCCTGTCAGGCACTCAGTACAACAGGAGTTGTTCTTTGTTACTTGCTTTGCTTAAATAGTTTTTTGTTTCTAACCAGTATCAAAGCCAAAATCTTTTTCTTGGGGTGTCTTTGTTGCAAATCAGTGCAGGTGTGGAGGGCATCTGGGATTCACATGAATGATTTCATTAATCTTAACAGAAAATTCTTTTTTTTTTTTTTTTCTTCATTCCCCATTTTCCTTCAAATGAAGATCTCGGCCTGTGATAAGCATTAGAAGAAACATTACAGTACAGCCTGACAGAATTGATCTAAAGAAAAAGAATCCTGAGGACCACAGTGAAATATGGTAAATAAAAAAAATTATTTTATCAGAAGCCTTGGTGTATTGAGTTTTCTGTTGTCAAAATTCATTCAGTGATGATGTTGAAGTGAAGGGGTATGACAATTGTGCAGGTTAAGCAAATGTATCTGCATTTTGACTTTCTGAATTTCTTACAACTACTGTGCTAAAGACAAGGTGTGAAACATGTTCTGTTCATAATGTCTGCTTTTGAAAATTACTTTTAACACAAATATCTTGGCTTGAACAGCTTTCTCTTGAGTAGAGACATAAGAGTAAATGCCAGAAAATTTTTCTAATTGCTTATTAACCATTTTTTCTTGCTTTGTAATCCAGTCTAGTAAGCAGCAAATACCAGTAGTCATAAAAGTGATAAGATCAGTGAATGCACAGTGAATTAAAACTTTTCAGTCTGTTGGACGATGCCTTATTAAAGTTAATATTAGTTTCTTGGTACTTTTTACAGGATGGATGTTAAAGCATGTTTTAAATATACCGCAAACCCCCGAGATTTAAATCCAAGGATAAGTAAGTTTTGAAGATAAAGAGTTTTGATCTGTTTGTCTCGTGATTTGTTTTCTTTTTTCCTTTAGAGCTTATCATGGTAGAGTAGTACTCAAATTGTAGTGACTCATCTCAGACAGGGACTGTCAAATTTAAAATGTGACTCAGTACTAAGGTCAGCTGTTGCACTGTCTGTATTTAGTCATGCTGGTGTGTTAAGATGTTCTGTGGATGACAGAAACTTTCTAAGTATTATAACTGCTGGTGAGCAAATGGCTGCCATACAGACCCAAACCCTGTCGCCTCTCTAGGTTACTGCTGCTTTAGAGAATAGTTTTAAAAGCCCATTTTGTATATTGTTAGTAAGCATTATTTCTTATTGTAGGGTTACCCTATAAAACTGTGTCCTGTATTCATGGAAATGGTTTTGTGGAAATCAGTAACTGAAATAAAAAAATTTGCGTTAATAGAAGACTGGACTGTGCCACAGTTATAGTCAAAAACGTAAAGCACTTGTTACAATGCTGCTGTTACTACCTCTTGGAGAACTGTGCAGGATTTTGAGAGGAAATTAGAAGAATTTTAAGCCCAAAGCTCTTTCTCCTCCTGTGTTGAATTTCTCATTGCTTGTAAAATCTAAAGGATGTGCCTGAATAAGGTCCTGGTCCGTCACCAGGTCAAGTGCTACCAGTTCTCAGAGGCTGCTCCCTGTGTCCATCTGTGGGTGGCCTGGCATGCTCAGTGCTGTTCCTGTCCGTGCAACATGGAATTGGCTCAGTGAAGAGAATGATTAAAACACACAGTGAGTTCAGGTCTATCAAAACATGCCTTAGCACACAACTAGAAAGCTCTGGTCACACTTGTGCACAGTGTACTTTGACCTCAGAATCCTGCTGGCTCTCAGATGCCATTTGGGACACAGCAGGAATCCCAGACATCCAAGTCGGAGTATTTACATTGTGGTACCTCAGCCCTCTGCTGGCTCTGCAGCAGCAATGACAGCTCCCCCGCAAAGGAATGGTGTACTTTGGGAATAACATGATTTGGATTAGAAGTTTGCTACAGATCATGCACGGGGTACCTGGCCCTTGACTGTGGTGGGACAAAACTGACAAAGTTTAGTAAATAACTGAAAACAGTTTGTGAAGCCCAGGACTAGCTGAAACAATCTTCTAGAATAATACTGTAAGATCATACCTGGAGAAGTTGAAGTTCTTTTTAATAAGGCAATGATTCTTTTTTTTGTAGTGACTTATTTTATTTTTTCACACAGAGATCAACTATACCTTTGAAGTGGAGAACGAGAGGCGGCAGCTGGGCCTGCCGTCCAGAGTACGGTTCAGTGACCACTCATCTGATCAGTTTACTGCAAGTACAACCCTGAGGGGACAGAATTCATGGCAGTGTGTGACTACAAAGCTGGTACTACAGGTAGGGAAGAGTATTTAATTTCTTTTTCATTTAGATCCATTTAAAACACAAGAATGCCTTTTTTTTTTTTTTCCCCCGGCCTCATTGAAGGAATATTTGTATATCATTTAAAAGTCACATGCAATATAAAGTTTCAAAAATAGAATTCCCCCATAGTTTAGTGCTTTACTATTCCCTGCACACATGCTGCTTTCTCCTGTTGCTTTTCTTGCAAAGTATGAATACAAGTTGTAGCCACTGCAGCATGCTCTGGAGGTCAATAGAGCTGAACTGATTTTGAACAATAGAGAGGAACTAAATGCCAGAAACGGAGAGCTGTTTCCAACAGAAGTAATTGTTACAGAATTTAATGGTGTGACTGTCTAGGAAAAGAATTTTAACCCATGGGTTTTGGAGTGGATGAATGGGCAGGGCAAGAAAGCTTGGTGTGTGTTCTCTTGACTTGGCTGCTACACTGCCCGTTAAAGGTGGCATTGCTCCAGGAGCTGAACAAACTCCCTCTCTTGCCTCAGCAGGAATGAGTCCTCCTCCAAGGTTTCTTTTGACCACAGCAGATTAAAGAGCTTGAATTTATGCAATAGAATCATAGAATGGATTGGGCTGGAAGGGACCCTAAAGATCATCCAGTTCCAACCCCCCTGCCATGAGTTCCACTAGACAGGTTGCTCAGAGCTCAATCCAACCTATTCTGATTGTATTTTACTGCTGGAGAGTGAATTTTACCCGCCTGAATTACTATCTGTTGTTCCTGGGGATTCTTAATGGTGATAGAAATCATCAGATTGGGAAGCCAGGAAAAAGATAGGCTGTGTTCTTTGTGTTCTTGCATGTGTTTAGAAAATGCTGTTTAGGAAAAGCTTGGTTTTGTGTTGTTTTTCTTCTCTGCATTGTATATTAACTATGCCATTTATTTAACAGGAAAAAATTAAAGATAAGCTACGTCCCATTCCAATATCAGTCAGTGTTAAAATTGCTGGCCTGGAGTCTAGCTCACCGTCCACAAGAAAAGAGAGTGCACTTCCAGATCTTATACCAATTCTAAATTCAAATGAATCTGAAACAAAGACCACAAAAGTAAGCCTTTCATATCACATATTCATACAGATCTGCACATTTATAAGTACCTGAATTTTAAAGACTGTAGAAAGCTAAATGATGGGCAATGGAAATAACTGGGGTGGCACTGGACTTGCAAATACTGGCTTATTATTTTATATTTTTTCTGAACTTGCTACAACATGTTATGAACTAGATCCTGCATTTATTTTGCAAAAAAAGGGAGATGGCGTAGCTGCTAGGGGTTATTTTTTCTCTCCCCAACAAATTTAGGAGGAAATGTACTTTTGATTAAAAATGGAAATCCACTGTCTCCTGCTGTGAACACTTGTCTCACATAACAAAATAATGTACAGTTTAATTCTTCCACTGGATGTTGTAACAACCTTTGAGCAATGACTGCAGTAGTGACGTAAAAAGGAGAGAATATCTCAGTTAAAAGTTTGCATTCCTCAGTGCTCACTGAAGAATCAGACTTAAGGATGTATTTCCTTATTAGAAGGGTACCTCTCATTAGAGAATTATCCAACTCTGCTTTTTAGTTACATGTCAAGTTCTGTATTACCAAGATCAAGGGCTATATATCTTACAAAGAAAAACTCGACAGGCAGGAAGTAAGAGTCAGGTGAAAATCTGACCTCTGTCCGGAAAAGTGTCTCTGAGTTCCGTGTAGATGCTTTATGCAGTGCACTTGAGAAATCTTATTTTAAGCTACTATCATATGTCAGGCATTAAAATAGCTTTGGTTTTATTTAGGTGGAGTTCTTAAAAGAAGGATGTGGAGAAGACAATGAATGTCACAGCAATTTGAAACTTCAGTACCGGTTTTGCACTAGAGAAGGAAATGAAGACAGGTTCACTTCTTTACCGCTGTAAGCCTCGCTTAATGCATCCCTAAGGTTCAAATTACTAACAAGTGCTTAAACGAACTTCTAGGAGAGGGTTCTGGGAGAGAGAGGAGCTTTGTTTTCTGTCTGGCAAACACAGCCCTATGTAATAGTATTGATCTGTCAGGACGAGGAAAGAGGGGAGAGGGGACAAGCTTGAGTGGTACAGAGTCAAATGGATACAAAGTGGCCACAACTGTGTAGGTGTGGACTAAAAGAAAAAAATGTTTGTCACCTGGAGAAATGAGATTCTAAACCAACCTTGCAGTAGTTTACTGAATGTGACACTTAATTGTGTTGTAGATTAAATTTTATTGTGAACGTGACAACTCAATATACTATAGTCTAGTAGCCCAAGACAAGCGGTTACAGAGAAATACAGTAACCATTTCAGTGTCACACACATCCAGCACCCTGCTGCATCCCTGCTCCCTGGAGGGCCAGTGAAATTAGAATAGGGGTAAAACAAACAGAAGAAGGTGTGTTTGTTCACTGTCAAATACTCAGTCACCTGTAGCAGTGAGGGCCACACCCTGACTCGGAACCAAAGTCACGTGCACTTCAGAAGAAAAAAACAGATCAGTAGATTGAGTTGGACAGAATTCATCACGTAAATCAGATGAAAGTGCTGGTTCAGAAATACTATAAGCTTGATTACTTGAGGGATTTATCGGTCTGGTCTGTCCTGTTAACTGCTGGCCACTTTCAGAGATGAAATACTGGTCTGGAGGAAAAAACTATGACCGTTCATGTGTTTATAGCCTTACAGTAATTCTTGCTAATACAGGAAATTCTGTTCAGGTAAACCATGAGAAGAATCAAACTTTCATACACATTTATGTTCCTAATGCACACAACCCTGCATACTCTTGTTTCTGTAGGGAAAATGATGTGCCAGTGCTTGTTCTGAAAGATCAGAAAGATATTGCCCTGGAAGTAACAGTGACAAACAATCCATCTAATCTAAAAAATCCACAAGATGGTGAAGATGCATATGAAGCTAAACTAATTGCAACTTTTCCAGACAGTCTGACATACTCTGCATTCAGGGAGATGAGGAGTTATCCCGTAAGTATTTTTAATATATTAAAAATTTTAAAATATTTTCAGGTGATTTTAATACTGATAAATGTATTCTGTTCAATCAGGAAAAACAGCTAACGTGTGGTGCTAACCAAAATGGTTCTCAAGCAGAGTGTGAACTTGGAAATCCTTTTAAGAGAAATTCCAATGTAAGTTACAACTATTTTACTCCAAGTTGTAAAGTCTTATTTCTGACTGGGGTCGTCCAGGGTTTGTGTGTGCCGTAACTGGAAATCTGATTCACACCTGTCTTTTTAACTCCAAAACTTGACTGTGCATTTTTATAATATTGCATATATCAATATATTTTACAAAATGTTTATATATTTCATTATATTCTTTCTTGTCTAGGTAACCTTTTATCTGATCTTAAGTACCACTAAAGTTAATGTTGATACAACAGACTTGGACATTAACCTGAAGCTGGAAACGTAAGTTTTCTTGGTGTTCATGCACATGTGCTATGTTTTTACAGACAGTCATAAACATTTTGAATTCATTTGTTCCTTTCACAAAAGTAATTTAATGGTAAAGTGAAAACCACTAAATTTGTAAAATAAACACCATTGTTTCCTTTTCATCGTAGAACAAGCACTCAAGTTAATTTGACTCCAATTACAGCCAGTGCTAAAGTGGTTATTGAATTGCTTTTATCGCTCACTGGGTAAGTGTTGATAGCATAACAGATGGGGGGTCTGGGGACAGGTCTGCTGCAGACTCATATAAATCTGGTTATTTTCCTTCCCCACCCCCACCTGAACAGAATTGCTAAGCCTTCTCAGGTGTATTTTGGAGGTAACATCGTTGGTGAGAGTGCTATGAAATCTGAAGATAATATTGGAAGCCTCATAGAGTATGAATTCAGAGTGAGTAATTTAGATTAGTGCAGCTGCTTTTAATCAAATGCACAGCTTATCATTGTACGCGTATGAATACTTGGAAAAGTTGATATATTTGACTTGGCTTTCCTTGTCCCAAATTCCTGACTTCCTTTAGGCTTTGATGTTTTATGGTCATATTTTGAGGAAGTGACCTGAGTCTGTCTGTACACTTTTTTTTGTGGAGCATTTCATGCACATGCAGTTGTGGGGCATAAACCCCTGCAGGCAGGGAACGAAGGTTAGGGCAGAACCTGCCCGTGGCCTGCCCAGGCGTTGGCTGGTGCCCACAGGCAGCGAGTTACGGGCACGTGCCGCAGAGCCGGCACACGGACACGCTGCCAGAGCCCCTCCGAGTGCGTGTCCGTTCCACTGCCTTTGTCTTCTGCCAGATATAAATCAAGGAGAAGACTAAGAGAAATAAAAGTCCATCTCTGTCAATCCTTTAGTTGCTTCTGTACCTGCACGCATGTATTACAGTAGCAGCAGTTAGAATATCTGATTTAGAACTTGCTATCATGAACAGGAACACGAGGCAAGTAAAAAAGAGATTGGGAAACAACTTTCATAATTAGGAGAGCAAGAGCTGGTTATCTCCATGTCAGAGTTCCTTGTAACTTGCAGTTTGCCTTAGTTATGTAACTGCATGATTTGTTAACTCTGAATTGAAGTTGTCATTTCACATGAAGATAGATTGCTAAAAATCAACAACTACAAGTTTATGTTAGAGAATTTTAATTCTTACATGTTTAAATCCTGTATTTACTTGCTATCCAAGTGTGCTACTTTTAGTATATGCTTTGTCTTTGTACTGCTTTGACTGCCTTTCATCTGATGTAAATTTCCTGCTAGCTGCATGCTTAAAGCTTGGCCGAGTCAATAATGTTTTCAAGGAAAAAGAATCCATTTAAAAAGTATTTCAGTTTAAAGAATGTTTGTTTTAACAGGTAACTAACTTGGGCAGACCACTGAAAACATTTGGTACTGCTTCCCTGGACATCCAGTGGCCGAAAGAAATTAGTAATGGCAAATGGCTGCTTTATTTGATGAAAATAGACTCCAAAGGCTTGGAAAAAGTCTCCTGTCAACCTGAGAATGAAATCAACAGTCTGCATGTTGCGGTATGTTATGTTACCCTGTCTTCTGTTCGTGAATTGGTACAACATGAAAGCACTCCACAGCATGTGATAGTAGGGCGTATCAGAGCTTGCTCCAAAAGGATTTATTTTTTATCTAAAGAAGCTCACAAGTACAATACATGAACAATGTATCAAAGATTAAGCTTATTAGGAGGCTTCATAACAGCTAAAGAGGCTAATATGCTAAAGGGTAGATGCTGTGTTGGGGTGACTGTTTTTGCAATGGGCGCTGCTGGCATGTGCTCTTACACAGGATGAAACTGCTGATTGCTCTAACCAGTTCCATCAGCATTACTGAAATTTGTTCAATAATAAAAAAACCCCTGAGTTCTTACTCAGAAAACAATAAATAACTGTAAACATCTCCCCAGCCCGGGGGAATTCATTGTAATTTTTTGAAGACAAAAGGCTTGCACTTAAACTTACTTTTTTATAATAAATATAATAAAAAGAATTTCTCAAGCAATTTTTATAGGCCTGCATTGTGCCTATCTAGCAAGATCTTTTTCCCAAAACCTGAGCCTTTTTTCTTTTTTTCATATAATCTAAGATCATATGGGAGTTTTATTTTTCACCATTAGAACCACATGCACGTAAATCCATTCTTGTCAGATCACTATATTAGTTAATTTTTACTGAGTGTAATTACTATACAGTTCAAAACCCCCTGCATTTAGCAGCCTCAGCACCTTTTTCTTTTAGCATAGTACCATTAACACCCTTTATCTGGAATAAAAATGGAGATGGCATTGAAGGCTTTATAAATCTAAACTTCCCCTTGCCCTATTAAAGAAAATAGTCAGTTGGCCTTTAGGTAATCTCAACTTTTAGTAGGTGTCCCAACTCTACTATTAGCAGTAAATGTAGGAAATAGGGATATATAATGATGTCACTAATGTGCTGATTTTGGAAGAAGAAAACATTCACTGAACTCTAGTTTTGCTGCTGGCATGGGGTCAGAATTAAAATATTCTTATGATAAACTACTTTTTACTTTTTTTTTTTTTCCCTTTTAGGAATCCCATAACTCCAGAAGGAAGCGTGAGGTTGCAGAGAAGCAGATCACAGACAGCCAAGCATTTCCTTTGTTTGCAGAAAGAAAACACAAAATCTTGGTATGTAGTCATGGTCAGATAGGTCCTTCTGTACTCCTGAGAGGGCTTTTCTGAGTTTGTCAGGGTGAAAGAATTTACCTGTGTCTTGTTTTTATCTTAAATCCAAGTATCGATGCTTTTAAAATCTGACCATTTAGATTATCTACTGATGAGAGAGAACTAGGAAAGACTATCTGCATTGTTATCTTCATTAAAATAAACAGGTAATAGTATCTTCACAGTATTTTCCTATTGCTGTTGGTACAGATACTGGTTCTTGCATGTAAGTATGATGCATATAATCCAATTTTTAATTTTGGGGTAAGGTTTAAACAATCTATGAGAATGTGATCTTATTTACATGTAGAAATTTGTAATTGCAGGACTGCAATGTGAATGCACGGTGTGTGGACATAAAATGTCCCCTGAAGGGTTTAGACAGCAAGGCATCTATTGTGCTGCGTTCCAGACTGTGGAACAGCACTTTCTTAGAGGTAAGTCTTCCTACCTGCAGTTTTTGAAAGGTCAGGGTTCTTTCTTGTTCTGTGTCTGATATCCATATTTTATTTTGGAACAGGACTTCTCCAAAATGAATTACCTGGATGTTCTTGTTAGGGCTTCTATCAGTGTTCCTGCTGCAGCTAAGAATGTTAAACTCACAAATGAAGTTGCTCAGGTAGGTTCAGTGTTTAATGCTAACCACGTGTTATGGTTGTGATGGTTCCAACTTATCTCAAAAGACCTGGAAACAGATAAATTTAAAACAAAACTAGCTTAAAGTCTAACTTTTTAACTGAGTTTTGAATTATTGATCATTTTTACTTTTTTAATTGGGTTGGAAAAATTCACTATCATATTGAAATGATACCAGTAAGTCTTTTTCTTCAAAAACACTTTGTAGAAGACATCTTGTTAGAGAAGAGGTAAGACACCGTATATGCTGTAGCTTTATAATTACACATGGATCTTGGGAAATGCTCTTTCCATCTTCATGTGTTTTCTGTCCTTTAGGTGCGTGTTACTGTCTTTCCTGCGAAACCAGTAGCCCTTTACACGGGAGTACCTTGGTGGATCATTGCGGTGGCAATTCTTGCTGGAATCCTGATGCTTGCACTGCTGGTATTCTTACTGTGGAAGGTGAGTTTTTATTCATCTGGCTATTTTTTATGTCTTGCTCTGTAACTGCCAAGATAGCAAACTAATCAAGCAAATGATCAAGTATTTGGGACTCAAAATAGGGCAAAACTGCCCAAACCATACATTATTAGTTTCTCAATTTTGCAGCATTTGGAATGAAAATGGTTATATGGACAGACTTGTTATGTAATTTTTCTGTTTTCACATCTTCAAAAGGAAGTATTTTGAGCTCAGGGCAAAACTCAAGACAAATGTTCAGAGACCATAGCTGGATACAGCTAATGGGATCCTCTGCAGTTTGCTGTAAAACTTCACATGAGCTGTTTAAAAATGTTTAGCAGGGCTATGTTCTCCTAACATTAAAAATACCATTAAACTGTTAGCAGATAAAAATAACGAAAAGGTACAGTAATAATACACAGACAACTGTGTTGGTGAATTTCTGTAGTATGGGCTTTTTAAAAAATCTTAGGAGGAGTAAATAAGTATGTATAGCAAAAGGTTAACAATTTGCGAAAGAAAAACAAGTACCTATTTTTCCAGTGACCTTTATAAAAATGCCAACTACTTGTAGTCCCAAGGATAACAGAAAAGCTCTTTTATTCTTAGTTTTTACAGATGTAGTCAGTTAGCATTTGCTGTTATGGTTTTGGTTGGCCTGTGGAGGGATAAGAAGACAGTTCACAGAGTTAATTAAAGTCAGTTTTAATAGGTTTGACATCTTCCAGTCCACAAAAAATGACTAAATACCTTGCTTCCTTGTAGTGTGGTTTCTTCAAGAGAAATAAGAAAGATCATTACGATGCCACATATCACAAGGCTGAGATCCATGCTCAGCCATCTGATAAAGAGAGGCTTACTTCTGATGCATAGTATTGATCTACTTCTGTAATTGGTAACTGATGACATTTTTTAATTTCTAGCTGTGGCACATGCTATGGTTGCGGTGGCTAACTGTGAAGCTTTTTCTGCATACGTTCTATTAACTTGTGATTTCAAACTATTGTACTTGCTTGCTCATGCTGTTGATAGATTTTCAGCTTTTGGTGCATGTGAACGCACACAGGTGTTTACCTTGGCCTAAAACACTTCTTGTTTATTTCTTTAGAAAACATATTGATCTTTTGCAGTGGGGTTTAGTTGTCTTTTAAGTTTATGTTTTAACACTACAAGTAAGTCTTTAAGCTTGCAAGACGGTAACCAACACTGTAGAGTTAAAATGTATAGATGTATAAACGTGGATGCTACATAAACATGCTTTACTAACCTTTAGTGCATGCTAAAAGGTCCACGTTGCTTATAATGAGAGGGGTTTTCATAATGAGAAGTCATTGCATGGAAACATGTTTTCCTTGAGTTCTAAGGTACACTGTGCTAGGAACACACTTTGCTGAAGGTACTGGATGCTTTATGCTTCCAGAAAGCTTTATGCAAATTAAGATACCGCATTCTTGTATGTTATATCAGTAAGTGATGCTTGGGATCAGGGGTGGGGAAGAGTTCTTAATGAACTATGTCAAAAGTTTAATGAAATCTTAACTATGAGGTTAAGGCTGAAGATTTGATCTATGCTCACTATAATTTTTTTTTAATTCAGTTCCATGTAAGTTTTAATACTAAAAAAACCTTCAAACCACCAAACAAACAAAATCAAAAAACCCAGCACTCTAAACACTATGAACAAGAAAACCTTGCCACTTTAATCTTTTCTTACCCCCAGCATACCTAATGACAGCTGGATGGCACAATGTCTCTTAACCCTAATCTGACCTCAGTGATCTGTAGGCATGTAAAGCTGAGCGTCTGCCAGTCGTGATCTTTGTAACATGGTGGCCATAACTCCATTTTGTTTTGAAAATTACTTTCAATCCGTTCCTCTGTATTGAAAATCAGTTTTTACAGTGGCTTTGGATAAGAAATTGCAGAGCACAACTAAACTCTACAGGATTTCATCTAGAGTGATTTCCCATGGCAAAGTAAGCAAGACTTGTGTTTCTGATACTGCAGATGTATAATTAGTTCAGATGACTGGAGTTGAGATGGTGCTTTGAAAAACAAGGCCCTAGTGTAACTTTTCTTGAAGGTTCTGGAAGTCTTTTTGTAGATTTTACAGGTAAATCACATCACCATGCAGGAAGGCACTAAAGTACATACTTACCTTTGATTCAGGAGAAGCAGTTTTCCTGAACTGTACCTACTTCTTTGTGTAGCAGTAAATGCTCTCACTAGATGAATGAACAGCTTTGTACTGGAGGAAATCTTTTTAAGGTACTAGATTACCGCCATATGGTCAGACTGTGCCATTTGTCTTCAAGTGCTGCTGGAACAACTGCTGTAGACCTGCTGCCTCACATTTTTACAGCTACGTATGCTACGTTTTTGGCTTATGTATTTTTCTTTTCAATTTTCTTACCTCTGTGCAAAGGAAGAATTTACTGCCTCTATGATCCTACTACTTTGGCAGCAACTTAAAGCTAAACTGTTCTTTTTTCTCCTCTGCCCCAGTGTGGATTCTTCCGGCGTTCCAGGTACGAAGACAGTGTCCCCAGCTATCACGCTGTAAGAATTCCAAAAGAAGAGCGACAGATCAAAGATGGGAAGAACAAAGACCTTGAGACAAAACAGTGGTTCACAAAATGGAATGAAAATGAAAGTTATTCTTAGGGAAAAATGTCCTCCATCCAGAAAGTTTAGATAGAGGTTAAGGTTTTCATTAATGGAATACTGATGGAGTTAGAGCTATGAACATTATGGACATTCACCATTTGATTGTAGATACTACTACTTATACTGAGGCTTTTATTTGCACAGTTAAAATTGCTTCAACAGATTTCATTTGCATTATTTAATTTCCAGACTGCCTCTTTCCCCCCTCAAATCTAGAAAGTACTGTGTTGATTTGGGGTCTTTTCTGCAAAATATGCAAAACCACTATAGCAGACCTTTCCCTGGGATCCTGACCTTCTTCCTGGGTATGCAAGGAATGGACGATTAAGGTCATGACAGGTTCTCCATTGTTCCCTCAATGCATAGTGCTTTACAAACACACAGTGGCCTTAACACACTTTGTTCAGTTATAACTGAAGACCTGCAAGTCTGCCTTAGTCATAACCTTTACCTGCTGCAATAGTTAGGGCTTAACAAGAAGCATCATCTTAAATTACATGTGCAATGGGTCATGTTGCTTGATTTTTTAATTTTTTTTTTTTTAAGATCAGATTGTGTGATTCTTGCTCACAACAAATATACACAGGTTTTTTTAAAAAGAGAGGCTTGAATATTAGATGTACTTTTTGTATATATATATTTTAGTCATTTTTGTATTTATTTTTATTATAAATCATTGTCTTTGACTAACTGTTAGGCCAAAGACTTAAATGAATTTTCAAATCCACTGTGTTTTGGAATTTAAGATTATGAGACCTGAGGCTTTCACTGCATTTTAATAAGTAACTGAAGGTGCCAATACTTTCTAAAAATGTAAATATTTATGATAATAATGCGTATGGGGGCTTTCTTTTCCTGATCCTTGTAAGTTTATGTCTCGTAACATCAGGTCTTGTAACATGATTTGTATATTATTGCAGACTATTTAAGGATTTGGACACCAAGCAGAAGTAGAGGTTTAGACAGTTTTATACTTGCTGCAAGAAAGTGAGTTCTCTCAAAACAGCTTTGCAGCTTCATAAGGACTTCCTGTTTGGCAAAAGGCATTGACTACTACAACTTGTTACACAGCACTTGGAGGAGTCTGTAGATGCCTCATTTACCTTAACTGTGTGGATCTGGAGCTGATCCACATTGAGACTACTGAATCATCTTGAATACCTGAATGTTGATAAAAGTAGAACCATGATGTTGTTTATCAGTAATCCAGTTACTGTACCATAAGTGATAAAATTATTTAAACAATTTACTTTTTTACCCAAGTTCTAAAGTCTTGGTACTATTTAAGAACAAAGATTTAGTTCACAATTGTTTATTCCATGTGAAACAAAATTCTGCTCAAAAAGTATGCATTTAATTGCTCGTAATTTGAACTATGCAAAAACCTCTTGGTACTTTTTTCCCTCATAGGGTAAAAACCTGCTAGGAGGGCAGTTGTGTCTTATTTTTACTGCTAACTTTGAACATTAGTACGAAGGTGTGGTCACCTAAAAAGTTATAATTAATTTACTACACTCATCTTTCTTAACACTAAATAATCTCAATATGTTATGACGGATTGTATGAACATTTGCATATGAATGTCGATGTTACCCGGTGTTTGAGCTTTTAAAGTTCTAGCTTATTTGCTGAAAGGCTCAGCAAATCAGAAGCCAGGCTAATCAGGGGATAAGAAGCTTGACAAATACCCCTGAATCTAAAAGCAGATTCTGGCCCTCCCTAAGAACATGAATGTCTTAGCAGTGTTAAAGTGAAAGTTCTTGAAAAATAAGTCATGTCACTGGTGTACTTTTATCTCAGATTTTCATTATACCAGCTAACAATGCTACACCATTCCATGATTAGAAATGACCTGTGGATATTTGTATAGAGGTGTGAAATAAATTTTTTTTAATTAAGCATTGTCTTGATAGTAGTGATTTTATCATACTTAGCCATGGCTAAGTTCAGTAGGATATGCTGAGAGCCACAAGCTGTAGCAGGTTCTCTGATTCTCGACATTGGCACAGCTCTTGCTGCTGCCCCAGGCAGAGGGGCGGACAAGGTGCCACAGGAGATAACACAATCTCCTGCTCGCAGGCTCTGCTGCTTGCTGAGCTGCCAGCACTGCTCAGGGGCAGGCAGAGCCTGGAGCCTGGCAGAGCTCCAGTGTCAGCTCCCAGCAGGGCACAGCTGCCCTCTCCTCACTCCATGCTTGCACTCACACTGCCCAGGGGACCTTCAATGCAAGCAGCCTCTTAAAAATTTTCCTAAATACTGCCAGATGACTGTTTGAGTAAGTAGGGGAGAGGGATACATCCCCCAAAATTGGTCAAGGACTTCACATACCAATCTCTGTGTAGCAGTGAAAGATTGATACTGACAGTCAGTAACACGATTGCAGGGTACAGTTTCAAGTCCAGCAAAAAAACCCACAGAAAAGTCAAAAATATGCAGGGGCAGAAAAAGAGAAAAGTATTTGATATCCATTTTTAAGATGTCAGCCCTCACAGGATCCTTTGCTGAGAGGCCTTTGGATGCAACAAAGCCTGAAGATAGGGGTTAGCTGGATATGTACTAAGCCAGTGTTTGTTGTGGCCAAGAAACTTCCAGGACTAGAACCAGAAGGTGGCACGAGACCCTTCAGACCCTGTCAAAGATGTGAACTCACCCTGCATTTATTAAACAAGTATTCTCATTTACATAGCATGACAAACATTTGTCTACAACAAGACAAAATACGGACTAGGAGATCAGTTAAGTTTCTGATCATAAGGTTTAGTACTAATATACTATACTGGGCTTTATATAGGCTGATATATACCATACACATATAGTACTATTTATAGTATATACTATATACACAGTGGTACAGCACTATAAATAATACTGTATGTGTATAATATATGTATATATGTACACTTATAGATCCTGATGTGCTATATTTGCTATATACAGTGTGTGTGTGTGTGTGCAGTGTGTATGTATCTACATAAAAAACAGCCACACTATATACCCTAAGGTCCATAAACAGGATGTTGGTAAACTGCAATACCTTCTCATACCTTTAACTGTCAGGGCACAGGAGATGCTCTGTACTGCACAGGAGAACCACCTGTGCAGAAATTATATGTGGAAGAAGAGGGAACAGGGCACTCGGTTGGACACAAATATCAGGAATCAGCCCATAAAGTGAAAGGAAACTTTCCAAAGTGGCACTGAACTACCAGTCCCCATTTGAAGCACCCATGTTGCAATGCTAATCATCATGACTACAGTGTGTCTAAACTAATATCAACAAACCACACAGAACCAGAAAGCTGCTCATGTACAAACAGCTGAAATAACTTCTCCCAGCACAGAGTAGGTGAAGGTGGCAGCAGTTGGTTTGCAAAACCCAGGAGAACAAGCTGGAATGAAACAACCAGGCAACTGTACCCGGTGTGCTGAGCCAGCAGAGGCCTGTGGACATGCTGGACGTGCTTCAGCTGGCCAGCCAGCCAGCAGCCTGTGTGTCACAAGAAGAATGGAAGCAGTGTATTTCCCCATAGGGACTGTGTAAGCAGTTGCTTCAGGTTTTTATCCTGGTCCTCAGATGTCGTTAAATGTCTGTTTCTCTTCCCAGGCTGTGGAGTCGTACATAATAAACACCTTTTACAGCCTCATAAGCCTTGCTTAGTCCTAACCATGATCCTTGTGAGAAAAACAGAAACTCCTTAGCCCAAGACAGAGCCAAGGTGTGACACTGTCACTGTACATGGACTGGGGACTTGCAGTTTGCATTTTTTCATACTGCAAGACACACCCCCTTCCTCCTTTTCTCACTCTCCAAAATGGTTGTTTGCAAGCTGCACCTTTTCAGGGCCATACCTGCCTCATCCTAGAAAACAGGCAGAAAGAACAGTTTTTTGCAAGTGTCCTTGCTTCTGCTTACATAAGTACTGCACACCAACATACTACCCCCCTTGGCCCTGATAAACAGTATTTCACCTCTCCATCCCAGTGTCATCAGGGATAGGGGAAGAAGGGGACAGAAGAGTCAAATACTTTGGAAATAACACAGTTGGTAAGTTGATTAACAGAAATGTTTGCAGGATATTGCTTGATTTCTTTAAGTGTAAGAGTTCAACAGTTAACAGTACAGAGTGTAGAAGTGCATCACTGCCCACCAATTTCTTTGTTGGGGTCCCTCTTCTGAGGTACGAAGATACCGGATATCAAAATTGATCTGTGCCAATAAATCTATCTGGTGGAGATGAGAGCCTAATGTCAGAAACTTCCTTAACATCTAAGTTTATCAGAAATGCTTCTAATCACTCTTAACGGCTTTTTTTTTTGTTCATATTCTAGATATTTCTATCAGAGCAGGACAAGAAAATATTAAATACACTGTTTGGTACCTCACATGTTGCATTAGCATCCTAACAGCCAGTGAAGTGATTTAATGTGATCCAAGTGATTTTTAACCAATACAGACGCGTATGGTGCTCACTGTTGACAGATCAGGAGGCTACCTGTAAAGGCAGAAGCCCTATTTTTCCTCTGTATCTTTTTTTTAATTCTCTTTTTCCCTGATAAATCCCAGCCCATCCCGCAGCTGGGCAAAAGGTGCGCTATTAAGCAGACCGATTCCCTCAGGTGAGGCTCTGCCCTCCCTCGGGCCCCGGCCCGGCCCCGACCCGCGCTGAGCAGCGCTCGGCCGAGCCCGCAGACACCCCTGTGCCCCGGCCCCCGCACCCACCGCCCCCGCCCCGGCGCCAGGCTTTTCGCCGGGCAGGCGGCGGCACCCGCAGCGCCCCGTACCTATCCGTGGCCGGGCTCCTCCGGCAAGCGAGCGGCGCCTTCTCCCGGCAGGGCCCTCGGGGTACCTCAGGGGCTGCCGGGCTGCTCCGGGCGCCCCCGCCCCGCTCCCTCAGAGCCGCCCTCTCCTCCGCCCACCTCCCCCTCGGGCACCTCCTCCTGCCGGCGCGGCGGAGGCGGCCCGGGCAGGGGCAGGGCCGGGGCTCGGCGTGGCGGGAAATGGCGGCGGAGCCGGGCCGGGCCGCGCCGAGCTGAGCGCACGGATCTGAGCGCACGGAGCCGCGCCATGAGGCTGCTGCGCGCCCTGCTGCGCGGGGCCGCCCCGGGCACCGCCCCGGGCACCGTCCCGCAGCAGGTGGATTTCTACTCGCGCTTCTCCCCCTCGCCGCTCTCCATGAAGCAGTTTCTGGACTTCGGTGAGTCCCTGCCGGGCCGCACTCCCAGCGCTGCCCCTGCTCCCGCAGGTACCTGTGAGGAGCGGGGCGGCTCCGGCCGCGCCCCCCACCCTGTCGGCGCTGCCCGCTGTTGCTTATCTCTTGTTAGTGCTGTGCTCTCTGGCAGAAAAAGGCCCAGCTTCCTTCTGGGACAAGAGAGCCCAGTTGGCGCATTCCCGTAGACTGGAAGTGTGACAAGGTTGAAATTCAGCTGAAAACTCCAGTTTTTGGCACCACCAGAGTAGTTGGGCGTTTTCCTGCAGAACCTGCAGGGGAGAGGGTGGGGACAGCTGTGACAGCTGGTAGTGTTAGAGCAGTGACTCAGGTGAGACTGGTTAAGCCTTTTGCAAGCTGGCAAGCTGGCCCTATAAAGTATATTCCAAACACCTGAAACGTTTAACTTCAGATGGCACCGAGGGGCTGGAACAGTCATCATTTCTCAGTTGCATGTCTGTGCTCTACAGAAACACCTTACTCAAAATTTGCTGGTTTAGAAGGAGCAGGATGCAGAGACCAAGAGCCATCCTGGAGGATTCGGAATCTAGCGCTGAAAATGAGCAAATCAGTAACAGAATATTCGGTGTTCTGTTCTTTACTAAAACCACTCATAATGCTTCCAGGTTTGACTGACTGCTTGGAAACAAAAGGGATCACAGCAATTGTTCTGTTCTGCTTCAAAGCAAAGACCACACAGGGAAAGGTTGTGTAAGTCTCACTTGAGAGCCCTTTTCAAAGCCTGAGGTTGGAGCCATTCTATAATACATTGTTTCTGTATCCAAGGCGTTCTGGTGCACATAAATGCTTACATAAGTGTTGCATATAAGCATCTAACTTTTTAATAGTCGCATTACTTTTTACATTTTTGTAAGTAAAACATAACCGAGAATTAGTCATAGAGCCCCAGACTTTATGTAAGTAGGAAGACTTACAAAGAAAACTTTCTCTTCACTATCCGCTGTCACTTCATCCATTTATTCAACGTGTTATTCGTGGCAATGAAATGTATCCCAACATTTAAAACTCTGGATTCATACAGGAACCCCACCATATGTTCTATTGCTACCATATTTATAAGCAAAGAATCTTGTAATTCAGAGTTTGCTTTGACCTGTATTATTTTACCACTAAATCCTGATAAAGTAATGCTTACCTTAAAATCAGTGTTTATTTTCAAGGCACACTATTCCCTTGTGTCAAAGGATAGGCTGCTTTTTTACTGTTAGTTACCTGAACATAAGATAAAAATAATTTTGAAAGGTTTTTTTTCTCTCTTTTGCTTAAGGATTTAATCACAGATAGTAAAAACTAATAACAAAGAAAAGAGTAGAGTGCAAGACTGAGACAGTATTTGTCTTTAAGACATTCTGTAGCCATTATAATCTGATGGTGTTTTCATTAGGGATTTTTTTGTCTCCTTTCGCTCTAGTGAGAGTATTCAAAGAGGAAGTAATAAAATCTGGTAATGCTAACTTAAAAAAGTGAAATATTCCATAAGCAAATTTAGGTCTGGTTCATATGCATCGGTCATATCTTGGCTTATAAGCCCACAGTATTTTCTGTAGGAGTCTTATCCATTCTTTGCCTAGATAGACTGTAGCTGTGCAGGGAAAGACTCATTTGCCCATTCAACAGAGTCCTGCCCTAAACTGCCTTCCAAACTTGACCGAGGATAGCAAAAACACAGCCTCCAGATACAAAAACTATTTTGTGGAACATAATTTGCTGAGTATATGAAGCATTTAAACATTATATTTATGTTCTAATACCTTCAATCTGACTTGTTTGTGTAATTTTACCCAAGAAAAGGGAAAGGCCAGTAACAGTCGTGCCTGAAATGCAGTCTGACTAGGGAGAATGAAAGGTTTCTGGGCAGAGGTCATATGTAGACAACATATAATACTGTTAAGTGCCATTGGGGAGGAATTTCTTTTTCATTAAGTTAATTGACATTCTTTCATCACTGTAGTTCATGACATATCTGAGTCTGGATGCTTTAAAGGAAGCATCTTCAATTTGGTGAAGATTTTTCCTGTTTAAGACACTCCCAGCTTCCTTTTTTTTTTTTTTTCCCACATCCCTTCCTTTAATTTTCTTCCCCAACTCCCCCTTGACAGATGGAAGGAGTGAACTGAGCAGTACACCAGAGTTAATTTTTAGGAGACACTTGTTGTAAAACACCAGACTGAGGTATGTACTTCAGTGCAGAAGATAAACAGCATCTGAACTTACTAACCTGTTCACATGATACTCGTGAAGTCCAGACAGAAGTCTGGCTGAGAGTGACATACAGCATTTCTTAGCCTCTTCCCCACGCTGCACCTTCCTTTCTTGCCTAGGAAAACAAGCTTTGTGGGAGTAAATTAAGGTCTTGATTTTAATAACCACGTTTAATTGCCACCCACACAGATGACATTTGTCTTTAAAGAAGGACAGGTCTGTTATCAACAGGTGCAATATTTTCGCTTCTAGCTTTTAAAAATGTAAAAAAATTAAAAAGTAAATGCATGGGAAAACTACTATGCCAATAGATAAGCACAGTAGCTATCCTACTTTCATTTCTTTCTCAGTATTCATGTGAATTCATTCATCTGTCTTCTGTTCCTGTAAGACAGTGAACTTAAACTACAAAAAATTTAGTTGAAAATTACAGAAATTAATTTTTTAATGTGTTCCAGTATGTGGTATGGTAATTCAGTAGGATCAGTGATCAAAAGCAGGCTGTATGGTGATACTTTCTTAAGCACCCTTCCCATAAATAGTTTCCTATGCTGGTTTCATTTGCCTCTCCCACACGCTCAGAATGACACACTGTTTGATCAGTGGTGGTCACAGTCAGTGCTTGCTGCAAATAAAATGAACAATATACCTGGATAGAAGCTGCATTTAAAGTTGAATAGTATGGGTCTGCAGCTATCGCTCTGTATATTGCAAATTCTCCTTGCTCTAACAGGGCTGGTAGGTTACAATATGAGGTAAATTTTGAAACACAAATGAGCTGCTGCCCTGAAAGAAACATTGGCTTGTCAGCCTGGCCAAGTCAAGTTTGAAACCAAGACACAGGCCTCTTATGCAAGAAAGTAAGACTTTGTGTAGCTTTCTGTCATAAGTGTTGACTTTATTCTGATGTCATATATTTATTTTGGTCTTAGGATCTGAAAATGCTTGTGAAAAGACTTCATTTATGTTTCTGCGACAAGAGCTGCCTGTGAGATTGGCAAACATAATGAAGGAAATAAGTCTGCTTCCAGACAACCTCCTGAGAACACCTTCAGTTCAGCTGGTGCAGAGCTGGTAAGAACAGTGACATTTCATACCTTTGTGACCTTCTGCATATACACAGGTTGGAAGAACTCATTCTTTTCTATTAAAAGAACATTTAATGGGCTTGTTACTTGAACATCTCTTATTTAAAGACAGGTACTAAATATCCAGTGTGTTATAGATCAGAAACTGAATTTACAGACTTAGAAATAACTCTTTAGCAGCAATTAGAGAACTCATGAGGGAATTAAAAATCACTGAGTATTGCAAACACTCATGTATGAGGATTCAAAACATTTTTAATGTAAAAAAACCAACCAACCAACCAAAAATCCACCAGAACAATGTTTAATAGGGGACTTACCTAAAAATTAAGAGGCTAGTTGAAGAAACCAACAGAAGCAGGCTAAGGCCTGCAAAACATACTTGCAAAAACACACTAGAAACCATTTGCAAAATAGGTTATTGGACATTGATAGTAAAGATGTAGAAAATATGAGGAAAGCAACAGGAAGCTCCCAAAGCCAAAACATAAAACAATAGAAAGAATATGAAACTATTAAAGTAAAAAAGACATTCTTTGAAAAGTAACATTTACTTTCAAATAAGGAACTTACACATAAGTATAAACTTGTTAAGATGAAAGCAAAACAAAGAGATTGCTTGGCAACAGCACAAAGATATCTGGAAAGGCTTTTAAAGTTAAGAGAACAGAAAATCTGCCAGTGAATAAGTGGGATTGATTAGATGACTGAATATAAAAAGAGCTATCAATGAAGAGGAAGGCTCTTAATGAAAAACAAATGCTTACATTCTCATGATACTAAATGACATTGATCAAATGAGAAATGAATTCTACTTGGACAAATGCAAGGCAGAACACAGGGAGGGCTCTCCCTGAATGCTTGCTTGCTTACAATGGAAAAAGAAATTTTGATGCTACTGTGAATATTTTTCTGAATATGTCAGTTGATGGGCAAGAAGGAAAATTGTGTTAGAAACTAAGTAACAAATGGAGAGGAATATAATTGTACGACTGTGTTAGCCCTTTATTCCTCTGAATTGCGTGCTGGTTTAGTCACTCTATCCTGAACAGAAAAGACCAAGAGGGATAATCAGAGGGTTGGAACAATTTTTACGTGAGGAGAAACCAAATAGAATTCTTCAGCTTGAAAAATGTGCATCTAAGGAAAGAGATGGCAGAAATATTTAAATCATGAATAAGCTGGAAAGATTTTTCTAATAACAGGAACTTGCTGGGGCTGTAAATAAGTGATCACCCACTGGGTTTAAAATACAAAGATGATCTTTTATGCATTCTAATTAAATTGTGGAGTTCATTCTCTGGAAATTTTGGAAGAAATGTCATTAATAGATTCAAAAGAATCTTAACAAAATTCATGGGCGGCAAGTACTATGACATGGAAATAGGCAACCTTGGAAGACCACAAATTGCTAACCAAAGAGATCTGGGGAGGCATACTAGAATTGGTTTTTATACTGTTTCTTTCACTGAAAGGTACGTCCAAAGTCTTCAGGAGATCCTTGACTTTAAGGACAAAAGCGCAGAAGATTCAGGGGCTATTCACAGGTAAGGATTTGCTGTCACTTATGTTAATATTTTGTTAATGTTATGTGCAAGAAAACAATAGGTTAAGAATAATTTCATGTGTCTCAAATCTTTACGTAAGAATTGCAGTAATGTCACCCCCTGTCACTAAAAGGAGGGTACAGTAAAACAGGAAACAAAACACTTTAACATCATGTGGTTCTGTAGAGAGGCTTTGGTCAGTGTTGGCTGACCATAAGTGCCATTTGACAGACATGGGATGTTCTGCATGAAAACAGTGGCACCGTTTTCTTTCTTGTGGCAGTAATCAAGACAATAAATAAATAATAATAATTTTATAAATAGTCAAAGTAGTTTAATTGTTTCAATGGTAATTACCTGAAATACGTTGTAGTCTGACCTGCAATAGGCAGACCTGTGATATTTTTGTGTGTAACAGTCTTCATTTTTATAGGCAAGTACTCTGTTTGCTAGAGTATTAAATTCCCTTGAAAGTGAAATACTAACAATGTATTAATTTTAGTTTTACAGATACCGTGATAAAAATCCGGAATCGGCACAATGATGTAATTCCTACGATGGCTCAAGGAGTAATAGAATACAAAGAGAGCTTTGGCATTGATCCAGTGACCTCGCAGAACGTGCAGTATTTTTTAGACCGTTTCTACATGAGTCGCATTTCAATCAGAATGCTCCTTAACCAGCACTGTGAGTGCCAGTGCTGAAAGGAGGGAAATGATACCTGTACTATGTCAAGTGTATCTTCCTTTAATTTTTAAGTGCTTAGTATGTACTTAACTGCTACTGAGGAGTACACTATTTGCCTTGCTATTTGTAAACTCCATTCAATTCCTATAATATTTATTAATAGTACTCTTTCAAGTATGGTTAAGACTGGAAATATAGATTACCTATAAATTTTTATTTAGCATAGCTGAAGATGTAAACTAAAATTATATAATTATACTGGGTATTAAATAATATTTTCTTTTTTGGCAGCTTTACTGTTTGGTGGGAAAATTAATCCAGCTCATCCAAAACACATTGGAAGCATCGATCCTAACTGTAATGTTGTTGAAGTTATTAGAGGTAAATTCAGCAGATAAGAACTAGAATCCTGAAAACTTATATGAATCTCTGTACTAAGAGCAAATACACATCCCGATACTCATATACTGCTTAGTTCTTTTCTACCTGGAATAGAAGTTTTATACAATTTGTATCTTTTTCCTATAAACCCAACTTTTGTGAGAAAACACAAAATCTCACTGACAGTGCACAGTACTTGCAATTTTTGTTTTTCATTTTTGGCAAACTGTAAAGGGAAAAAAAAAAAAAGCGGGAGGGGGAAATGTAACTTCCTGTGTTTGTATTATAGATGGCTATGAAAGTGCCAAGAGACTTTGTGATTTATATTACATGAGCTCTCCAGAACTTATCCTTGAAGAGATGAATGGTAAGTGAATATGGACGAGGCACCCTCCTGAACATCATGGTGGTTTCTTCTAAAGTAGCTGGTGGTGAAATGTCCTCCTTTTGCCTTTCATATGGTTAGTGTGTTCTCTTGTATCTACTGCTGTAAATAGTTTTTTAAAATGTGGCAGAAGGCTTTCCCCATTCCTCCCTTTAACTGGAAAACTGAAATTGGTAGAAAAGTTTTTGACACTACAGCTGTTGATGTAACAAATTTTAGCAGCCTCCTTCCCTCTCTAAGATTTCTTGCATGTCTTCACCTACACTACTGCATCTCACCCTCTCTGCATTTCTTGTGACAGTGTAAAGACTTATACTAAGCATTCCATTTCATCTTTATTATAACCTCAAGGGTTATAGAAAGCAACTATGATGTGACATGATCAGTGATGCCAAAGTGGTTTTAAGATTAATTTCTAAAGCAGCAAGCAACATTTGAAAATCTTGAGTGTGACTTTTGATTAACATCAACTTTTCAAAAGATTTCTGTTAAAATTTTCCTTCTTTTGAAAATTCAACAATGCAGATTCACATGTTGAATTACTGAGAGAACAAATGAAAGATACCTCATTTGCTGTTTAATAATTTAGACTCTCTTTTCTCCAGCTAAATCACCAGGACAGCCCATGCAAGTGGTGTACGTGCCATCACACCTCTATCACATGGTTTTTGAACTTTTCAAGGTCTGTGCAATTATTATTACACAAGTCTTTTATACATCTTCATTTACCAAGATTGTGTCGGTTTGACCTTTTGAACCAATTCTAGAGAGCAGTGTGTTTTTGCAAGTGCTATTTGCAGGAACACTGCTAAATTGTATTATTTAGACAAACAGTAATTGAATAGAAAATGAACAGCTTTGGAAGAGGTATCCCCTTTGCCTAGCCACTGAATACATCTGAACAGACAGTTCTTAAAATCTTAAAATATATTAAGGTATTACTTAATAAAGCAAGTGAGAATAAGATACACAATTTTTGGGATATCTTCAAATCTGGTAAAATGTGTAATAGGCCCTATAGAGCTTTCCTCAAAGCAGTTCAGTCCTAGACTTTTCTTGATCTTTGTGTCATATTGCATGTATTGTTCATTATAAAGAATTCTACAACAAAAACTCTGTACATTAAACTATTCAGATGTTTTCCTTTAAAAAAAGTAAATATTTGAAGTCTGTGTATTCTAATAAACTATATAAATACTGACACTAAACAAACCAGAAAGATCAAGTTAATATTAAATTTAATCAACATTAATATAATTAAATATTAAATTAATATTTAATTAAAATTAATGTTTTATGGTAATATGCAAAATGAGTTGGGATTTAAGTTGTACTTGAAAATTGCAGAATGCCATGAGAGCCACCATGGAACATAATGCTGATGGATGCATTTATCCTGCAATTAATGTACACGTCACGTTGGGAAATGAGGATTTAACTGTGAAGGTACCCACTTTTTTTTTAAATTACTTTGAAGGTTATTTTGATCAGGGTTTTTTTGCCTGCCATAGGCAGCATATTACTAACTTAGCTGGTGATCTGGTTTGTCAGTAGATGGTATGTGATGATGTATGTAAGTAAAAAGACCATTATGGAACTTCACATGCTGCATCAGTAGGAAGTTCATGAAGAGGTTGCACAGTTGCACTAAGGGCTCTGCAATAGCATCACATGCGTTTGTCATGCTCATGTCTTGCCTAGCTTGTAAGCAACTAGGATTAAAAACGAAGGAGAATTATACAATTTTAACATCAGCATTTCTTCAATGACAATGACAGAGCTATACAGGTGTGAAACAACCAAAAAACAAAAAGAAAAATACTGTATATTCCACACAAATCAAACCTCCTTAAGTACACTTTGCAGTTTCTTCTTTTTCTGTACAACATCCATGTTGGATTTCAACTGCAAGCACTGGGTTTTTCATAGGTCTTTAACTAAACTGTAGTAAAACAACTCCTTTGATTTATTCCTTCAGTAACAGGTTTTAGTAAATTATATTTAACTGGCAGTATTCCTGAGGAATAAAGATTAAAAATACAGAGAACCTGGCATTTTGTAAAAGGTATAGATAGTGACCTCAGACAAAAGATAAAAGCCATGCACAATTTAAGAATATTCTTGCATCCAAGAGAATATGAATGATGCTTACAGTAGTACTTTATTTAGTGGTTTGGATAAGGGATGAAAGGGAAGGATTAATCTCCCTCTGGTTGGAGATGAGAATTAAAGAAGACCTGTAACTTAACAGGGACAGCTTCATATTATGTTTTATCTGAGCTTTCTCAGGTTTTTTTATCATTTGAGAAAAGTTGTCTTTTATAAAAATGTATTCAGGGACATAACACTACATGCTCCTTCTTGTTCTAGATGAGTGATCGTGGTGGTGGTGTTCCTATGAGGAAAATTGACAGACTGTTCAACTACATGTATTCAACGGCACCACGTCCTCGTGTTGAGACTTCAAGAGCTACACCTTTGGTATGCAAATCTTTCATACCTTGGCATCTTGGCTATGTTTAATGGTCACAAAAGAAACCATTTAGCCAAAGTACTGATTTTATAGATACAATGAGTATTGCCATTTGAATGTTATAGCTTAATTCAAGTATTTTTCTGAAAATAAATGGAAAATTGCATAAAATACTAAAAATTATTCCAGATTCTGTTTTTCTCTCCTACATCTAAAGATCAGCTACCTCAAGAAGAACACTTAGCTATGCAGCATGTAATGTAGTGAGGACAGAACACTGAATTCTTTTTGTAGCCACTGAATGAAGGGAAAAATAATTACAGCAATGACTTTGGGTTAAGGCCGTAGTTCATTTGTACTGTGAGGTCAAGTGTACCATCTCCCAGCAAGGATGAAGGAGCATAGATGTGACAGGCCATATGAAGAATTTATTTTGGTCTCATGTGCATGTAATAGATGCACAAGGAATAAAGCCTAAACTCTCGGTTAGAATCTCTGAACAGCTTTCCTGTATTTATTCTCCCACACTGCATCAGTGTTCTGCACATAGACGACTCTGCAACTCATTAAACAATAGATCTTTACAGAGAAGTGTTGTGTATGCTTATTGAGAGACCACCTCTAAAATTTAGTAAATGAAAAAAATATTATGCCCAACACTTCAGGGCTATGTCTTGTTACTGCAGTCAGGGCTTGACAGAATTTTAGTATAAGCTACAAATTCAGAGACATTTTGTCTTGAACCTTCTTTATATACTGCTGATGAAATGTATCTGACTTAAGTCCTCAGTGTTCTTAAGATTAGTAGCTCCATGAGTCGTAAGACAGACACAGGACAGTTTTCTCTAATGGTATCTCTTCCTCAAAAAGCTCCCACAATACAAGAAGAGTTAACTACTAGCCCTGCCGGACAAAGGAATAAAACAGTTCTCATAATCGCAATCATCTGGTTTTGGGGGATCATAATAGTTAATATCTGAACTCCTGTTACTGTCATGCTTAGTTTGTCCGTTTACCTGTTAAGCTGAAGCAGAAAACACCACTGATGGATGCAATTAACGTTACTATACCTTTTTTCTTGGATCAGGCTGGATTTGGTTATGGCTTACCCATATCACGTCTGTATGCACAGTACTTCCAAGGAGACTTGAAACTGTATTCCTTAGAGGGCTATGGTACAGATGCAGTTATTTACATCAAGGTATGATGTAACACTTTACCATTTACATTTATCAGCAACTGTAATCTAAACTGCTAATGGAACTCCTTGTTCTGTTACTATAACTTTAGTTAAAAAGAATCATCAGTTACAGTCTTCTCTCCTTACAGGCCTTATCAACAGAATCAATTGAAAGACTCCCTGTGTATAACAAAGCAGCCTGGAAGCATTATAAAGCAAACCACGAAGCAGATGATTGGTGTGTGCCAAGCAGTGAGCCAAAGGACATGACCACGTTTCGCAGTATGTAGCTTTTTCCTCGTCAGCTCATAAGAAGTAGATTTGTTTCTAAAGAGAATTTAAAAGACCTGATTTATACCAAGATGGTAACCAAGTTTGATATGTGAAAGTAATTTTAAGCGGAGAAGGTGTAGTGTAAATAGTCTTTTCTGAAATTAAAAAACCAACAACCACTGAAACTCCCAAACCTGTACATACTTCTAAATTTTAAGAACGTCACAATTTGTTTCATTTTCTGTTTTTGGCTACTTTAAGAGCTAAGTCAAGGGAGCAGTATTTTGGGTTTTATAGGGATCAGTGCAATCTCTATCACATCTGGTATTAATTCATATAATTACAAAATTGTTTTAATGGAAAAATTGTTGAAAAAGCTCACCAGAGCATTTTTCCATGATACAATATTACAGATTAATGAGAAACTCATGTAAGAAATACTGAGGAGCTTATTGCTATACCTTTGCACCTGTATGGCATTTGCTATTCTTTTATCATCAGCATGCTGAAGCCTAATTTTGGAAAGTTAGATATGTTGCCAGCACACCTTGCCTATATCAAGGGTTTTTTCACCCACAGAAATCACGCTTACCTCTGTAGGGATAAAAAATAAAAATAAAATAGTTTTTAGCTGCAACTACTGGTATAATGTATCTCAGGTATGGGCCATCGGTCGAATTTCTTTTTTTGTAATGTGAATATATAATACATGTGAAAAACTTACCTTTCCCTGATCATTGTGAATTAACAACTAATGCTGGCTTGTGTACAGTAGAGAAATGTTGTCTTGCATTTGCCTGTATTTCTGTAGGTCCTACCAAAACACAACATCAACATTCTAGCTCTCATAAAATCTCAGACTTGGGCTTGTCAGGTTACAGCTGTAAATACAAACTATTTTAATAAATGATTTTTTTAAATTTGCTCTTAGTAGGGCATCTCTATTACTTTGACAATATAAGCTACCTTCTCAGGAGTATTTAAGAAAAAGTGGAATTAACAGTTTTTGAAAATACCTTTGTATTTTTGATGTGCTTCTGGTCTCATTTTTGTAGTAACTGGAAGCCACACTGTAACTTAAAAATGGTGAGCAGAATGTGTATCAGTCAAAGACAAACTCTCAAAACATACTGGGGAAGATAGGGGACTGAATATTACATTTCAGGTACAAACTCCTTCTTTAAAGAAAGGATTCAACTTTTTTTAATGCCTACTGTGCCAACTTTGTTCAAATCATACACGTGAATGTTGCACCTTGATCCCTGTAATTCCTGAATGTTTTAAGAGTGATGCAGTTAACACCAATAAGAATTAATCCTTTTCACAGTTAATTAACTGCATGTAATTCTGTGATTTTTGTTCTGCAGCAGACATGCATAATCCCTCTCAGAAAGAATAAGCCTAAATTTTGCAAGTTTACTATCTCTGTGCAGTGCAGAAGGTGAGATACCACAAAGGAAGGGCAGAGCTGGTATGTTAGAAATTATTCTAGTTGTAGCTGAGCCAGACTGAAGATTTACCACCTGCTACCTCCCTAGCTGAGTTCTGCAAAACAATGAAATGGGTTTATACCCTGGTCAAGCTGATGTAGAGCACTTTATCTGGAGTGAATTAAGACTGGTCTCTATACACCGACAGTCCGAGGGAGGACTATTCTAGCTTAATAGACATCACAGCAGTAGAGTTACCTGTTCCACTCAAGCTTGTGGGCATCTTGAGGCCTCTGCTTTTCTTCCTTACAAGGATGTGAGATGGTGACTGGCACACCTTTTAATCTGCTTGGCTACAAGTGAGGAGAATCTAGAGCTGTTCTCTTCTTTGGCCCTGCAAGATGTATGTGAGAAATGCTACACATGGTAAAATGGGGCCTGGACTGATGCTGGAGGGGACACCTGCAGCTACTGCTTTTGCTAAACTAAAGCTGAAAGTTACAGCAAGGGCTTTTAAAAACTCAGGTTTGAAGCTGAACATTCTTGCTTTTATGCTAAGTTTTACATCTTTTAATTAATTCAGTTGAACTGATTTTAGTAATAGCTGAGAACTGCAAGAGATGTTTCTGAAGAAAAGCTTGTTTTCTACAAAGTTATTAAACATTTCAGGTATTATTGAAATAAAGCCTAAGAGTTAGTTCTCAACTAACTACCAATTGTATTCTGATTATTAGAAACTTGCTGTGTAATTATATTTGTATTTATCTCTTCACCTGCCACCCAGAATGATTGTGGTGAAAACACAAATGTGTAGTATTTTGGTTTACAGTGTTTAACTCTACTTACAAGCCTGGTCTTTGACAACTTTTGGTTTAAATGGAAGTTCAGAAGACAGTTTTCACATTTAGTATTTCCATTACTATACTGAAGTAATTGCTAGTACATTGGTTAAGTTGAAGTGAATCACTGTAGAAAATTAGTATACTAGCTCAGCTATCAAAATGCTGAGATTAATAGTTTTGTACGCAAACAGACTCTGTCTTGCACTGTAAAATTAATCTTGATTTGTGTTAATTTTTTTGAAAGAATCACTACATTTATTCATTAAAACTGTTTAAAAAAATTCAACTCTGTTGGGGTGACTGTGTATCTTTGTATCTTGGTACTAAACTCGTTCATGCAGCCAGACTTCTTGTTCCACACCTGACAGATGTTAAATGCGGTGGTCTGGGATAACCACTGTTCTTATGCTCAGGTGCCAGGTGAGTTCATCCTCCCTGCCGTGGCCCCTGTTTAACTGCAACAGCTCTGAAACCATTATTTCCACTACTCTCCTTCATGGGAAAACTCTTCACAGAGTGCAACCGTAGGCTTAAGGGAAAAAAAGGTAATACGTGGTAGTATCAATATTCTGTGTTCTATCTGAAAGCACTCAACCTTCTTGACTGGTTTAATTGAAGGGTATTTTACGTGTGTGATCCTGAGCATTTGACGATTCTGTACTTCTAATTCCTTTCTTTTACCAGTAGGGCAGCATTCCTCTCTGGCTCAAGGTCTGTAAGTCTGGCATACAACTCAAAGCTACTGAAAACAGAGTAAACCAAAGTAAATAAGTTAAATGACCAAAGAGTAGTTTCTTAATGCATCAAACTGAAATATAACCTCTTTGAAAAAGTAATTATTAGCAAGATTTTCAAACTTTATTTTGGAAATGCCTAGTGTGCAGAAGCATTTCCATACATTTGCTGAAATTCTTAGACATTTATAAAAAAAAAAAAAAAAAAAAAAAAAAGTGAAACACAAACAGTGAAGTTCAGTCATTTAATTAAAATGAAAAACAGTCCACAGATTTAAAGGAGAACTTGGTCCACAGAAACAAACTATGTAAGTTTTGTTCTAGTCCTTTCTAGGGTGGAACTGATATTTAAACTAGTCTATGTTTCTGGAATAATCTAATTTAAGGAAGTGCTCTTTGTAGTATCTCTAGAAAATAATATGTAAATATACAAAACACCAATTCATATTCTAAGCTATTTTGAGAATCAAATCCTCCTTTAAAGAGAAAAAATCTGTAGTCTACGATTGAACATATAAATACAAGGCAGAAACCCAGTGCGTCAGTGATAATTTTTCCTACACTTCTTCCCTCAGTATTTTAAGTTTGAAAAACAGTATTGTTTAAAATTAGCAAATATATAAATTTGGTCCGCAAAAATCTTGTAGCAGGTAGAAAAGAGAAATACATGTATTGCAAATTGATCTTATTCATAGCATAAATCTATAAAACTATGTATTATTTAGGAAAAATAGGTTAAAAATGATCTTATTTATAGGTTTAAACCTTGTCCCAACACCATACGGGTAGTGTACAGAAAACTTAATATTATGCTTAGGATATGTAGTTTATGAAAACTACTTAGTATTTCTTGTTATTTTCTCAGTAAATTGCAACACAGAATTCAAAAACAATGTGCTACGAAAGTGAACTTTGAATGAAGTCCCAGAAATACAAGAATTTAAACAAAATAATCCATAAATTTGAAATACATGCTTTCTTTTTAAATTAATTTGACATTACCATTTTCTTAAACTTAATTTTTTACTATACATCTTTAGTGGCAACAGATAAACAGACTGTCACAGACTGAATTTGTTGGCAGGATTTTTCTATTGTCCCTCTATCAGATTCAACTCTACCAAATGCTAGTTGACTACTACTGGAATGATTTTAATACAGTATTCTACTTTTCACAAACATCAATTTCAATGAAAAGGGCATAAGAGGTCTTAGAAGCAGAAGTCTTACTTAAGGCAGAAAGTTAAATTATTGTCTATTAGTACAAGCAGAGTCAACTAGGAATAAAAATACTGGAAACATTATTTCATTTTATTGGGCTGTAATGGGGAGGGACCACAATTAAAAAGTAAAAAACCACCTACCATATTAAACTGTTGCACTTTCCCTCCTCCCTCAATTGTACAATTATATACAAATCTGCTGAACTACCTCAAGATTAGGCAAGTCTGCACTAAAATAAAATGGTCATTTTAGCAGCTTGATTCAAGTGTGGCCACCACTCTGCCAGTCTTGCGAACTTCTTTCTCCTTCTTTTGAACCTTTTCCTTCTGCTTTTCCAGTTTTTCTTGTGTTTTTCTAATATCCTTAATTTTTTTCTTTATTGTTGATCTGTCATTTTGACTGGAAACTCCCAAAGCCTTTGGAGGGGGAAAACAAAACAAAACCTCATCAGTAATTTTTTCCAGTGGTACTGTCCACAGTGCTTGTGCATGAACAATTTAAGAAAGTGTAATTGCTGCAAGATAGTCTGTTTATTTGAAAATAACGACTCAGGCCTCAAAAGCATTGTAAATAATCATCTGGGTAATGAGGTAAGTAAAGAAACTAGGGCTGACTCTTCAGTTGTGAAATAACAGTTTTGCATTTTACAAACATGTAGACCCTTGAGAATTTCCACAAAATATCATAGGAAGTAGTAGTCTCAAAATACAAGAGAAATTTATATTCCATAACTACTCTTTAGTTTCAATATTAAGGATTTTAAAGTGTGTTACTAGGAAGTGATTCACTAAGCAGCTGTTACACTTCAGTGTTCGATCAGGAGGTGGCAGCAGTCGATTCCAAGTTCCTGAATGCACTCACACCCTGACAACCCGAATGGCATTCGGTGCACATGGAGCTTGAGGCTTCAGCACCAAAAGTTACCCAAATAGAGACAGTCATTTAACAGGCCAGTCACTGGTATTTCTTCTGTGTCCAGGAAATTTTACAAAATACAGGACATTTAGTGTTGCACATCTATTTAAAGTGCAGGTATGTTTTGGAGACTAAGTTATATGCTTTTTCCCCCCTAAACCTCACACATTCTACTACTGATTATTAATAATATAATGTCCCTTATGCCAGAATAGACCAATGAACCTCTCTTAGTCACACATCTTGCTTGTCCAAAATGCAGTCTGATAATCTAACAAGAAAGAAAAACTGAAGAGTTTACCAACACTACAAGGAACACACAATACCATGCAGTTTCCAGATGTGAAATGGGAAGAAAAGGCTCAAAAGATTCAGAATATATAGTTTCAGCAGGAGTAAAAACTCAACAAATTTGATCACTGGATAGGATTTTAGCCTTCCCATTTGAAGAGGAGATGTGGAAGAAACAGATTTCTAAAACAGGATCCTGCAATTCTATGCATTTGAATTGGCCAGATCTAGTTTTGATACGACCTTATGTTGAGACTGATGACAGATGTAATCAAGACCCTTTGGAATGTTATGCTTAACTGCATTTCCTCAAGATGCAAAAAAGGAAACGATTTTGTTATTTTTCTGATTATAAACAGCTTGTCTTTAATTCTACCATCAATTACTAATTGCCATCTAACTGTATAGTCTTGTATAGTCCAAGTATTTCAAAAGCAAGTAACTCCAAATAAATAACAAGAGCAAGTGAGTCTAACCCCCTTAAAAAGCCATGAAAACAAGAAAATACTTTGCAGTTTAAAATTATGTCTGAATAAGCAGTGAAAATTATGTGGTTACAAATATATCCTGGGATTTTCACTTACCTTTAACTTCTCGCTGTCGAGCTGCATTAATTGCTGTCCATCTATGTTCATAGCTGTGAACTCTGTAATATACTGCTCCATGTTCATTCCCATTAACCAGTGGCATACTTGCTGGGTGGTCCATTCAGAAATAGGTCTACTGTGCCACTGATTTTGCTTTCCTGTTGTTGCAAATTCGTCATCTAATGCCTAACCAATTGAGAAAAGTCACCATAAGCAATGTTTTACTTGACTATATGTTGAATTCCAGTTGCTGGTTGAGTTTGATTAATAAAATGCATTTTTAAAAATACGCTATTCCAAAAGTTCTTGAGATCAGTTTACAGTCAGTTTGCCTAGAAGTTTACTCTAAACAAAAGGAGTACAGCATTCAACACAAAATCAGAAATAGACAACATAAATGTTTTTCTTTAAGAAATTATATAGCAAAGCATTAGCTTAAATCGGATGTATCCTAACAGTGAACACACTGCTCACTTAGTTGGTTAAGGGAGCTCAATCCTAATGTTAGATGGTACCTTGCACAGCACAAGGAATCATCAAGTAGCACTTGAACTCTATTATTGGTTATTGTTAAGTGACATAAGTCAAGAATAAAAGCAATTCTAGTAGTCAGTAAATCTGGTGACTGTTCCAGGCATAGTTTAACTACATTCCTAAAAGAGAGGACTGTTCATTCTTTCAACTAATGCTATCACATCAACCTTTTAAAGGGTCCAGTAAAAAATGACCATTTCAGAAACAGAAGCGCTTTTAGCTTTCCACTGAAAATACTCTTTGCCAGCTCACAGAGCTTTTGAAGCACACTGCTTCAATTTCAGTTTGCTTCTGAGGGGAAAAGGTACTGCTGTTTGTCCTGAAGCACTCACAAAAGAAAATCTACATAAAACAGAGCTCAGTGTCTTTACAGAAGAAATTTGAGTGTTGCTTGAATCAGCAACATCAGTTACCTAAAGTTTTATTAACTGTCCAAAATGATCCCTCACCAGCTCGTGATTGAGTACAGGCTGTGTTAGACTGGTGTATTGCTCCACTAGGCAGCTTCCATGACTGATCAAAGACATTTGCATTGCAAAACAGCAGAAAGTACCCCCCCCTTTCCCAGGGAGCCTTACATGTAATTTGTAAACAGAAAACCTGGAAATAAGCATTTTTCTAGTCAAGGATTTGAGACATGACCCTGTAAATCTCAGGTGAACAACTACAGCTCCCAGCCACAAGGATCTCACAAAATCCAGCTTATTTGATGGAATATTTGGGGGAATTGATTGAATGTAACAAAATAATTCTGGTGACTGCAAGTCAAAGATGGTGAGATGCAGGCCTGTGATGTGACCTGATCATACAGTGCCCTGGATCTGAGCACACAGCATGGAAGACACCGGGAGTCTGAGGTGAAACAAAATTTTTAAATTTCTGATGTATTGAAGGACCACGTGATCAGAAATGGTTCTGCTTCCCCCGGTCTGTGAAACAAAGGACAGTGGTTACATGAGGAGACAGTGCAGACAAACAGGAACGAGTCTATAGAGCAGAACATTTTGTGCTGAGGTTCTAACATTTGTACTACAGCATTTCAAAGGATTTTCACTTCCAAACACTGTAGTCTGGTCACACAGACTCAATATCCATTAGCAGCTGGAATGTACCAGGACCACTGTTGGGGCACATCTGATTTGATTTCCAAGGTAAACCAAAGTAAGGCAAGTGGGAAAAATCACGAGATTTACTTTTAAAAAATGAACTCCTTATCCAAATCAAAATCCTTATGTAGCTATAACAAGTGTGAATACATCCACCTTCCTGATGTGCAAAATAAAAATAACAATTTACATAAAATAACAGCAAATGGCTCTAGAAGAGGTTTTGCTTGAAGTGCTTTGTACAGCATCTGCATCAAGACAACTGGGGCACTGTAGTTTCCTATCCAAGCTATCAAGCTTGAGATGCTTCATACAGAGAAGATTAATTTGATAAATTCCCAAGAGAATTTCAAAATGCCAATTTATTTTAATTAACTTTAGATAACAGTGCTCCTTAACCTGCTAAGGTAATACAAAATATATATTGGTAACTTTATCTCATACTAGCATGTGTTCATGCATAATACATTAAAAAGGGGGAACACTTTACATTTGAGGTTTGACCTGTATCTCAGAGTCAGGTGTGGTCTATCAGCTGCAAGAACTACTAGAACATACATATTTATATGTATACATACTGTATTTATATGTATGTGTATTTTTTTAAATATATATCTACTTCTATTCCTTGGAGGGGAATATGCATGTATCTATATTATCTCCTTTCCATGGAAAAATACGTAAAATGTTATATTCCAGTTGAAACTCACTCTCTGGTTTTATTGAATCAGTGCAAGCAATGCAAAAACTTTGCTTCTGTAATTTTAGAGTGTAAGTACTTGCGGAAGGTGTACTCCTGACAAAAAAAGAGGCACAGATTCATTCATTTCACTGAAGAAACACAGTCCCCTGACAGAATCTTGGGGGCTCTCTGCATCAGTTCCTCCCCGCAGTGTGGATTAGAGCAGGTAACAGACTGGAGTCCTCCAGACTGAGCTACTAATTGCAATAAAGGGTGTCAGAATCAGCAGTTGGCAACAAACTCCTCCTACTTCATAATGGTAAAGACAGACCCCTAAAACCAGAAGTTGTAGCAATACCTGAACCTGTGTTAAAACACCTAGACATCATTTCCTCACAGAAAGATATTTAATCCTGGATAGTTTGAATTTTTCATTACTGCACAAGGGAAAAGCACACCTAACTACTTTTCAGAATATGAATAGGAAAGTGAAAACTGTAGAAGGGTAAAATGAAGAACACACACTTCTGACTAATGCTTATTGGTAATTAAATAACACCTCTACATAATTTTTTCCCAAATGTTCAGAGGCACAGGGAACATGCCAAGCTGTTTGTACACCGAAGTTATGGTCCCCAAATCAGCCAGCATGCACACAAGAGATCAGCTGCAAACTCAGAAAGCGGCACTAAAACTACTTGTAAGGAAGCACGAGAAAGCCATGTGCTCCCACATAAAAACACAGATGATTCAGAAAGCAAGTACAGAAATACTGAAGCTCTGACGATAATACAAAGCCCAAGAAAACACCTCTGCTCACACCATTTAACATATTAAGAACTTTAGAAGGATTACCAGCCAGCTTGCTAGCCATCTGTGAGGGAAGGGCCTCTGCTGTAACTGGTTGGCTGCTAACAACATAACTCTCAGCAGGCAGTCACTTCTCCCAGCTGCCTGTGAGCACCTGCCCAGCAGAGGCACACTCTCAGTGCTGCCCTTGCCTACATCTCTAAGAGGTGCTTCCATCTCCTGTCTCCTAACAATTCCAGGATTTGCAAAGCAGCATGCAGTGGCACACCCCTCTGCAAGCAGGGGTTGTTACACTGGATAGCATGATTCCTGATGGATATTTATGAACCCATTCAAACAACAACTATCAGGTAGAAATTCTATTTGTGAAAAGCTTAAGTTAAGGATCCTGTCCATTATCTTTACTGATGATCTGGATGAGGGGATTGAGTGTACCCTCAGTAAATTTGCAGACAACACCACGTTAGGTTGGAACTGCTGGAGGGTAGGAAGGCCCTGGAGAAGGACCTGGACAGGTTGGATCAATGGACTGAGATCACCAGCATGAGTTTCAACAAGGCCAAGTGCCAGGTCCTAGACTTTGGCCACAATAACCCCACGCAGTGCTACAGGCTGGGGCAGAGTAGCTGGAGAGCAGCCCAGTGGAAAAGGACCTGGGAGTGCTGGTCAGCTGCCACCTGAACATGAGCCAGCCTGTGCCCAGGTGGCCAAGAGAGCCAAGGGCATCCTGGCCTGTATTAGGAATAGTGTGGCCAGCAGGACCAGGGAAGCACTTGCCCCCCTGTACTCAGCACTGTGAGAACACACTTTCAGTCCTGTCACCAGTTCTGGGCCCTCAATTGAGGAAGGACATTGAGGTGCTGGAGCAAGTCCAGAGAAGGGGAAAGAAGAGCTGAGGGAGCTGGGGTTGTTCAGCCTGGAATAGAGGAGGTTCAGGGGTAACTTAATGACTCCCTACAAATTAATCCACTACTGCAACCTGTAAACAAGTTATATGATTTTTGACACTTCAGATTTTTACCTTAGTATGTTTATAACACTGTTTGTAAGACTGTTCTGACTTTCTACATATTACTGAAATATTAAGGTTTTCACCAGAGCCTGATTTAAGACAGCTGAGAAAATCCCCTGACATTCATGAACCACCAGTTTGGCAAGTCCTCTAACTCATTTCTGTAAAATAACTGTGTTCAGCTTTTAATGAGTCTATAAATTAAATCCTTTAGTTTAGGAAAAGATGCCCATCAGTCAATCACTAAATGAGACAATATCTCAGAATGCTACCCAAGTGTAGGTTTCAGCTGTAGCCAAAGGAGTTAGTTCTCCACAGAGAATGAACACTAACTTTCAGATACCTAATTTCTACCTATATATCAAAACTACCATATTCTGCCTTTTTTTGGTCGTGGTTTTGGTTTTTTTTTTTTTTTTATTGAGATGAAATTTTACAGTAAAGCAAACCTGTGTGCAGAAGTGAAGGCAAGGTTAAAAATGCTGCAGTTTTCATTCACCCAGGAAGTTGCTTTAAATTAGTGGAACAGAATGATGCTATATTTAAAATTAAAACCTGCAATTTGATCAGAGTTTACTCCAATTTTTATGATATAACTAGGATCAGAACACACAGGCTAATGTGTCACCCACTAGTCTATGCCCTTAGTTCATTAACAGCTTATGATTCTTTATAGTGCTCCTCAACATTCAAATATGGAACAGCCAGCTAGTTTCACATTACACACATCTGTTTCTATTAAACATGCTGTAGTGTGAACAACAACATCAACAAGACACATATACACACTTTGAAACTCACCTCATTTGAAGAGAAGGTTAAAGTGTGTGAACGACCTGACAGATTTGGTTCTGTCACTAACCCTGAAAGTTCACAACTTGGCTTGCTATGGTATGTATCATCTATGACAATTCTACTCTGCAAACAAGTGGAAATAACGTTTTATTAACTCACTCCTTGGAAAAGCAGGTCATAAGGTGACATTCTAATAATCTTGATTTTTGGTTAAAAAAGAAAGTAGTACAACTCAGTTACCTTTAGAACACATATGAAATGCACTAACTACATAAAGCATCTGACTTGTTTTTGTTAAACTTCTGAATTCAAAAACACATTAACAAACTTAAAGCAATATCCCCTATAAGAGCACCTTGTGTGCAGAATTGGTCATAACCTGAAATGGCATTAAAGTACACAAGGAAATACATGTGGTTACTTTTCCAGCAGGCATCCCACGCTTCAGGAGAAGCAATTTAAAATGCATTTGTTGGAATTATTCATGCCAAATTTGTATTAAACTGAAGCCTACACAAGCTTTATGAATGTGCTTCAGAAGGTGGTGGTTTTTATCTCCCATTGGAGAGATACAAATCTGTCCTAATTGTTTATGGTCATCAGGATTCCCATGGCAGATGGGAATACCCTCATATCTTACAAAGTTTGTGACAAAAAAGAACCAGGTTTAGACTAGACTTCAAAGCTGCCCACTGCTGCACCACTGTAGTCAACAGTAAAGCAAATAAGATTTAAACTATTAATAGAGAATACAGAGCTTGCCCAAGGACAAGCTTTCCAAAAACTTTGAATTTTGATTTATGATACTGTACTGTATTGCAGTTCCTTTAACAGATCCAATGAGGGTGGTGAGTCACTGTAACAGGTTGCCCAGAGAGGTGGTAGGTACCCCATCCCTGGGAACATTCAAGGTCAGGTTGAACAGAGCTCTGAGCAACCTGACCTAGGGGGGTTGGACTAGGTGACCTTTAAAGGTCCAACCCAAACTACTCCGTGATTCTGTAATTCAGTTTTGAGGTGGTGGCTGCATTTGAGGCACAGAATCATGCAATCTGAAAATTACCATGTATGAAAAATACCACAGAAATGCAAAATATCTTCAGAAGAATTTTTATAGTATATAGACTATATCAAGCTATGTAAAATTTCTTTATAGTTAAAGTACCACATAGTGTAAAAACACTACAACAAAGCTGAACATTTCAGATGTTAAACAATTACTCAGATGTCTTTAGAAAAACTGGTTTATCATTGTAAATAAACATTATTTATGCAGTTTGACCATCTGAATATGTTATTTGCAAAACAGAACATTCTTCTGAAATAAAAGACTGTTACTTTAAAAAAAATAGTATTTTATTAATTCACTAAAATAATAAATTTGTCAAAGCAAAATTCAGGTTAGAAACATGACTAATATACTATCATATGACTATCATATTGAAAGAATGTAAAATCATACTAAAAGAATGTAAAGTCTTCATAGCATTACTGTTTACATTCAGTTATTACACTGTGTTTAAAGGAAGTTTTTGGATCCTTATGCCTGGCTTAGCATCTAAAAGTAGCAGGATCTGAAACTTATCCAACCAGTACTGGTACAGCCTCAGGCAGGTTACCTGAGCAGCCTGGGACTCAAGTTGAAGACTCGGAAAAAACCTGATGCTACATCTGAAAACTTCACACCAATTTGGTAAAGAATCCTAAAGAATACTAACGTATCTGTTTTCCAGAATATTCTCTAATTTGATTACCTCCATTTGCAACTCAGATTGTGACCTGTATGATATCTTTCTTTAGTGAGTGAAAAATAAATCTGCCAAAAGCATGCACCTTACTTTTGCTTTTCTAAAATTTATTTCCCAGCACTATTTGTTGTCTATGAACAGAAAGAAATTATTTACCATTATTTTTTCCAATTTTCTTGAAGTCTCTAATCAAGTATCACTTTTAAGGATGCCATACCACACCCCCATATGCATAAATAATCTAAATTAAGCTGATCTTAAAGACATTTTTCTTCAGTAAATTATGCTACTGTAAGAGAAATTTTTGCCGTTATATTCATTGGGCACCTCTGTACTTGTGTTCTGACTGCAATTTAACCTGAACTCTCAATTTTCTAGATTATTCTATTTTTGTTATGGGAGCATACACTTGATCTTTTACTCTAAATTACTGATACACATTTCCAGCCTCAAATAAACACACCCCAACACCCCCCAAAAAAACCCATTACCACCATAATGCAACAAACAAAAAAAGCCCAGATTACAACTTGAGGTTTCCTGCTACCTTTGTGTGGTACTATCCTTGACTGAAAAATGGTGTTCTATTTACCATGTAGATTACTTTATTAATTACATTATATTTTAGGGACTTCTTTAGTCTTTTAGATGTAAAAATTATTACCAGAAACAATAGAATACTTTTTCCATCAACTTATTCTCAAATTAACTTCAACCCAAACTGAAAGTCTATTTAGGAGCTTTTCTTTTAGCCACCCTCCGTTCACTCTTTCTACCTTTACAGAGAGAATCAAGAACAATTAAGAAACAAATAAAACCCCCACAAACCCATCATTATATTTAAGCAAAAAGCTTAGAAAAAAACATGAAGAAAACATAGCCAAAAGTAAAAGCATTTGAGCAGCAGTTGTCATGTTTTCTTCACTCCCTGCTCCTATTCAGTTTTTAGAAAAAGTAATTTCTTTTTAAGGATTTAGAGCCAGTTGCAAAGATTTTTGATCCTTGAAGAACATAGAATTTGGATAGAAGAGGTTTTACAGGTATGCTTTTTATGATTTTGGATACTAGATAATAAGATAATACTAGATAATAAAGTATAAATACTTTTATACCACACTGCTCTTCCTTGCATCAGAAATGAAACGTTGTGTACAAGCTTACAGTGCTCTGGAAACACAGTAAATATGAACAGTATGTATGTGCGTGTGTCAGAGAATGGCACTAAATGAAGGGGCAGATTATGCAAAGGGACTAATTTCAGAACAGTGTTGTTCAGAAGTTCAATAAGGCTACAGAGTCTGCAAGCACTCATCACAGGATTTTAGTTCCTGTGTTTCTAGTTTTCACAAGCAGCAAGAAATTGACTCATTACTTTGTCAAACTGTAAGATTAAAGCTAACAAAACTAACAAAAAACCTTCTAGGTGCAGTAACTCTTGGAGACAAATTGTGCAGAAACAGAAACCAGTTAAAATATAATTATGTTCCTTACATCATCAATGCTAAAACACAACTACAAAAACTATACACAATGCAAAGTACTCATTACAACAGTTACAGATTCTTTACATGATGAAGTTTTTATTTTAGGGTTTCTACTTTTACCTGGTCTTTAAGAAATGCTTTCACATGATCATATGGAATACTACAGACATAAATGTAGTAAATACTATTGCTATACTTGCTATATATTGCTTTATTTGCACATTCTGAGTTAACATCAACAAAAAGAAGTATTCTTTCCTGAAATTCTGGTAAGATGATTTAGTTCCTGCTTTTATATTATTTTAGTAACAAGACTCACTGTTGAGTGGTCAAGCACATTTCTCTGTCAGCTTTAATGTCTTTTCATACCAAAACATGCCAAAGCCTTATTACTGTACTGCAAAGGTAATTACCAACTCCAGGCTGAGATCTAGAATGATTAGTCACCCATTCCAAGTAGCAGCCATTGTCACGTTACCATCTTTATGAGAGACCCCAACCATTGCAAAGTGAAAATGGCCTGACTCTGGGAGAGGACAAGTATGATTTTATGATTAATGAATGTATGAGAATCTGTTCTTCAATGGGATCAGCTTTCTGCCTTTTTACAAAGCAGAAATATAGCTGGAGACTTGCATAATCTTCCAGCTGCTGTTTTGCAACTGGCCCTAAGGAAAAGAACAGCAAACAGCAATTACATGCTGCAGCATGAGAAGGAAACAACCAAAAAAACCCCAAACCAGTAGCAAGAAACCAGATGGAAGGTTAAACTGATAATCAACTTGGATAAAGTATACAACAATAAGAAGAAAATGCTGTCATTTCAGGGCAACAAAAGGAAGAGAGCACCCAATCTGATAAGATCTATACCTTTTTGATGGCCAAAAAGAACATGTATATATAAAAACCTTAAGAGGTGCTTATCTTAGAAATGCAGGAGTGGAATCTTTACTGTGCTTAGAAAAATTATTTGAATCTGAAAGGAGGAATGAAGAGGAAAAAAAATGAGTTCTTCAGAATCAATGACTTTGAAAGATAAACCTCTGAATGCTTATCTAGACAGAAAACATCTCTTGATAGCTTTGCTACAGCCTATTAAGAGATCAACCATGCACTCCTATTTAACCAAAAATTGTACCCAAATATATGCCTATACCCTCCAAGATTCTTGGTTGTGTACAGAAACACCTTTTGGCCACTGCGTGCTTCAACAGAAGCGAACAATACACAAGGGTGACGCACAATATTCTGTAAAGTTCTGTTCTACTTCAGAGATCAAAAAGTTCCTTCCCATATTAAGTTCCTGTGTTACAGTAAGGTGGTTCTAAACCCACTTTCTGTAATTTTTAAAAACTACGTTTGCTGACAACTTACTCCTATGACAGGGACTGTAAATTTACACTGAGAAAACAGAAAGTAACTTAAAAAATGTATTATAACAGCCTTTTAGTGCAATTGGCATCTGGAAACATGGAAAGCAAACTTATTATCTGCCATCTCTGCAAAACATCACTGACTTCATGGACTATAACCTGGCAAGTTTCTCTTCCAGATATGCAATTTCTCTCTAATAATACAGAAGAAAAGGAAAACATGAAAGGGTATTTTGCCCATCCAAAGTGAAGAAAAAGTGTGAAACTCGAGAATAAACTTAGCTTATGAGGTTACTCAAATAACTACAATTTTCCATCTAACAAAATCCAAAGGAAACAAGAAGTTAATAAGACTGTTGGAAACAGTCTGACATTTAGACTTAGTCTTACCAAACATTTAGACGGTGCACACATTAAACTTTTTACTTTTTAAAGCTACTCTTTCGAATGGTTTAAACTATAAAGATGGTAACTTTATGGCTATAGAGTGAACTCTGTAGCATCACTTTCAGGACCTGGTTAAAAGGCTTTAAATTATTAGAACATTATCAGTTACTCAGAAGTAGTTTCTTGGAGGAGAGAGTGTTTCTTTGCTTTCAATACTAAATTTGTTAAAGAAAACCAGGATGCTATCCTTCCTCCAACGGTCTGGTATTCCAACCCTACATTCCAGTATGGTAAGAACTGTTTGGTCAACTGCTTGGAAGGCTGACCTCTATTTATGTACATTTTCTCCAAGTACTAGGCTGGGAAACAGATTTAGCTTTTAAAGCCATGCTTTCCTAAATCTAGCGTTACTTTCAGTGTTATAAACCAGCAAAAAAACATAGCCTGTGATTTTATCTCATATGCTACTTCAGCCTGAATAGCCACTACTGATGTTTCAGCTAAATAGGAGGGAACAGGAACACTCACACAGTGTCTGCTCATGAGGGCTGTAAATTCTCAACCTTCTGCAGCAATGTTTGCAAGAGGTGATGTGGTCATGGACTAAGTCATTAGGCTTCCACATACGAACCACTGATGTTTTTACTTTATCAAGATACAACATTTAAATATTCAAAGCACAAATCAGTCATCTTTACCTTGGTTCTGTTCTTCTCTTGACCGTGCTCACAACCATCCTGCCCGCTCTGGGTAACATGCAGGCTGCTACTAGAAACTGGAGGCTCTTTGTGGCTGTCTCCAAACCAAGAGAAAGGCATGCAAGTAGGAACAGGGGAATCTGAATCTGATGCAGACAGATTGTTGCCAGAGTCATCCAAGAGTTCCCGGGAACCTCTGAGATAAGCAGATTAAATTGTGTTTAAAAACAACAACAGCACCCCCCATCCCACCCCTCAAACACACAGCCCATGCCTTAAAAACAAGAACAAACTCAAAACACTCAAAACTTATTTTCACCAGTTTCACAGCACAACTGATACTTAAAATGTACTGATATTTACCTTTAAAGATCCAGGGAAAATAACGTGAGTTATTTAACAACACAAATTTAAGAACTTTTGCAGTATTTCACACAATTAAAAAATTTCAAGTAATATACTAATTTAATTTTCTTGACATTCATCTTTCTAAGCAAAACACAGTTCTTGTATATAGTTTGCCCTACAGTTTTCTGTGTATTTTTTCTTATTTCATAAGATTAGAAGCTCATCTCTACATCATTAATCTTCATATAATTTTGTCACTGTTAAACATGAGTATAATTTAAGATCAAACAGTAATAATAGTTTTAAAGAAATTCTTAGGTTACAAATTTTATGAATGCAACATGTATGTATTAAACTAACAAAATAACTACCTGCTATCCAGAGAACCTCTTAGATTTTCTTTTTCTTGCTTCTTACCCTTGCCTCCAGATTTCCGTAATCCACTGAAGTGAAAAAACACAAATTTCATAAAGCATTTACATTTACACAATTGCAACATTTTTTAAATCAGCAAACTAGTTCTTACATTGATTTCAACAGTTACAAAAAGCAACATTTATCTTGTTACACAAAGCATGATTTTGCAGATTATAGATGCAATTTAAAAAGTTCTGTCATTCATGTTTTATTTAAGAACAGTGACAATACCTTTTCAAAGACCATATATAACCAAAATAAAAACAGAAAATGCCCAAAGAAACAGAGCATGTAGCAGATACAACCAAGAGGAAGAACACAGTTTTATTGCTATATAAATATTCCTATGCAGTGCACAGTGACTTGAGCAAAGTCACTAACTACACTATCTGTGTGTGAAATAAGTTATCATTTTTTGTTACATATTACGATGCATTTGTGGCAGTACTATTCTAAGTCTTCAATGTTAGGTGCCTTCAACAAGCTTTACACTTGTCTCCAAAGGAGCAAGGTTTACTGCAAAACATGGCAACTCTTCTCTCAAATCCCCAGAGCTCAGTTACCACACTATTTCCAGACCATATGCAGCTTGCACTTCTGTTTTGCCCCTGTAGGTGGGCAATCTCATTTTTTCAATGAAAGTCAGAGATCCGCTCTACCTGACTCCAGGGAACAGTTCAGCAAGCAGAGACTATAGCCAAACCTATGTAATGATACCTCTACTGTGGAAGGAATTAAGGCAAGACAGGTATCTAATTTATAGTATAACACCAGCAGGACTTAAAGTTAGAGTCTAGGCACAAACAATATTTTGGCATAAAACTATGCATGTATTTGCAATTTAGTGTATTCAGTGGTGAATTCATAGAAAAACTAAAGAACCCCAAGGAATTCTTTTACAGTAAAAAAGTATAGATAAATAAAGTAAAATGTGATAGAAACATGAAAGCAGCATTACAAATTCAAGATGATCAAGGCTCTCTCCAGGGATGTTGCTATGAAGTAGCATTACTGGATTTCCCCAACCTTTTTTCATTTAGAGAACATGATATTCTCAAAAGTAACACAGAATGCTATTTTTGTCCAAAGGAACAAGAGTATAATCTTACCCAAAATCTGGAAACCTTCTTTTGGACTTCCCTGACGATGTTCCTTCATTTGTTTCTACTGTCCTGTCTTCATTTTTCTTTTCTTCTGCTTTCCACAGAGGGATGAAAAATAAAAATATTATTCTAAAAATATCTGCAAGTTTCAAGTACGAATGATGATGCTTGTACGTCAGATACTAAAACCTAAGTGACAGTGTTAAAGTTCATATTCTCACATGCAGACACTAGCTGAAAATACTACTGCCATATCAACCTACGTTACTCTCTATGACATCTTCCCATCATTCTGGTTGTGCTATACCACCGAAAAATGGCAACACAACAGTTGCTTATGACTATTCAAAAATACTGCTTTTGATAGACAGAATTACTGTTTTATAGAATCCTATACTGCCTACAAAAAGATAAAACTTGCCACAGTATTTTGCTTCAATGGATTACAAACAAAAGGTAGTTTAAGATAGGTTTAGAAAAACGTATCTCCTTCTTTTGCAAAATGTCGACTTGAAAATATACAAAACAGATAATTAAAACTAGATAACCAGTATAAGATGCATGAAAGAAACTAAATTTTAAAGCAACAGTTGAGCAAGTAGAACATTTAACCATCCTTCATTACGCTTGAAGTATTACAGATGTTCCTTCAGTAATTTTTTCTGGTTCAGCAGTCTAGGCCAGTTACTTCAAACGTGGGCTGTGTATGCAAGCTGGCAGCCCTAGAAAGTGTGCCTAACCAACCTGACAGTCAGTACCTGAGGAGCAGACAGATCCTAACAAGCTGAGTTTCTTGGAAATGGTATACAAATTGTGACAATTCTAAAGAAACAACTGGGACTTCGAAGCTCCTTCAAGACTCCTATTTTTAAAATTGAATACAACCCCTCTTAGGATACAATTTTTCAGCAAATAAAGCATGTTCAATACCAACTTTTCAACAATTAAGCAAAATTAGGTGATGAAACTTCAGCATCACACTACCTCTTCTCAGTGGATTGAAACAGATTACTGCAAGTCCTAAATGTATTTACTTTTAAGTTCTCAGGCTACTAGATGTTCTTTAAATAATTGAAATATGTTTTGTATTGCAAATCAGGTGTTTCATAACTAAGCTGCCTGTGAGAGAGATGCTATCTGCTTTTTGTGAGACAAAGCAGACTTTAAGCTCTGCCTTCAAGACAACTCCTGACAAGAAGTAATGTACACAGATGCCTTCAAGGACCATAAAACCCAAAAATCATGTTTACTACATAAAACTGAGGACAACTCCCTACCACTTCATCAGCTAATAATACTTCCTGAAACATATAATGATTATCTTAAAGCCTACATACTGAATTATCAGGATAGTCAAGAGTTTATCCATTTTTGGGGTTTTTTTTTGGCACACCTGTTCAGTAGTTTCTGATCAACATCAGAACTTTAGCTGATTAGTCAACCACTCTTTCTAAACATGTAACAACCAATAAATTATTAACGACAGTTAAACTGGTTATTTTTTCTGTCAACTTAAATACAAATACAGTAGAATTAGTTTTAATACTGACATTTGTTTCCACCTCTATTTCCAGAGGTAATATTTAAGAAAAGAGGTAATTTTTTAAATGCAACACAATAGGTTAAAATACAGACTGATACATGAATGCATGGGAAGGTAATAGAAAGGATTATTTCAATGAAATAATAGGTAGACATTTAAATATGGTTAGAAAGCAACAATCTAGCAGAAAGTAGCATTTAGTGTCATTTTGCCCACAAAGAGCAAGCTTTTTACAGTAATCCTCATCTTTGATGTACTGCATTAATTAGCTCTTCCAGGGGCCAATTAAAAAAACAAACAAACAAACAAAAAAAGGTGTTTGCAATGTTTCTGCCACCACAAAACAAGATGTAGAAAAGAAAGTAAAATCATTTATATATTAGATACTTGTTTTGATAAGTGGTTTGGTTGTTTTTTAAACTAACAGAATCACAGAATATGCTGAGTTGGAAGGGACCCACAAGGATCAGTCTAACTCCTGGCCCTACACAGGACCATCCCCAAGAGTCACACCATGGGCCTGAGAGCCTTGTCCAAATGCATCTTGAATTCTGGCAAGCTTGACGCTGTGACCACTTTATTTGGGAGGCTGTTCCATTGCCGAACCGCCCTCTGGGTGAAGAACCCTTTTCTAATATCCAACCTAACCTTCCCCTGAGAGAACTTCAGGCCATTTCCTTGGTTTTTCTCACTGGTCCCCACAAAGAGATCAGTGCCTGCCCCTCCTCTTCCCCTCACAAGGAAGTTGTAATTGCAATGAGGTTTCCCCTCAGTCTCCTCTTCTCCAACTGAACACACCAAGTGCCCTCAGACACTCCCCATATGGCTTCCCCTCAAGGCCCTTCACCATCTTTGTTGCCCTCCTCTGGACACTCTCTAACAGCTCAATGTCTTTCTTGTATTGCTGGGTTAGAACTGTTTTGTTTAAGACTTTATAGAAGCACAAATTGAGGAGAGCAGAAAATAAATCCTGTCTCAGGGTTTTTCTGAGTTATATAGAAAAGACAGCAAGTATCATCTGCCTTTATACATTTGTGCTAGCTGATTATAGAAAATATCAAACTTTTAAAAGATTATATTAGATCCCTTTTCCAATTATTCATAAGAAAAAAAAGCCAAGTATTTCCATCAAATAATGATTAATAATGACTATGCTGATTATAAACCCTTAAGTCTTACCCTTGGCCTCTTTCCCTTTCCCTTTTGCTTCTCTTTGTTTAACATTCTTGAGATACCCCTGAGGAGAACTTGGAGTCATCTCTTCAGGAGGAGGTGAACGAGGAGCGGTGGTGCTACTTTCGTTGCTTGGTTTGTGTACTGGAGAAGAGTGTGTGGAAGCAGAAGGACTTGACTCTAGAGGGCTTTCTGTGCTTTCTCTCTTTTCAGGCTTTTCACTCTTTCTATCTGAGTCATCCAGGCGTGCGAGAGGTAATTTTTCACTTGTTTCTAATGTCTTGGTTAGGTACATAGTGGAAGGTTCTCTGTTGAGAACAGTGTCTTCTGAATCCTCATCCTTCAACAAAGTCAAAAGTCATTTTATAATAAACACGACATATACTCATTTACTGTGTGATCTTTTACCAAGAGAGGAGGATATGCTACGCTACACAAAGTTCATCAGTTCAGAAAATTTTCTGAATGTACTCACTTGTGGAGACCATCTAAATCACATGAAACTCATTTTAAAGGCTTTCTGTTGCCCACCTTTATACAGATCTTTTTGCACATCAAAAATCATCTTTTTCTAGTCAAGTCAGAAATATTCTGCTACACCTTGTTCATTCCAATTCAGTGCAACCACTTCTCAGTCTAACTGAATTAGTTCAACATTCTCCTTCTGTGACAGGCTCTCTCACATTCTGACTATATACTCCTCACTTATTCCACTGTTTTCCAGAAACATGATAGAACATTTTACTGGTATACTTCTTGTGAACTTAAATGATGACTTATGGAGTAATGAAGCATTTCAGAAGTGTTTAGTTCTGAAAAAATTTGGTAACTATCTTGTTTTCAGATGAAAGAATAATACGATAAATGAGTATATTTCACAACATACCACTGTCTCAAAATCTCAGTAAGCGGAATGCAATGAGCTTGCATAGTTCTTTGCTAACTTCAAATTAACTGTGACACAAAAACACACCAGAGTTCACATATACGGTGTGAACCCAAAAAGGTTTTTTTCACTTGATACAGCATAAAAATATGATGCTTTGGCACGGCCTGAATGAAGCATGGAAAACACTTAAAATTGCAAATATCGATAAAACTCAACACATATTCAGGTTCCTGAATGCATAATTATCTACCAATATCAGTACCTGTAGATTTGCAGTCTGTTGTCCAGCCCCAAGAGATTCTTTCAGCTTTGATCGAGAAGGTGGCTGGCGTTTTACTTTCAAAGCAAGCTGAGCTTTTGCTTTGTGGGCACTGGTGTCTAACCTGGGAGTATCCCCAACAAAAGCATCAAAATCTGTAACAAATAGGAACTTCTTTAAAAGACCAAACAAATAAAACAGCAAAAACTGATAGACAAGTTCCCCAACCCACTGTCTGGAAAAATATTCAGAACTTAGATCAGAATTATTCTACCTGTTAACCATTACTAGATGAAAATACTCTTGATATTATACTACACTATTTTAACACATTGTGATAGCAATTTCCAGTTAATTTGAAATATACTTCTACTCAACTTCTTCAATTAAAAAAATAAAATCCAACAGAATATAATTGTATCATAGCTTGAAAACTAAATTTTATTTTCAAATAGATGAAAATTTGTGCCCTCAGTTTGTTTTCCTATCCCCTTTCTATAAGATGATAGAAACTCACACAAGCATTTACCACATATTTTAAAAATATGATTCTTATTTGAGCCTCCATCCAATATTTTATAACTTTCTGGGCATAAAATTAAAAGACAAAAAAACATAGCAAGTTTTGATGTAAATCATAGCTTAAAATTAATGGGAATTTAACTGACATATCTCAGTGGTTTAGTCCCACTAACATTACTGATTTCTAACAGAGAATCTGAGGAACAGTTAAAAAGGTTGTCCCTCTGTCTCCTCTTTCCCACAACATTTAAGAAATACATTACAACAGTACTGAAAATGTTGGGGGAACCTAAATGCAGCTATCCACACTGACTCAGGTCAAACATTTATCCAGTCAGTATGAAATAGCAAACACTTCACTTCTTTTAAGTACAAAAAAAACAATGCACATATAAATCCTCCTAATTTTTGTTAAATGCAAATCAAAAATCCTGCAACCTACTTACCAGAAATTAGCATATCTAAAGAATTTATTCTTTCTTCTATTGATTTGGTTTCTTTCTCATTTTCTTCTTTTATCTTTGACTGTTCATTAAGTTGGCTTGGACTTTGACAGCCATCTTCCAACAAACTGCCACCTTCAAACACATAAGGCGTTTTCTCATATACTTTTAATTTACTTTCAAGTTCCAAAATCTGCAAGAATTAAAATTCGGAAGTGAGATACAACTCTCCAAGAATGCAGATGTTTATTTCAAAATAAAATATTGCTTTACTTTTTCCTGATATATTTTCAGTTGTTCTGCATATTTCTGGTCTCTCTCTTCAAGTAGCCTTGAATGCTCTTCTTCTTTCTTCATAAATTCTATTTCTCTGGTGAAAGAAATATATACATATCTATGAAACAGTAATACACAGAAACGGAGAAAAATACATAAAATAGAAATATGCACAATTGCATTTACTAAAATGCATTCCATCAGTAAATGGAGACCAAAAAAATCAGTCTGTAAGGTACAACTGATTCATTAATCTTGTAATGTCAGAAAGTGACCTGTGTCTGTCTTCAAAAGAAAATACATATGGCTATCACTTACTCTGGGCAGAAAAAGGATGTGTGGCAACACTTTTTCTGCAAAGTTACAACCATCTCTCAACTTTTAAAAGTGGTGAGTTGTATACACATTTAAGCCCGAAATACATGCACAACTCCAGTCATTACATCTTACTCTCTTCCACAAAGATACATGCACACACAGTATTTTCCTTCCAAAAGCAATGGTAAAATTCTTTGTAGGAAAATAAATTGCATTTCAGGTTTCTACTTGGTTCATCCTACAGAAATTGCAATGGCTGGGATTAACAAAAAAAAAACAATGGCTACAAAAAGGAAACAAAAATAAAAGTTGGTTTTGGCTGCATCTATGGAATAACATATAAAACCAGGAAATAAGCATAGAACATCTACAAAATATGCAAAAGCTTCAGGGACAGTCAAATGAATAATGGCAATTTGCTTAACAGTGAAGAAATGGAAACTGGCATGTTGGCAGTCATCTTAACGTACTTTTGAACTTCCATGCGGATAAGCTTGGGAGGAGAGGGGAAAGGAGACCTTTAAAAAGCTCACCAACCAGCACAAAAACGTACTGTTAAAAGTAACATTTCTGGATGTGGATTACAGAGTAAAAGATCATATAAGCTACCTTTAAAAATAAATAGCAAGTAGAGAAATTGGGGCAAGAGAATTATATGCTTACAGTCACTATTAAAAACAACAGTTTTGTTCTATATTATCAAGACATCTACAAATATTTTGCAATTAGCTCTTGTCTAGCTAAGAGGAAAGAAGGTAGAACAATTAGATACAACTGCAGGACAACAGCATTCAAGTCTTATACAGGTGTATCTAATAAGCAATACTACTCCTACTAAAAAACCCAAACCCATTAGCAGATTGAAGATACTGTTCTGATGCTGCCATTTTATTGGGCTAGATACATATACCAAACTCAATTTTTCTCACAATTCCTGTTACTCCCCAAACAAAATATAACTCCTAACTCAGACTGAATTACATATATCTGACTCTTATTAAATATCCTGTGATACCAACTCTATTTGGAACATTTAAATCAGTCAAAGGGTTTTCCACAAACAGCAAAAGGTATTGCCAAACACCTCATGTCAAATTTCAAGTAGTCCTTCCAAAAGTATAGATGCATTACAGCTTCTCAACTAAGTTGTTTTAAAAAAATTGTTATTGAAATATTAAATAGTTGTTTTTAAGGTAAGAATCAAAAGCAGCAGCAAAATTTCTGGAGAACCTTTCCAGAAGTTGGTGACTTAAGGTATGGAAGAATTCAGCATTTATAGCCTACTGCTTCCCTAAACTCTGATAAATGAAAACAAAGTGTGTTAAGTGAATCCTACCCCTGGGTATTGTTTACAGCTTTCCCCATAATGTACAAAACATACAAGCAATAAATAAAGACATAGTATTTTAGGGTACTTACTTTTGTTGGTAATCTTTAAGCAATTTCTTGGCCTTGCTGTATTTCTTTTCAAGGGCATCACATTGTTCTTGAGTCTCTTTAAGATGCTCATTCACTGTTTTGCATAAATTTTGTGCCTCTAACCAGTAGGTCTCTAACTTTTTAATTTTCTCTTTGCTTTCATCCAAGTTTTGTTGTAGTTGGGCTCGGTTAAATTTCCATTCATTTTTTTCTGCTTCAACAATTTTTAACTGAAAAGATTAATACTTAAGGAATTAATCTAAACTAAAAGATGAAATAAAAATCAGTTGCTCAGACATATTTAAGTAGAGAATAGCTAATAACAATTACATACTTAATAATATTAAAATAACAGTTAACATAACTGTTAAAGTAATCACGTCAACTCTTCCAACCCTTGCTAACGCAAGCAAGTTTGGCACTGAAACCCAAGAGCTTTCCACTGCTTCCTCATTGGTATCACTTTTTTCCTAGAGGTAAAATGAGCAGTACCTTTACTGTGAGCTTATTTTGTTCCAGATCTCGTATCTTTAGCTCTGAAGAGTCCAATTTTGAACACCTTCAAAGGCAATTGGAGATAAAGAATCTTAACCTGTATAAGACAAGCTCCATGTCCTATTACTTTGTTACCAACTGCTTTTTGAATAAAGCTCATGAGACCAGTTCATCTTCCTTGGTATTTTGTATGTGACTGGAGTGCCCTGTTGGATGGCTACAGGCTCTTTTAGGAGGCATAGGCAGGGCAGAAGAGGCAGAGGCACTGTATGTAATGAAGGGTTAGAATGTATGGAGCTCACAGCTGGCAAGGCACAGTTGGGAGCCTCTGGGTAAGAATCAAGGGACAAACAGAAATTGTGGATGTTACTGTGGGAGTCCATTATAGACCTCCTGTCCGGGATGATGATGCCAACAAATTATTTTCTGAGGAACTGAGGGACACTTTCAAATCAACCTGCCCTTATCCTTACACTGGAATTCAACTTGCCAGAAATTAACTGTGGGAGCATCACACAACTGGTAAAACCCGAGCCAGAAGATTCCTAAAAACCTGGATGACAACTTCATGGAACAGTCCTAAGAGAGCCAACTCGGAAAGATGCCCTCCTTGATCTGCTGCTTGTCAACAGACGGGATCTCGTGAGTGAAGTGGAGATTGGTGGTCATGTAAAATCTCTGTTATTTTAGAAGGAAAAGTGCCAGTAAAACATCAACTCTGGACATGATCACAGCAGACTTCAGGCTGCTCAGGAAATTAGTAAGTAAGGTCTCCTGGGAAAATGTTTTTGCAGGTGCG
>JAWWES010000171.1:20785990-20808439 GCA_035583135.1 Lophotriccus pileatus
GGATCCCTACAAATCCATGGGGCCTAAATCCATCCCAGAATCCTCAAAGAACTGGCTGATGTCATCTCAAAGCCCCTATTGATGATTTTTGAGTGGCCTTGGTAATCTGGATAGGTCCCAGCTGAGTGGAAGCTGGTGACTGCCATCTTGATTTTCAAGGAGGGCAAGAAGGAAGTCCCTGGAAACTACAAGCCTGTCAGTCTTACTTCAATGCTTGGTAAAGTTATGGAGATGATTGTTCTGGGAAGTATTGAAAAAAACATGAAAGACAATACGGTCATTGGCATAGACAGCACAGCTTCATGAGAGCAAAGTCCTGCTTATCGAACCTGATTTTCTTTTATGACAAGGGAAGTTGATTCAGGGAAGTTGATCCAGGGAAGCCAATTGATGTCATCTTTTTGGATTTCAGTAAAGCTTTCAATGCTGTCTCTCACAGTGCCCTTCTGGACAAACTGTCCAACCCACAGCTGGATAAACACATCATGTGGTGCGTGAGCAACTGGCTCATGGGTCAAGTACAGAGGGTAATAGTGAATGGGGTGACATCAGACTGGAGACCTGTCACTACTGGGGTTCCACAGGGCTCCATCTTGGGCCTGTGCTCTTCAACATCTTCATAAATGACTTGGAGACAGGACTGGAAGGAATACTAAGCAAATTTGCAGGTGACACAAAACTGGTAGGAACTGTTGATTCCCTCAAAGGGCCTGCAGAGAGACCTGGACAAATGACAGGGCTGGGCAATCACCAACCATATTAAGTTCAACAAGGAGAAGTGTTGGATTCTGCACCTGGGATGGGGCAACCCTAAATGTCCATACAGATTGGGGAATTCAGCCTTCTGCATTCAGCCTATTCCTGGTAAAATTAGTAGCCATAGAAATAAGAAAAATCCCAAAAGCAAACCACCCAACATAAAACCTCACCACCAAATAATAAGATTCTTTGAAAACTTACTTTCTCCTTCAGTTGATTCACTTCAGCTACTGTTACTGCATGTTTTAATTGCAGCTGAAAGAAATTAAAGAAATTGTATGAGTACAAAAAATTACATTTGAAATGCTAGTTTTAAGAATTTCTCCAAGATTCCCTTTTTCCTCAAACCATTTTTGTAATGGCATCAAGTCAGCTTAATTATTTGTCAATTATGATTACAGAAGTAATCATGAGCTTTCTATGAAACAAAAAACACCAATCCAAAACTAGCTCAAATTAAATCCCCAAAAATCCATGGTAATCAATACATAACCTCTGATTGTTAAAAATCCCACATTGTTGTCTATATATTAAGAAAACTGAGGAGATTAAAACAATGTTTCAGTGTGCCAGGAGAATGACATGCACTTATGATGACAACTGGTACACAGACTCAAGTAAAAATGTAATAACAGTAAATATTTTTATATTCAGCACTTATAAATAAATATGCTGGCCTTGTTTTAAAATTAAGCCACTTATTTTTACACCACAAATCTTCATAGGATTATTAGAAATGGAAAAGCTACACGTAAGCCAAATGTAAAGATTTTTTTAACAAGTATTATTTCTTGATCTCGCTTTCCATTTGTAACCCTGTGGGGATATTTTTTTGGCAAGGCACAGTGCACCAAACACAAATTAAAACCAGGGAATCCATGACAATTCTTCATTTAGATTATGTTAGTAACAGCACAGTACTGATTCTAGATGAGAATATAATTGTATCTCAAGCAAATATATAACTTACGAAAAGATGCTGCAGCCTACTATTATTATGCATCCTAACCCAGAAGAATTGTAAATGCTCTCTAGAGATAAACAGCCTGCGATTTCTACTTCCTCAATGACATCATCAACATTATCAAGAGAACAAACTTAAAGAGATCTGCAAAACACCAATCCTTCACAAAAATAAGCTGATGCAGCATCAAATGACATTTGACAAAACAGTTTCTTTGCAGTATATTTTTCTCCTCCCAGAGTGAAAATGAAAGGCACTTAATTCTACCAAAGAAGCTCGGACCCCTAAGTACCAACAGCTGTACCACTTATATCCCTGACTAAATCCCACAGCCTGGAATAAAGCAAATACGATCCTTTATAAAAACCTTGGGAAAAGGGAATGATACTATTTCCAATTACGTGAAGTTGCAATTCAGAGTCTAGAATTCCCTGCTGGGTTTGCAAATCCATTACTTCCAAAAAATACACCATAAAAACACCCTCCAAGCCAAAAATGTGCCTACCTACAGAATCAAGTGCTTTTATGTACACACAGATTTCCCGGAAGACTGCAGGGACTAAAACAAGAGCTTAGATATGTATTTCTTGTCTTCCTGAATGACATCTCACAGCACTTGAGACCATGCAGAATGGGCATACTTGCCCCCCATGCTCTCCTCTGCTAAAGCCATCCTGCTGGGCAGCAAATACATGCAAAGGCCAGTGGGCCAAAGAAGAACTAAGAGAAGCCTCCTATCTATCTCATGTTCAAACATAACAAGCACAGAGCGGTGCTGGGTTCTAATGTCTGTTTCCAGGGGCTTTTTAAAATTTAATTTAAATCAACAGACCATTTGATATACATAGACATAGGGAAACTGGGATAAAAAATTAACAGAAGATCTACATTTCAATGGACAAAATAAAGATTTGTTGGTGATGTTGGGAAAGAACCCAAAACAATGACAGGGACATGGAAGAGATTATATTCAAGTCCTACAAGGTTCAGATGCTCCCCACTGCACTGCAAAGAATATTTAATAAACTGCTACAACACCTCTTTAAATTTAAGAAGAGACTGTGCTGAATCCATATCCAGTAGTAAACCAATGTCTTCGTTTTCAGGAAGATCAAAAACTTCTACAGATTTTCCATGTAAATGTGACTCATATGTATCCTCCTCATCATCATCATAGTCATCATCCTGACAAAATCAAAAAATGACATTCTGTAATGCACACACACTTTTGCTTTATGGCAGCAACAACCAAAGCATACAATCAAGGAACCCAAACAGCTGTGAAACTTTTCTTGACTAGTTACTATTCCTTTTCAGTTTCTTGTAGCTATGATAATGTGAAAGCAGAATCGCAAACACCTTCACTAGAGTTCCACAAAAGAGAGCAAAGTAAACATGCCCAAACAATTACACACAGCTGATGGTTAAAAATATATTTTGGATTATTGATAAAGTCAAAATCATGTGCCTGAAGAACAGTAATATATTAAGCATGTACTTTCCTGTTTTTAGCAAATTGTCTGTTTTATCCTTTTTTGCTTTAATTCCATTTATTCCATTAGCAGAAGCTATTGTGTGTAGTGGTAATCATGTACTTTTAAGAACATGTAAGTCTGAAGGATGTTTTACCTGCTCTGTATCATCATGAGTGTAGTGCTGCTCGTACAGACACCTCTCTTGCTCTAAGGTCTCACTGATGAGACGGGCTACTTCACTCTCAGCCCCTGGCTTCTCTCTCCCAATCAAAAACCTACAGGAGAAAAACAAATTATCTTGCAGCAAAAAATCATAAGATGCGTTTAAGAAATGAGTTTGCCATACTGTTGCCTTCCACAGCATCCTTGTAAATTTTTCATATTAAAGTTTTGTATTCTCCATGAGTGAAAAATGACAAAACCAAAGTGTTATTTCATAGAAAATACACATACCTCACTGTGCCTTTGGTGTTCTTTAATACAGTGGCTGCAAAGAACTGAGTAACTCCCACTAGACTTATGCCATCAACCTCAACAATCTGATCATTTACTTGAATTCTGCAAAATAAAGAAATGCTTAGCTATCAGTTAAATAAAAATATTTTGGCTTGAAGTATTTTTGACAAATATCACTTAAAATTCACTAGTATTTATAATGATAAATTCTAAGTCCACTGAAATTCATTGCTGAAAAACAGTCTCCTGATCCTCAGTTACTAGGCAAATCAAAAGTTAAAATTTACACAGTATTAGACTTGATATTTTTTATACTATTTACATAGTGATTGGTGTCCTGGGGTGTCAACATGATTTTGTGGTACTTCTACACATGGGGTCATGCCAAGCTTTTCTTTTATCTGCTGTAAGCAGATCTACACTTACTTAGCGAAAGTGTCCTATAATAAATAATACTCCATTTTTTTTAAAATTAACATAAAGCAGGAATGTAATCATCACTCAGCTGCATTCAGCTTTTGTACTTTTATTCACAGTATTCATCATATCTAATAAAAGCAATTGGGATCAGTTACAAATTTGTAAAAAGCATAATCAATTCAATAAAAAACTCACCGTCCATCCCTCTGAGCAGCTCCACCATCTGTTATTGTTTTTACAAAAATACCTAGTTTTTCCAGTCCCTGATCAGCACCAACTCCCATTCCAATTATACTGATGCCCAGACCCCTGTCACCTGAGGGATTCAAAAATCTAACATTAGTTGCATGACATATAACGTAACAATTAGCAGTACTGAGTTGTTCCAAAGCATTCCAAGTCCTTCCACACAAAAAAACTTAAAAAAATCTGAAAAAGACAAATATTTTATATTTAGATACTACTGAAAGCCTTTTTGTCCTGTAGCCTTCCTAACTTCAATTCAATATGACAATTTGCACTTAGCAGTGGCCTGTTCAGTTAACGTTCACCAAATTCTACAGAACTAGACAGGATTAAAGCCTAGACAAACATTTCAAAATTCAAGAGCTAAGTTCTGGGAATACAGAGTTTTAAATGGTTTTATCTTTTGTTCACATAGTATCTATTGCAAATGTTCAAGGTTTGATTTGCACCTTTTTCAATTTCCACAGGAAACACTTCCATCTTTTCCACCCTTTTCTCAAGTTCATACTCAGCTGAGGCTGCCACAGGGTCAACTTCTTCATTACGTCTATCATAGTCTTCATTTGAGTAAGTACTGAAAACCTAAGAAAGGTAACAGAATACTTTTTTAATGTTTTCCCACCTCCTTTCAAACACCATATAATTGAAAGACAATCAGTAAGGAAATTAAAGTGGTACTTTCAGAGATCTCATTTTCTAAACAACCTAAACAACAAATTAATAAATACTGCTGCTGTCAGACAGTTTTCAACTTGCACAGAAGTAACATTTTAAAAGTTTCAAACAATTTCATAAACACATTTTGTGTTGTAAAGGTACAAAATAGTTAAAAGAAATCAGTTATCTCCTCTTTGATACAGTGTGACTTTTTTTTTAGGACTACATTCCACCAAATCCTTCCTCTCTTCTTCCCTCCCCCCACACCATCTGCCAGTTGCAGTGTTTCAAACAGATGTAGTTTTCTGATTTTGCAAGGGAATCACGCAGTTTCCCAGGAAAAGGAAATGCCTTGCTACATACATTACTATTTTTAGTAATCACTCCAGCTGAATTTATGGATGGTTAAAAATAAAGAGACAAACAAACAACACAAATTAATACAGAAATCTACAAAGGAAGAATGAGCTACATGTAACAGGGTTAATTTTACACATCAGCATGTTCATTAACTGTATTTAAATTAATAAGTTAGGGGGAGAAAAGGAAAAATAATATACCACCCCACTTATCTTTAAAAACAAGGTTTATCTGCTAAATGTTTTGCAGGCACTGAGTGTTTTATTCAACATCACTGTAAGACAAAAAAGTTATGGGCTGCAGCTGCAGCAGCCACCTCCCTAATCAAGAACATGCAGTGCTGACACAAAGTTCATTTACACTGGCCTGCTAAATTTCTGCAGTTTTTGTATTTTGCCACTAAGACTACCTAGACAGGTAACTGCAATCATGTAAGACAACACTGACTGTAATTAACATTTCCCTGTGAATTTACATTCACTATTATATGTGTTAGCTCTGCATGGCAGTAGCCTCAGACACAGAAAAGCGGTTATTGAAACAGATTATCAAAAAGCAACTAATAGTTACAGTGTTTCCATGGGGAAGTAACTCCATGGGGAGTTATTGATTTCCCTTCAGACTCCAGCTGGAGGTCAGTTTCACAAACTCTTCCCAAACCCTGCAAAACATCTACTCAAAAACCTGGCATGGCCATATAGTCGGTCCAGTAAGTACGCAAGATTAGATCCACTTGGCTGAAAGGGAGGGAAGAGACCCACTTCCAGAAATCTTATGTTTCCCCCAATAAAAGAACTTTAACCAAGAGTTGTTCTTCCTATATCTTGATGAAGATTAATAAACACCTTTTGACCATTATACAGACATCAGCAGGCGACAACTAGACACAATTGGACAACAAGGGTCACACTTACAGTACGTCTTCCATGAACTTTACAGAATAAATCTGCAAAATAGACAAAACCATCTAAATGGTCTAAAGTACCCTTACTCTATTACCATCAGAAAAAAGGTGTCCAAGTTCCCAAGTTCTTTAAATTAATCACCCTTTTTAGCCACAAATCAGTAAATAGGATATGAAGCAGAAGCATTTAATGAAGCATTATTCTCCCTTTGGAACAAAACCAGTCTAGTTTACTTCCTTTCCATCCCAACAGAAGAAGCAATCTCTCTAAAAATATAGTCAAGTTATAATAAAATGAATTTTAAACAGATAATAAAAAGGAAGTTCATGAGTGGACAAATGATAACTTCTTAGTGAGCATATTTGAGCTCTTGAGAACATATCAAATACCAGGGCACGAAAAATAACAAGTTTGCTTATAAATTAGTATACATATAATCTAGTCTTAATAGTATGACTAAAAGGTCACTAACTGCCAAGTGGCTGAATGAGCAAAATGTGGAGAATGGAAGGAGCTCATTCTGGAGACAGAGGCAATTATGTTTGCCTTATTCTTTATAACTCAGTGGTCTATCTCACAGAGCAGATGATGATGCAAGTAGTCACTATCTACTGAAGAATTACATTACCACAGGGATGACTAATTCCTTGCACAACAATTTATAAAGCAGTAGAAATCTGGGGGAAGCAAAGTTGCACCATAACAACAGCATTACATATACTGCAAGTCTTGAGCCACCAGCCGTAAAACATTTCTGAAACTTCTAAAAATTATTTATTGTTTTCCAGCTTACAAGTAATAGAATTGTACTTGGGAGTCTCGTGGAATTTGCTAATTTTGATACAAAATTGATCATAGGAATTGATCATCTACGGGGAGTGGATAACAGAATTTAAAACTAGTGGTCCCTTAGGTTCCAGTGATGTTTATAATTGTTATTAATATAATAATAGCACAAACATGCAAATGAAGACTACTAATATTTATGCATCCTTTTTGCAACTTTTAAAGTAAAGCTTAGTTGAAATCAATTCTGAGTAATTCACTAAGAGAAAGAATTCATACTTTTAAGTAACAGATGAAAGCATCTGAGAACACTTAATTGAAATCAATTCTGAGTAATTCACTAAGAGAAAGAATTCATACTTTTAAGTAACAGATGAAAGCATCTGAGAACATTTAAATAATATTCTAAAAACCACAACCTCACAACTAAAAAAAGGTAGCCTCATTTCAAAATGGTAAGAACAATATACCCCCTCTAACTTCAGAAAAATAATTTTTAAGAAAAACATCTGTTTACAAGGAACAGAAGAAAAACAAAACTTATAACCAGAACCCAAACAGTGCAGTAACAGAAAGAAAAGCAAAAGCACACTACAAAAACTATGACTAAAGAGTCAAGGGAAAAAGACAGAAATTTTTATTGCGTACATGTGAAATAATAACATGGTATTCATCTTTTATGAGACAGAAATGGTAAAAATGTTGTTACTAATAGAGAAAATGCAAAACAGCTCAGCAAACTGTCCTTGCAAAGTAGCAAAAGTAACATTTAAACACAGTTAAAATGTGGATAAGAAGTAATATAAGTTCACAGTTTAGAAGACTGATGAGAAAGCTAAACATGTTCATCCCTGCACTGTGTCTGCCATGGTTTAGTCACTGAATCAAATGCATTACAGACAAAAGAAATTCTAATCTTACTATTCAGAAGCCACTGCTAGCCAGAGATCGTAAAATTATTAGTGTGCAAGTGGTATTTTTAAAAGATATTATTTAGCAAACACAAGTTATTGCCACAACATAGAAGAAGAGAGATAAATTTTACTGTGGAAACCATGTGAATTTTACAAACCTTTTATCATAGCCTGTTATATATTCAGGTTGCCCTAACATTAATTACTTTTAAATCATGTAAAAATATCTGAAAAAATAACTTCTTTTTACACTCAAGACCTTTTTCCTTCAGAATGAATAAAATTAATTTGAATCAAAAAAGTTCTGTTAGAGGGCTGAATTTTTAAGAATTACTTTAATTAAGTTGTTAAGACACATAACTGTAAATTTTCAAATATACTTAGTGCTTGAACAGCATGTATATTTATTTGGAGACAGAACAAGCTGCATTCTTTACACCAGAAAAATGAACAACTTTTTGAATGCAAAACTCAGTTTTGCACCTTCTATGAAGATGCTAATATCAGCATCATCAAGGTCAGCACTCAAAGAACACCAACGCAGCCTACTGTCTAAGAGATCCTACTGCTGAGTTCCTGTAACTACAGAGAACTAAAAAAATCTTCGTTTTATCATCTCAGTGCTGCCACTAAGAAAACAGCATTATCACAGATAAACGATTACGTCATTTACTTCAGACTCTTCACAGACCATAAAAAGGTCAACTTAAGTATTACGTTAGTTTTAGAAGAATATTAATTTTGTTAAAGGGCAAACACTAATTTACCATGTTCTTGCATGAAAGTGCTACAGAGTAATAAACCACTGTCCGAGGACCTCCACTGCCACATTCATTTCTAATATGTAGATTAGTTTGTGTCCGATGAAAAGCAGAACATTACAAATAGTAAGACTAAGAAATCAGTAACTGCCCAGAAGGGTTTTCAACTAATTGGAACAGAAGCAATATCAGCATCACTTTAAAATTCTCGTGTAATACTGCAGTATTTGCTGGAAAGCCTCACAACACCTGCACAGTTACAGTAACACCTGACAGCTGAGAGAGGCCTGCAGTGTTACTGACACCCTGGCTGGACTCCACAGCCCGCCACAGCTACAGCCCTTGGTTCACCTTGCTTTTGAAACACAGGGCTCACTCGGAACGTGTGAGTTTACTGACACTCAATAAAGCCAAACATTCAAAACACGAATTACAGCTCAGGGAAAATTCTTTAATAGTGAACAGTTTACAGCTTTCCAAACTGATGGCCTTTGCGATGCCTGGCAGAATGTGAAGTGCCCAGGCAAACATGAATAATCATTAGAAATAGTAGCACTGAAGTAGACCTGAAGCACTTTACAGTTTACTCTTACAATCTCCCTCTTCAGTTCAAGTAGACATCTCGTTACCACTACCTATTCTTCCCTTTATGTCCAAAAGCTACATGGTTAGTATTTTATTACCACTACTTCTTATATTTTAAGCAAAAAGTGCCTGTACCTAATTTAAGCCAATTCATGCTATAAAATCACAGAATCAGCAGAGAGAAATATCTTGCTTCATTTTAAACACTCACACCTTTACTCTTTTTCAAAAAGTTTTCAGAATGGTTAGCAACTGTTGAACAGGCAGGCTACACACATTTATGTCCTTGATCTTGCAGCTCTGTATGACTTAATCAAAAGACCCAACCAAGTCAGTTTACATAAAGATGTGAAACCTTGCTTCAGATCTACAGTACAATTTCATATAGACAATTTAATCATAAATAAACCAGGTTTTTAACAAGGTTCATTATTCTCTACTTAATTCTCAATAAAACCTGTAAAATTTATTCTCTAGTTCTGTATTTCACTGCAGAAGCAAAATCACTGGAACCATCTAGAGAACAAGGCAGACAATACAGTACCTATTTCAGTCAGGTTATGATACCTACTCAAGAAGGGGAAACACTCTCACTTTCAGGTATTTGATTTTTAAATCCCAGTGGAAGAAATATTGAAGCCAGAGAACAGCATCCATTCAGATGCAGAGCACTGATTTTCTTTCATTTCAGACATTCAGAGAAGAAATTGAGAGAAGATCCATGATCTCCATCTGTGACCTGGTTGTACTTCTCTATCATCTCCTCCACCAGTTGAGGTGGCATTGCTCTCTGACTGACAAAGAGACTGAAAGACTCCAAAATAGGAAATCATAAAAATAGGACATTATAAAAAGAGGAAAAACCTACTCACAATACCACCTAAAAGGGGGCACCCCAAAAAAATCTTGGCTCCTTGACTTTGCATGTACAGTGATTCAACGGTGAACATCCATAAACTTCACAGGTGTCTTGGTACCCACCAGTTTACACCTGGTAATCCACACAGATACGTGTATTTATTTAGTATTCACCAAAACAGAAATCTTGACCTGACCAAATCTAAACAGCAAGCAAATTAGTATGGGGAACTTCAAAAGATAAACAATGAACACAAAAATAGTCTATCTGACTCTTTTCTAAAGACCATAATAAAGAACAACAAAATAACACTGTTATACCAAACCAACTCAACTAACTAATCTGCATTAATACTGTCATTATCAATAATCAATACCCCAGATCCAAAAAGGAGGGTCATCTCACTATGCTAAGTCACATCAGAGGGTGATGGAAGAAAACAATTGAGAAATAAATCTAAAGAATTTGCCATGTTGCATAGTACTTTCCTACTCAATAAAAATATAAGAACCCTGCAAAAAATTCTGCAACACTACACCTTTATCTTAAGATTACAAAATGTGTACTCTGATAATAGAGGCCACATCTTTTTACTGATGTCCCCCTTAGTGTTCACCTTCTATGTTAGAATTATATGGAAAGTTTTCCATTTCCGTTTCTCCAAAGGTAAACTAGAAACAAGTTTCAGCTACTGCCTGTTCATTCTTTACCAGCCTAGTTTATGTATTCTCAGATGCTAGTAACAGAAATAATCATCAAAAAGACATTAAATCTCTCAGCAGATTAGGTGTTGAGCTAATGAACTTGTCTCCCATAAATCTGCTTATTTTTGCTGACCTTCAACACCTCCTCAGTGTTTCCTCTGACTGTATCACCCATGAAACCCTCAAGTGCCTCCTATTCACCTCCTTTCCTCCTTCCTTATCCCCACAGCTGTTCTCAGAGCAAAGCATAGCACAGGCTGGGCATACACAGTGATCAGCTAACATTAAGTCAAAAAGAACAAGCAACTTAAACTAAAGCAGCAGCCCTGTCATTAGTGAGGGTATGAATCTGCCCTCCCTCTGTATCATATGAACTCTGGTACAAGTGCTAATTTTCCGCAAACCAAGAAGTACTTTAAAAATACCTTTAAAAACCCCTCTCTCCTCCCTATCAAATCCAAGTGAAACTTCTAGGACTGCTAGTTAGAAGCTGGAGAGACTGAAAAAGGAGTAAGAATGGGCAGGTGATAACCTCACCTGACCTCCATAACCTCAGCCATTCTCTTATTTTTCTATGGTTTTACAGCATAATCAAATAAATCAAACAGGTCAGCTAGTATGTTATCTAACTGTATCCATGGAATAATTCAATTAGAAATACACTGACATATTCATGTAAAGAGTCAAGCTGCTACAGCAGTAAGCCATGATGTAAAAAGAAATTCTGTATTTTTTCTGTTCCAATTTAGATTTCTGCTCTACAGCCCCATGTCCTCCCACTCTCTGAACTCTCACCCAAAAATTCTTGAAATGCCAGATTAATCTACTATCGTAAAACTTACATATCAAATATTTCCTAAAAATCCAAACAGCGGATGTATGATATTAAAAAAAAAGTACCATGAACAGTTTGTGATAAAAATATGAAGAAAAGTTGTTACAATGTTAAGTTACTAATGTTGTAATGTTGATAAACAGAGCTTCAAAATAAATAAAATCTCTGAGTTACAACAAGCAAATGGTCATTGTAAAGAGCCCAAACAAAGCACAACGGAAATACACTCATGTTACTTGTGTTAAGAAAAAAGAGCACATTGGTCTCACATATTGGTCAATTCTGTTTAAATCTACTTTCAAATCAAATCTCTACTTTCCTATATCAACATACATCCACATCACATAGTTGTTTCTTAATGCCAGTCAAGTATTTTACTGAAGTGTTTGAGCAATGGCTGACAAACAATTGACCAGTCATCAATTCTCTAATTACTGAAGAAACTCCGGAGTCTGGGTATCTTCTACCAGTTAGTGTATTTTGTATCCCTTTCTGTGTATGACATAGTAAGTACAGAAGCTAACAGCTCAAAAATCAGAGGCTGTATGAAGCTGAAGCACTACTCTACAACATTGTGTATTCAAGGAGTATTCCAGAATCTACACACTGACCTACAAAATTTGTGCATCTCCTAGAAGTGGTAAGCATTTACAGATACACTGTCACACAGGAAATCTAATTCAAGGTTATCTTCATTTAGTGCTTCATTAACTTCCACAGTAAGCACTTTTGTAATAAAAAGATTGAAGAGTAGGCCAGCCTGAACAGTGTTATCATTTGTGCCCAGCTATACATAAAACAGATCTATTCTGATGTGCAAGACAAATGGCAATATTATAAAGGATTTCCATATTCTCTCAGAAGCAGCTGATACTTGACCAGTCAGGACAACACACAAACTATGAAACTGCTTTCAGTTTTCCTTAAGAAATAAATTTAAGCTCCAGCTCAACTGCGGCAATACAAAAGTAACGCCTTTATGAAGTCTGGGTTTTGTTTAGTTTGGGTTTTTTTTAAACTGTGTTCTTGACTAAACAATCTTAAAATATATTATTATTCACAAAAAACTGGGAACAGCCACTCCCATGAAACATGAACTAGATAACACTGATAAATAAACAGACTTACGGAAGCAAACAGTAGCTGTATTATCTTTTCAGTTTACCTGAGCTACAGAATTTCTAAGGATCATAAATCATTGCAGAAGTTAGTCATTGTACTATTAAAGGTTTTGAGGACAAAGTTTGACATAGTCAGAGGTAAGAACATCTCAAGAAGCCAAGGTGAAAACAGGCATTTGCTTTCCCAACTAAATATTTCAAAGTTACAAATGTCAAAGAGCACTCAGTAATTACATTTATGTTAATTAGAGCCTTTCAAGGTAATGTCTACATTACAAAGGCAAAATGAAATATGAAATATAAAGGAATGACGGCAGAACTACCTCATGTTCTTTGCACTGTGCAACGCTGATTGTTTACAGAGTTTATTCAGAAAAGTTCAAGGCAGAGACGAATTCAGTTCCCTTGCAAATACCTTGGGCAGCTGAATGTGCTTTACATTCCTTATTCGTTTCATATGTGGCAACAAGAGACTAAAAATTGCTCAGGTACCATAATACAGACCCACTCTGTGAAGCTCTTCTAATAACTGCACAGTATCACTCTCTCAACTACTGTAGATAAAACAAGACATAATGTGCCTTAAGGTCTGCAGAGACTGAACAGCAGCAGGACTAAAGAGTTGGGTCACCCACAGCATGTAAGAAATCTTCCCACACATCATTTATCACCAGTTTCTATGGAATTGAAACATTTCTTTTAAAAAGTCTCATCTGTGCTTGCTTTCACAGGCACAGGGCAACATAAAATAATGGGAGTATTTGTGTAATTATGTTCCATCTTTCCTGAAATTATCAGATCAAATTATGTTCTTAAGCCCTGCTACAGATGTCAACAATTATGGATCTCTATCATGGGTCAGATGCAGTGCTAACAGTGTTAGCTCCCTTATACATCCCCTGGGAGCTCCACAGTCTCCTCCTTTTACTCAAAGGCCCTGCCAATTTTATAACTGACTGGCAACTTTGAAGCAGAAATATTAATCAAGTTCTCTTTGTTCCTGCAGCATAAATACTGTTTCTAAGGTACCTGTGTTTAAGTTATATGCATTACCCACACACATATCCAACTTCCCTTTTGTGTATATCAAGTACAATGGTCAGAGCTCCATCACTGCAGAACCCTGAAGGTCTGAGAATGCGCTTTTTTATGCCAAATACCTTCAGAATGTTTTGAATTCTTCAACTTTATCACACACCTGCTAAACAGCAACTGCAAGAGACATAGATGGTTTTTTGTAAACACTAGAGAGGTGCAGAAGGAAAACAGGCAAGAATGCAAGGCCAGCCGCAGTAGCATCCATGAGGAGGAACACAGACCTACTCTAGTGCCTACGAATGTCTGAAAAGGGCACTCACATTTTAGTCAAACTTAATAGTATAAATAAAGCTGAAATAAAGAAGCTACTAGGATACATTTCTCACTGTGACAATGCTCTAAGCTGTCCAAGGGGACCAGGAACAATCTAGCTACCACTTATATTTTTTTTTTCTTCCAACTTAAGATGCACTAAAATGTACACAGAAAGTCAGACAGAGAAATTTCCTTCTGTGAGGTAAAACTAGGATTTTCTAAAAGGCTAATGAGATATAAAAGGTACACAACTGAAGAAAATTTTGGGTAAGCAAAAAAAAGTTGGAATTCTTTATTTTACAGAGTATAAAGCCCAATAACCACATACCAGGACTTATTCCCACTAAGTATCATAGAAAACATGAAGCAAAAAGATAGACATGGGAAAAGAAATAATTGCTTAGGCATGAGGAACAAAGGGGGAAAACCTACTGAAAATGGCATACAAAAAGAGATCCCTTTACCCAAAAAAGGGAAGATATAGCCAAGTATCATTGAAAAGAGATAAAGGAAGGCAAGGATTACAAGCTCCAATTTAAGGGCCCTAAAAAGTATCTTCAATGATCATATTGCTATTACGGACACTATATTCTGCCAATCCAAGTGGGGCATTATGGCAAGAACTATGTTATTTTTCCTGGAAAACTGCGAACGGTTGCTACTAAACATTCACCTCTTGGCTGTGTAAATGATAATCTGGTACAGGTTGGTTCCTGTGGCTTTCAGAGAACCAGCTATATTTGAACAGTGCCTGTTACCAAGAACTGAATTTTGTCTACAGGAGAGCTTCCATCACAGTTGGCACTGAGATTTCTACTAATGCTTTCAACTACGTCTGGCATAGACATCGCAGTGAAAGCAGCAGTCTGTTAACAGCCACTGCTTCAGTAGGATTTCAGCAATGATCACTAAAACCCTGCCTACAGCAGGGAGTCACTCAACACATTTACAGTAGACTCCATACAGCACTTTCCTCAGACACTCAGTGCACGAATGCAAGGGGAAATGGACTGATGCCCCTCCGGCTCTCTCCCAGCCCTCATCAGACTCATTATGCAGTTTTCAATACCAGCCAGCACTCTCCCCTTCACTGCTCCAGGTCACCACTAAAGCAGCATCAACTATATGAAAGCCATATAAACTCAGCCTGTCTATGGAGAGACTACAAAAAAAACTCCACAAGCAACAAAACTCACATTTTGCCACACCCAAAACATTTTCTGGGGTACAGCACTGGTGTGTGTTTAGCAAACTGGGAAATTACAGTTCTCTGCTGCGGGAAGTTCAAGAGTCAATAGAATTTTTACATCCCTCTGATCAGTAAAAGTGAGTCCTGACTCTATGAACAAGGTGTAAAAGCTGTTTATTAAAGATGATATTTTTCATACATGTAACAGTAGAAGTGAAGTATGCTTAAGAAAGCCTGGACAGTTTCCCATTCCATCCTGGTTCGCATCTCCCAATTCTCCTCCCAAAGTTTAAGAGGGACTAGAATAATTCAAATCTGCAAGAGTCTATGGGTAAACACAGTTCGAGTTGTGGAACAACTTATTTTGTGGGTGTTTTCGTGAGAGAAGAGCAGACATACAAATCTTTTTCATTTGTTAGGGTTGTACCTTACACTACTCCTCATTACCCAGTCTGCCTTGTAACTTTTATTTCTGCAACTTCATGATTCCAAAATACTCATGTTAACACTCCTACAGCTTATTCACCAATCCAGTACTAAAACCAAATAATATTATTATTAGAGAGAATTCTAGAATCTTAAGTAACACAATCAGTCATTTGATGTTTTCTTATAATTAATTCTACAACCAAGTCAGAAGTTGAATCTGAAAGTTTGCTATGTGTTTAAAACTTCTTTACAAAACGTAAAACTGAAAAAAATTCTTCCTAATGCAATGCCTCGATTTTAAACAAATGAAGGCAAATGTTAAAGGTCACGTGTTCATATCTATGCCTAAAACATTTGTGGTCCTGAAAATGCCTGGCAAGTAAAATCTCATGTGCTTCACTACACTATCTTATGAAGCTGCTGTAATTAAGAAATTTATAAATTTTCTGCACTTGTAACTTTTCTCATATTTAACGTTGAATAAAAGCTGTAAACCTAACACTTTTTAAAGAGCTTTTTCTAGAGCTTTGAAAAACACCCCAGATGTACTTCCTGGGTATTTCTGACTGCAAAACAAAAAAATAAAGAAAATTCAAATGTACTTACTTTGATAGGAGCTGTTGAGAACTTGACTTTTCGATCTGGATCAGGATCTTCCTCTTCAGAAAGCCCAGGAAACTCCTCATATTCACTGTCATACATATACTCATCCTCTCCTTCCAAAGTTTCTTTGCCTTCAGGCTCTTGGTTTTCTGGCTCTGTATCCCTGTCACCATCAAAAGCTGCATTCTCTATTCCAAAAGCACTGAAGTCCTCACTTTGCTTCTCCAACACTTGCTCTTCTCCAGTATCCTCTTCCTGCTCTAGAACATCCTGGACTCGTGTAACTGGACCATCTCTTACAGACAACCCATTTCTCTCTTCTTCCAAACTAGTCTTGCTGCCATCCATAGACTCTTCTATCACCTCCAAGGCATAGTCACTCCTCTTCCCTTCCTGTACTTGACATATGAGCATCTGATCCTCTTGAACATTGTGATCTTTCTCCAAACCTTCATTTTCATGCCCTGAGGTTTCATTTTGTGTAATCAGCTCTGTGCAAGTCCCCTCTGTGGGGGAAACCGAGGAGGAAACACTATCTGATCTGTGCTGAGCCTCCTGACTGGGCACACTGCCCACATCCCACGGGCTTCTCTCAAGTACCAGTTGCTCTCTTTTGTCTTTTCCAAGAGCCTCACTCGGCTCATCTCTGCGGATCCCAAGCACTTTGGGGAACGCACCCTTCTCTGGATATCCTTCAGCAACAGCAGGCAAATTCAAACTCTGCTGGCCTCTCAAAGGGTCCTGATTCGGAGGACTATAATTTTTGGAAATTTCTTTGGATTCTTCAGTATCACTGTCACCCAGAAAGCTTTCCAGCCTCCTAGAAATGGGCCCTGCATTCAGGAAGGAGGATTTAGAACTGCTATTAGGATGTTGCTGTTTCAACTCCTCATTGCCCTGATTTTCAACTTTCTCCACTGCAACTGAAGGACTCGCTTCTGTGTTAAAACTGAAGTTGTCCACCACATTGCTGCAATCAGAAGCTGAACCACGTCTCCTCTTATCTTCACTTCTTTCACATTTGCTGGGGGAGTATCTGTCCACTGAGCTCCGCTGTTTTATATTCCTCTCGAAAAGCTTCCTAGTCTCCGAAAATTTTTCTGCCAAGGCAACTTTGTCCAAGTCTGCCTCATCACTGCTACGGACGACCTTGTCGGCAGCAGAAGGCACAGACAACGAATCCACAGGACTGCTGCAGGGGCTGGTGCTTGTATTAAGAAGATTATTTTTTTGGACAATAAGAAAAGATGGGCTAACTGGAGAAGGTCCATACTCTGCTGCTGTGGCCCGGCTGATTAATTTGGTCTCAGCAGGTGGACTGCTTTCAGAGGTTGTGGAAGAAGAGCTTCCCATTTGCAGAAACATATTTTTGATCTTGTGTACTCTATTGCCATAAGTGGCAGCTCTGCCTCGACTGTGTGGGTCATTTCCCCCTCCATTGGAAGAGGTGTTCAGCTTCTGATGCAAGCCTGTTTTGTTGGAAGCGTTATCAGGATTGTTTACACCATCAAAAGAGCATTTGATAGCATGGAAATCAGATTTATAGGCATTTCGGTGTGGTGAAGCGCTTCTTAAAGTCCTTTCCCCCTTGCCTTCAGTTTTCATCATTGTCAAACAGAAAGCTCCCTCGACTCCTGAAGAAGAATGGGAAGAACGGCTCCCTAGCACAAAGCTTCTACCCTCCAACAGCAGGCAGAGCAGATCTCCCAGAGGATCCCAAAAGCAGCCTTTCAGTCAGCCAGCTTCTCCGCTTGCATTGAAATGGAGTGCAGGGGAGAGAAAGAAATCAAAGAGCGTGAATGGCCACATCGGGTGTTATCCCCAGCGCGGATCGCGGTATCCGGAAAGCCATCTGCAGAGACACAGAGAGTTTCCATTAACTCGGGCCCTCGCCGGCGTGTGACACGAATCCGAAACTCGGGGTGGGAAACGCCGCCCGAGACCTCCCCCCGTGATAAACCCCATTGTGTCCGCCCGGACCCAGCTGCTCCCCGCCCGCCTGGGCACCGACCTGGCAGCTCGGGCGGGGGATACGGCGATGGCGGGCGGCCCCCCCGCCCCCTCCGGCTGCCGCCCCTCTGCCAAGGGCCGTCCCGGGCCAGGCCGGGCCGGGCGGCGGGGGAGGGGGCAGCGCCGGCTTTTCCCTTCCCGGCGCCCGGGGGAGGCCGCGCCGGCCGGACCCCACTGCCCGCACTGTGGGACGGAGGGGCCCGGGCGCCCCGCGCCGCCCGGAACGGGGAAGCCGCAAGTTTCGGCCCCAAGTTGGGGCTTCCCCGTGGCGGCGCCTGTGCGCCGCGGGGCCTGCGGGGCGCGCAGCGGAGCCGCCCCCGTACCTCGCCCCAAACTTTCCGAGCCAGCCTACCTGGGGGCGGGGGTCCCGCCGCCTCCTTCCCCTCAGCGCTCCCGGCCGCCCAGCGGCCGCGCGCACCACGCCATCATTATCCGCCGCCAGCAGCCGCCCGCCTTTCCTCCCTCCCTCCCTCCCTCCCACCCCCCGGCCCTGCCGCCGCCGCCGCCCCGCGCTCCTCACTCCACCTTCTCCCGCCCCCGCGGCGCGCTCCGCGTCCCCGCCCGCCCGCGCCGCTCCCCGCCCGCGCTGCCCCGCGCCCTCCTGCGCGCTGTGTCTCGGGCCCGCCCGCGCGCGCTCGCTCGCTCCCACACAAAGAGAGGGAGCGGCGGGCGCGCCCTTGTTCGCGCAGCGCCAAGGAAGAGGGGCTGGGGGGCGGCGGGCGCGCCCGGCCCGGGGGAAGCGCCTCCCGCGCCGGGATATACCACGCCGTAGCGGGCTACGGGTTTCGGGTGATACCATGTCGGCGAGGCGAGCGGGCCGCCGCCCGATCCCTCCAGGCGGCCGTGAGCGCGGGGCAGCGCCGGTGGGTGCGGAACGCTCCCGGCCCCGCCGCCGGGGAGCGCGGAATGTCCGCGGAGGGAGAGCCGCGGGAGAGGCGCGGGTGTCGAGCTGTTGTGGAGCTGCGCGCTATTTTCAAAGCCTGGGCGGGCGGCGGGGAGGGGCAGCCCCGGCCGCACCGCAGAGCAGCGCGGCTCCCGCGAGGGAAAAGTCGCGACAGCTGCCACGACTGAGGCTCTGACAGCCGGAAGTAACAACAGTGCCAAACATTCCTTTTACCCCCCTCTTCCTTTTACAAATCAAATTGTTTTTACCCCCTCCCGAGCAGGCAGGTATCAGAGAGCGGGTACGGTGCTCCGCACTCCCGCTGCCCGCGCCCCGCCGCGCCGTGCAACTTCGTGGATACTCTTACATGTCTCCGCAGGGCGGTGGGGTGAGCCCGCCCTGTTCCCTCGCAATCTCCCCGGGCTGGAAATCACTGCAGCTCCCCGAGATTGGGGAAATGCCGCCCGTCATCGGTAGCCCTAGGCAGTGATAACCGCAGTTGTGCAAGCCGTGTTCCATATATCCAGTTCTCTCGTTTGTTAGTCGAAATAAAAGCACTGGCTTCAACCTGTTTATCAGTTAAAGACACAATTTGGATGACTGTCTAGTTTCGCATGTAGCTCCTTCCACAGACCATATATAAAGATCACACAAAATAATTAGCAGAGCACTGAAGAGTACTGGTAGTTACCAATTATCTGGTAACTGTTGTTACCAAATTGTATAATAATTCATTTGAAGTCTAAATACTTAACTCCCTGAAAAGAATTGCCACTGGTCTGGGGTGAAATTTATGCATTCTTCCAGACATCCCAATAAACTTTGGCTTAACTGGGAATCACAGTGCCTGGAATACTTCACAGCTTGATCCAAAATTAATGATACAGTTTCAAATTAGTCTGAATCATGATTTTACAATAAAATCAAATCTTATTATTGATACTTTTTCCAATACAAAGCAGAGACAACATTGTTGAGACCTTCTGTGTTTTCAAACATTGCAGGGCCAGCAGAATTTCACGGAGGTCTGCCATTGGCATACCCTTTTGAATAAAAATTTAATACAGATAGTTTCACTGCAAGAGCAACAAATATTTCTTATTTTGAGAATATGCACGTCCTATTTAGAACAGGTAGTAGTGACCCATCTCCTGCATGCTACTGAGATGGTCCTTCGTGTAGCATTTGTAGGTGGGGTTGAAATTGCAAGGCGTGACCACCATCTTTCAGTAAATAGGCTACAAAGGCTAGGCTAGGCAAATGTTTTTCTTTCCCAAACCAAAGGTAGGTACAAGGTTGCTCAGCAGCTTGAGCACTGTGAGCAGAGGATGTTCTGTATTCTGCTCAGGGAGCCTGGCAGTGAGTAGGAGACTGTTCAAAGAAAACAAAGGCAAGAACTCAGGAACACCATGAGACCAAAGCACAACGCTGCACTAAAGCATGCTCAGGAAAGCCAGTGGCCTTTGTACTGGGTGCTGGCTGAAAGAGGCTGGAGCAGGAAGACACTCTTGTGTTTTGAACCCTCCCATGCATGAGAAAGACGGAATTGTAATTACAGATCCTGAAAACAGATTTAATTGCATCAAAGGACTCTTATTTCTTCACGATTTCCCATCTTAATTAGGAAAACATACAGGTTATTTTGGCTAGCTATGCTGCTTAGGGAGGAACAATATTCATCAGGGTCAGTTGGTTTCTAATGAGGAAAGACTCTGAATGGCATTCTTGGTGAGTGCAATGTCAGTGTGAAAGAAATCATAGATTTGTTTACAGAAACAATGATTAAAAAGATGTGAAGAATTCAAGAAAAAGACATCTGGATTTTGAGCAAGAAGTCTGGGAAGGTGACGTAGTTTATGATTTCATCATAGTGAATAACTGCAATAAAACCTGAGAAGAATATCTTACACATTCAGTCTGCGGTGGTTTCCTTAAAAGATGATGAAACAACAGTGAGTAAGCAAATGGTTTGCACTGAGCAAGAAGCATCTACATTTTGTTATCTAATCTTATTTTAAAAAATAGGCATTTCAAGGGGGACCTTGACAGCTCAAAATCTTCTTGGGGAAAAAGGTGTTGCAGTATATGAACTCATGAATCTAACAAAGACAGACAAAGAGGAGAACGTTTCCATGAAAAAAAATAAAATTGAGGACACTTCTGCAAACCCGGTTGTTCAAACTGCCACTAAAGTACAGTGTTTATTTCAGATGTGCAAAAGGAATCCATTTCAGTGGTCATCAGAGAGTGTTTAAGCATCTGAACAATGTTCCTGAGACTCTTGTCATGGCTTAACTGTTTTAAAATCGCTCTCCTATTTTACATATAAGCTGTGCTTATGGTTTGAGGGTGACGTTGACAGAGGAACAACAGATGCTCCTTATGAGTACATCAAAAGAGTGTCTAAACTAGAACTGCACAACAAAAAAGACTCTCAGGAGGTCTAAATGAGAATGATATTCTGTTATTGGTGTGAAATTATCCTATAAGAAAGCTCCAATAAATGTGTGAGTACATGAGATTAGATAAACTGTCATTTCTTAAATGGTTTATTATATTCTTTCAGCTTGTAAGGACAGACATCCTTTTAGACTTCAGTGAAAGATTAATGTAGCTAAAATGGGGCACATATTTAGTGGTCTGGGTTAATATTTATTGATAGTGGTGGATTCATTTGCTGCTGTTCATTCCAGATGAGCATAAGAAACCCCTGAGTATATGTTCTACACCAGACAAGTTTGAAACTGGTCTTATCACTCCATTAACATGCTTTCCTCAACTCACAAAAATTTTGGTCTTAAATCTTTTCAGAAACTAAAAAACTTTTAGCCAGCAATGCTTTGGCTGAGGGCTGGATGGTAAAGCTCCCTCTCCCTTCACTGTTGCTTTATTGCTCCGTGCAACCTGACTGGGCAGAACACGGCCGAGAAGAAGTAGGGGCCTTCCAGGGCAAGGAGAGCTCAATAGCTGATGTAACAGTTCAACACTGTTAAAGCTGGTGATCAGATGAGCTGGAGGAGCCTGTGTGAGACAAACCCAGGTCTCCAGCATTCATTGCAAAATTTAATTCTCTGAACCTTTACTCTTTAAAAGATATCTGCTTTATCCACATTTTAGTTTTATCATGTAATTTGCAATACAGTCTCACTAGATTTCTATTTAATCTATTTAATAT
>JAWWES010000171.1:20808539-20870378 GCA_035583135.1 Lophotriccus pileatus
TGCTTTATCCACATTTTAGTTTTATCATGTAATTTGCAATACAGTCTCACTAGATTTCTATTTAATCTATTTAATATGAGTTAAATTAGCAGTTTTAAGCAGAACGAGTCAGTGGGGTTTTTATATTTTTGCAAAATCCAGGAACAGAAGGAACAATTAAGCATTCAGAGTTCCACAACTATTTCTGTAGATTTTTGAAGTTGTATTTTAAGAAAATATTTTTCTATCATTTAGGAATAATTAAAATGCTCTGGAAGTATTTCAGTCACGTTCAGTATAATTTGAACAGCAATTCTGAATTTGAAATAGAGCACCTTCTGTAAGTTTGGCAGATAATTTTGTGATGCTTATTTTTAGAATTAAGAAAGCAATCTGTAATTTTAGAAGACTACTTACGTTAAATACAAAGCTAAAATAATAAAGTATCATTTAAAACTCATTACTTTGTAGCACTTCTTCAGTAAAATAAAGCAGAACTAAAGTCCAAAATGGTATTTAATGGTCAATATCATCAATGAAGGAGGAGCAAAAAGTTTCAGAGCAGATGAAGAGAGACAAGTAACTTGCTAAAGGCAATGCTTTACGAAGTGCAGCAATGACTGTGGACAGATATGGAACAAAAATCTACAAGAAAAAAGCTCAGGGTAAAGTCCACGAAAGATATTCCCAGGCTTAAGGGCTGCACCAGCCAGGCTGTCATACAGTACCACATGAAAAAAGGGTGTAAAGGTATCCTAGAAGAAAATGACAAACAGAAATCAGACCACCACTACTGTAGGAGTTACAGTAAGTGAAGGTAAACGAGGGCAGATTTCAGAATGGGGTTCTCCTAACAGCTTGCATTTTGTGTACAGCATTACACTTGCACAGCAAGATCCTAAAGACTACAAGTGTTGTGGGTGAAGAAATGCTCTAAAGAAAGGAGTTAATTAAATTTGGCTCAGTTTCATTCAAATTGTGCTGGATAATGTGGCAATTACTCTACTGCACGCCAGCAGTGCCACAGAGAAAGTCTGAGACATCATCGTGTTTGTCTTTGTCATTGTGTATGACATATATGCTCAATATTTATTTTCATTTCTAAAATTGAAGGCACAGTGTTTTGGGTAAGTTAGTGCATGCTCCAGGTTTTTTTCTCTTTCCTCAAACTGCTCCCCAGAACATTCAAGAAGCGGCAACTAAAATACAATGGTTCAAGTTGAAATGAATGATGGCAATGTTGTAATCCTGTAGCTTTATCTTTGGTTTCTCCTGCTACTGCCACCTCTGAGACCTTCCCATTCTCCCATTTTGTGGTCAGCTGAGCCACATCATAAAGAAAAAGCCTTTTGAGTAGAGCTCTGCTTACTGAAGGATGTATTTTATAGGCCTAATATGCAATGCATATCCCATAACCAGGACTTTGATCTGGAAAAAAAATTACTATCAGTACAAACCTTACTAAGATTTATTTTTAGTGCAAGTAATTATTATATTGAGTAGTGTTATTAACAAGGTGTCAATATTTAAGACTCAAGCCTTCAGCTTCCCTGGTTCTCTCTCATTGCAGTAATATTTATGCCACAGGAAACTTTAAACATAGGATATCCAGTGGAACTTTAAAAACAGAAGCAGCTCCAGCAAAGGGGGGCTGCCCTCTCTCATTCCCAAACATGTCTGTCATGCAAAGCTCCAAGGAGGGACCTTTCTGATGAATTACACATCAATGTCTACCTCGCTGAATAAACTTCCATAGATCAGTGTTTTCTTTGCTGCTTGCTCACTAAGAGATAGGTCCTTCAAGGATAAGGCTCTCTGCAGAAGTGTGAATTTAATTAATTATTAGTTCCATTATGTCCTTCTACAGCCCACCTAGGATGCTGTTCCCCAGAAATGCTCTGCATTAATACCCTGACCACATATTCTGGCCACAGAACCATTAATTTTAGATGAAGGTTGGTGGAACATCACTGAAACATGCACTGAGCGCAGCTGGCCTGCCAACACATGCTACTAATGGCCTTTGAAAGCTAAGGAAGACTCTTTATGTTACAGCTCCAAGACATACTGGAGATAAAATTAGAAGAATCTCTGAAGTCTCCCAAGCCTCAAAGTAAAATACTGGCAGTTGAATTTCAAAGTTGCATTAAAAGAAAGAAACCTTTATTGCCAGGAAGGCGGAGCAGAAGACACTTGAGACTTTCCTCACCTTACAAGCCCCATTCCTGAAGTGTCCAAACCATCAGAGCCACTTGCCACATTGGCAAATTCATGAGAGAAAAAGAACAGGGGAGGAAAGAAATGAGAACATTGTAGAACTGTCTGAAATGGTGGTTCAAGACCATGCTGGGTTTCTCAAGCACAACAAGCAAATGTTGGTGTGACAAGAAGGCAGGGGGTCCCAATAACAGCATCCCATTGAAAGCTGTTGGAAAACAAAAGTCTGTCAGTGCATTTTTTGGCCTGGAAACTGCAGTAAAAAGTAAAGCTGTTGGCACAGCCTTATAGAATTTACAAGATTTTAAGAAATAAAATTTGTGGCTATCGTTGATTTTACTGATTTTTGGTGCAAGAAATATTATGCTGTTGTACAGTCCCTGTTTGAATCCAAGTGTCTCCTACTCTGCAAGGACTTTTGAAAATGGGCCAACTGGTTCAATCAGATTTGACACAGGCTGAGAGTTTTCAACAGTAATTATGTTCCTACCATTTTCTTAAAAATAGGCAGCCGGAGGGAGAGAAGATAAAGAAAGACCTTGCAAGATCAGTCAAGGGAAAGGTTACAGCAAGAGATCACCACTTATAAGCCTCTAGAGGATCCTGTATAAGCCACTCAAGGCTGAAACATGATGAATGTATTAGTCACAAGAAAAGCCTTATTTTGAAGTTGCATTTCTTTTAAAGCCAAAGTCAGTGAGCCGAGAGACACACATTGGGAGGGTAACTGGGTGCTTTAACACTGGAGTTCACAGCACAGTTTCTTACTCTGATATGCTACTTTCTGTCTGACCAAGCAGTTTATACAAAACCCAAAGTGTTTCTATACAAAAAAATCCCTGGTCTGAGTTATAATCAGGAAAGTTACAAAAATAATGTGAAATGAACTCTGCCCACACACAACTAAAATAACTTTTTTTTTTTAATAAATAATATTATACCTCTATGTTGTTTCACAGCATTATTTAAAATGCCTTCTGTTAAAATATTTTATCACAGTTATATCTCTTTATGTACATATAACACACTTACTAATGTATTTTTCAAATACATAAAATATAACCCTAAATACTTTGAAAGTAAGTCCTTATAAGGTATCTTATTTTTATTATTCAGATTCCTTAGTATTTTTTAAACCATAGCTATATAAAAGCAAAGAGACTAGTATAGAGAGCCTAGAGTTTAGACTGCCACCTAAAACTAAACCAATATAGTTTGAAAGCAAATAAGAAGCATTCTAACTGTGTATCTTTTATACTGAAGTATTAGTTAGATTATAAAAACCAAAAATGAAAAGCATGATCCTACACATAAGTGAGCTCCATCCTTCAGTTATCAATAATTTCAAATAAATAAGGCAATATTTTGAAATTCTGTCAATCCAAGTATTGCTTGACACCATCTAGGTTTTGAATATACATAGAAAAAAAGTACTAAATGTTAAAGACATTACATGGAACAAATTGAGCTTCAAAAATATACTTATTTTTTATATAGGTAAGTCTGAATGGTAATTGGGTCAAATAAAGTAAAAGCAAAAGAATGAGATTAAATAGGACAGAGAAATTAGATATATGGTATAAATTTCATGACAAAGAGAAAATAATTTTAAGTCAAATTTAGAGCTTATTTTGACATTTCCAAATCAAAACATTCAGGTTTTATTTTGAAAATAAATTTCTCATTTAAAAATATTTTACAGGACAAAATAAGTATAAAGCGAAACACAGTCTAAAGAAAATCTTTTGCATTAACAGGAACTTATTTTATATTCTTTTAATAAAAACCCCTTGCATTTCACTTGAACGGAGTGGGTTTTTCCCTCCGATTTTCAATTTACATTTTGAATCCAATAATACATTGTCCAGATGTACCAAGAAATAGCAAACTTATGACTGAAGTCTTTCCTACTGTAAGCCCTAAAGAAAGTGGGAAAAAGAAACTTGAATTTCCCAAATCTAAGCAAACAAGTGATCTATCAGAAACAATCACCAAGCTTCATGCTATTCTAAGATGGCAAAAAAATTGGTGCTTGATGAATAGAACACATTAATTGCACCTGCATTGGAGAAAGATCAGACAACCACCTGTTCTAACTTAAAAATTGCTATCAGACATTTGCCTTGTCACTTCTAGAATAGCTTTAAAAACATCATTAGCAGCTGGTGGGTTGTCCCTGTTTCAGCAATTACTACTAAGGATTCGCTTAGGATTCACCTTGGCAGTATATTGATCCAATTAGATATATTCAAGATGCATACCAGTACTCTGGGAAGATAAACAAAGTGTTTGTTCTTTTTATTGGTAGGCTGAAGTTTCTATTTTCACAGGGGTTGAAACCAGACTGGCTGATTTCTTAGGCGTCACAGCTAGAGCTATTTCAGAATTTGATTCCTAGGTTTTCTGACTGCAAAGCTTGTTTTGCATTTCTTATTTTTGGAACAGAAGGATGAAAGGCTATTCACAGTGACTCTTTAATGCAGGAAATACCATTGAGAGATAACTACTACACTAAGGGACCCTCAACTAAAAAGATCACTCCTATATCATTCTTAGTGTTATTCTTACAGCAGAAGTCACTGGGGATGTACCATTTAAGGGAAAAAACACATATTTCTATATCTTCTGTACTACTAGTATAGTTTCTATATATAGAAATAGATTTCTCTCTCTATATATAATATATATATTATATATTATATAAATTTCTATATTCTACTACTACTAGTAGTTTCTATACTACTACTATAGTAGTAATATAGTACAACTTGTGGCCAGGAAGCAAGTTATTGCTTAATGATTCTGTTTTTGCATTTAGTACCTCTTTACACCATGATCCTTAATATTTTCATTAACACTTCAAACAAGAAGAATATCTTTGGCAATTAATCCAAAGCACGGTGAAATAATTGAAAACCCATGTTCCATCTGAAATTAATGTTCTTTGGATGAGGTTCACGAGCAGAGTCCTTAACAGCCGCCCCACATGCTCCCCTGGTGTATCTTTGCCTCCAAGCCAGCACTAAGGCAGTGGTTTACCTTGACTGTGATATCATCTGGAATGCCGAGCTGGCAAGTCCACAGCCTTCCACTGGCACTTGGAGGGCAGGTCTCAAGTGCCACAGCACGGGAATCAAAGCTGGGCGATCCTCAACTACAGCTATGCTGAATCATAGGAAATGAAAGAGAGCTTCACTTTCATTATAGACTTTCTCCACACTGAGGTTTAAACCTCTAATAGCAGAGTTACAGGCTGAGTCTGAAAAGCTGGGCTTTAATATGGTCATAACAACTGCAATTTAGGCTTCAGAAAAGCTGATTACAGCAACTTGGTTTAAACATGAAAATAAAACCACAGAGCTGTTCACATGGATGTCTTATGGGGCGAGTAGATGAGTACGGCAAAACATCACAAGACATAACAGGAAGGAGAGCAGAATCAACAGAATATTTGCCTTGAGGCACAATCTAGCTCTGATATATTTATTGACCCTATAGCTCTAGGTGGAGATCATAACCCTGTGGTAAAGTGTGCTGGCAAAGTAAATGATGCTGTGTTTGTAATCTTTCCAAACACTGGTATCCTAATGAGACTTTGGAAGACTTAGGTCTAAGGAGGCTTTGATCTGCCAGCAGAAAACCAAGTCCTTGTATGCTGCTAATGTGTCCCATTTACAGGTCACACAACAACCTGGCATGCGTTTGGAAGCTCTGGTTTGGAAGCATGGATGTGTACTGGATGATTTTGGCTGCAAACCTTCCCACCAAGTCATTCCACAGTGCTTGGGCTGACATTCCAAACCACTGACTATTTCTAAGCAGCTGCCCATTTCTTAACATCAGTAATAGTCAGAAAATATTTCTTGCTCCCTAGTTCCTAAGTTTCTTCCCAAAATTACTTCTCAGACGCAGAGTAGGCAATGTTCAGCTCCGCAGTAATGAAAGCTCAATAACTTTTATACTTGTCTACTTGTGCTTCGATTGTTTGACTCCGTTATTTTTTAGCATTTATTTTCTGACCCAAAAGACTCACCACTACAGCCTAAAGTAGGAATTTTAAATTAATAAAATGTAAGGAGGGTCATTTCTGGATTGCTTTAGTCTCACTGATTAGATCTTTTTTTTCTCCGTTGTGAAAACTTTGCACCCATGGTCCTAACTACCCACATTTTCTGGAAAAATACAAGAATCAGTTCCATAAACATAGCAAACCCCTTGAAATCTACTCCAAAAATAGTATCTTTCCAGCATGTATGAAATACACAAAAGGCATGTGATGTGGAAAAGACGTTGAGTTGAAATAAATGGCAATATGCCACAATCTACTAATAAAATAAGTTGATTTACTTAACATTCAATTCACATTAGACTTTACAGATGTTCAAAATACGAGCAAATTAGCTCTACTGGAACACGACTTTGCATATTTGGCCTCACCATGTAGTTGAGCTCCTCTATGTGTCTCAAAGCCTTAGTTCACTTTCCACAAACTGAGGCAGAAGTTTTGAAGTACTTATGCTTGGTGTGGTTTCCTTCACACACATTTCAGGTGATGGGAATGAGCACAGCTCTGCTGACACTGGAACCACATTCATAGGCATTAGAGAGAAATTTGACCCTTCCTTTCTGTGGCACAGGGAAATTTAGAAAAAGTACAGGATGGGAGCGCAAGAGTAAAACATTCTCATTAAACTGAGTTGTTTAATTGTTTGAGAGCCATCATTGTGAGACATAAAACTTTAATTGGATGTCACTGGGTGAGATCTACATAGGTTGTTCATTGCTCTCCTTAGATTATTCTTCGCTAATAAAAGCTTGTAGTCATTAAAAGTTGGTATTGTGTTGCATCACAAAGTTTCTTTTGTACTTAAATACATCCATATAAAAAAGGGGAATTCTTTGAGTCATCTTCTCTTTAAAATAAGATACTGTGACTCAAAGCTCCTTCAAATTAGTGTGAAAATACATAGTCACCCATTTGACAGGATGACATTCGTGTGAAAAAAACCTGTAATCAATCACAGCCATGGCTTTTTTACATTTTCTGCACCCTGTAATCTGCCCACTTAACCCCACCTCTCTGTGGGTTTCCTCTCACGCTTCAAGCCCTGAGCTAGACACCAGGACAAAAATAATCAGAAAATACTTTTTCTCTTATTTCAAAATTAATTGACCTAGGGGTGCAAAGTAAGAAATTTTCAGTTCAGAATTAGATGAATTTTTTTGATGATTAACTGTTAAAATAAAAGTTCTTAAGAAAAAAAAATCACCCAAAGAAAATACTACCATGTTCCCATGCCAGTTATTTCTATCCATGATTTTGCTGCTCAGGGAAAAAACAGTTTTGGAAAATATCCTTGCAAAGGAAAGCACTTAGACACAGGGCAGATTTAAAGTCAGCAGGTATACCTGGCTTGTCTTTGCTTGATTTATGGACTGTTGAGGAGATCTCCAGTTAATGTACATAGAAGGTCTGAAAATCTTGTGGTCTCATCATGTGGTCTCATCACATCTCAATTAATGCTATTATTTTACAGAACACACTTTAATTTAATGTTTAAATTTATTATACACCCCATAGTTTCACTGTTTATCTTCACTAAAGACTGTATTTTATCCTATTCCAGAGGCTTCTTTCTGTTATTTTGTTAGCTTGTCTAGACCGAAATGTGAGGTCATCATCATACCATCTGTTAAACTTGTTTGGGTTAGTGTGTCTGCACTAACCCTTCAGCTCAAATGTTATTAGAACATCCTCAAAAATAAGGGTAAGTCAGGCCAAGTCATACTTCCCAAGCATAGAACAGGTACTAGATCTACTCTTACACATAATAAAGCTATTATTCTGTCATAATTTTATTATAGGAGTATTTAGAGCTCATGTCAAGCTAATCTTGAAATATTTTCATATTAATATCTGGATTCATAGAGAAATTAGCATATTTAAGTGGCATGGAATTATTTAATTTATAGTACTGGCATAAATGTGGGAAAATTTTCTGTAATGTGAAGACATATGTCAAAATAAAAGGTTATATTTTAATATTCTGTTTGGCATTGTCTAAGATCTTGTATATATGAGCCCATGATCTCAGTCAGATGACGGGGCAGGGAAGGTACCATTTTCTGGTGTGTTGTGAAGGTGCCAGTGTGGTCCCTCTGTCTGTGGCTCCAGTATTTTAGGGCATACAGATTCATCAAAAACAAAACTTGCAAACTTTTAGCTTGATGTTAACAGAAGAAAACCAAATATTGATAGACAACTTCTATTTTGACTTATTTTTCAATGAAAATGAATTCTCCATTGTCATGCCAGAGAAATAAACATGCAGAGAAATAAACAAACATTTGAAGTAAAACTCTTTCTTGGGCAATTTTAAAATAAAAAAGAGCAGTAGCTTTTTGTTGTTGTTTGTTTGTTTTCGTGGCAGGTTTTTTACATTGTTCTTTTATTACATAGTTTTAAATCAGTACCACGGGGACAGATAATGATTAGCACTAGATACAGCAAATGTTCAATTTCTTCTGAAGTTAATTTTTTTGAAGTGAACACTTTGCAATCATTCTTGCTAGCTCTATGATCTTGTTTCCAAGAAAACCTAGGCTTTATTTACTTCCTTATTTTTGCTATATAACTGCATTTAGTTTGACATTCCTCATATGAACCACATTCTTGTAAATACAAAATGAAACTTAGTAAGTTTTTACCTGAATGTTGAAACAGCAGTTTCCAAGTTTGTCTGCAGAATGCAACACGCAGAAAGGAAAGAAAATAGAAATATTAGCTAGATGATTGCATAAGTACAAGTTAGATCCACAGGATTTTTTTAATATGTATTTTCTTAAATATTAGAATTTAGTTGACAGTTATGAAATTCTGTCTTATTAAGCAATTTCTATTAAAGAAAAACAGTATTCTCAAATATACCTAGTACAATTCACATCTGGCTCTTCAGAGGACAAGCTCAGTTAAGCATATGTTTCACACATGTTCCAAACCACAGCACTGTCTTAGGAGGTGGAGAGGGAGATGAGTGACCACAGTCACGCTAGACCAGGTCACTCAAAACCTCATCTAACCTGGCCTTGAACACTTCCAGGCATGGAGCATCTGCAACTTCTCTGGGCAACCTCTCAATGCTGTCAAGGTCCCTCTGGATGGCATCCCTTCCCTCCAGTGTGTCAACTGCACCGCACAACTTGGCACCATCAGCAAACTTGCTGAGAGTACCCTCAGTCCCACTGTCTGTGTCACTGACAAAGATGTCAAACAGTCCTGATCCCAATACCAGCCCCTAAGGAATGTCACTTGTCACTCATCTCCACTTGGACATTGAGCTGTTGACCACAATTCTTTGAGTGTGACCATCCAGCCAATTCCTTATCCACTGAGTGGTCCCTCCATCAAATTCATGCCTTCGCAGTTTAGAGACAAGCATGTTGTGTGGGACAGTGGCAAATGCTTTTTGACAGGTAGATGACATCAGTCTCTCTTTCTTTATCCACCACTGCTGCAACCCTGTCACAGAGGGTCATCAAATTAGGCAGGCATGACTTGCCCTTAGCCTCCTTATTTTTCATGTGCCTTTCACATATTTTCTCAGTGGTGGGAATATACATTTACCTCTCCACCCTGTCCTTGAAATATTTTTTTCTTTGCGCAAGTTTTGCATTTGAATTGATTTGAGTTGCACAGATATATCCCTATTTAAAGAGCTGAAAACGGTAGTAATTAATCTGTTCATTACTTTTCAAACAAATCCTATTAGTTCACTTCAAAATACCTTCATCTTCTTAAACTATAGTAATGCCACTCTGTTCTGAAGGCCAATATGAACTGATACCATTTTTGGGAGACTGAGATTTTCAACTGGCAGGAAATGAATGAAATCAAGGTGGAAAAAAAGCTGATTTTGTGCCAATGCTTGGGATATCAGTTCTGCCAACTGACTGTCATCCACTACTAGCAGATGTGCTATAAAAGCAGATGAAATTCATTGTTAGCATGTTGCTTGGTGGCCAAAGCCAACTACAGAATGGAGAATTGAGCCATTATAATACAATAATTTGCATATGGAAATTACATGTATTTACATATAGTGATAAGTATTTTCAAACTGCTTAAAGGAAGGCTTGATTAAACTCCTTTTATGTTAGTATGCATTAGCATAGCTCCTTACTTCATACACAGTACAGAATTTTTTACTATTATACTTTAGTCTGATACTTTATTTTTTGCTGATCATATTTCTTACTGTATACACTTTGATACCTCATAATAAAAGTCTATAATGATTGCCAGGAGGAGAAAAACTTTTTTTACAGAACATGAGTTAAAAAAGCAGATTGAAATGGGTTGTTAACATCTGGTGAGGAAAGACTGAAGGGAGAATGAATAAATATTTTCAAGTATCTAATAGTTTGCTAGTTTGATGAAAGTGTTGGAAATTATTGAGGAAAACATTGGAAAGTATTGATGAAATTATTTCTTATCCTTTTCTTAGTGGATAAGGTAATGTGCTTAAAGCATAAAGGGAGACTTAGATTACATGCTGTGGAAAGCATTTCCAACAGATTCAGATTGCAAAGCACAGAATAGACTGCCTAGGGTGATTGTTGCATCTTTCCTGTTGAAAGTTTTTAAAGAATGCGTAATACACACCTCCCTTAAGAGTCTTTTGGGCAGGACTGATCCTGCTGGGACAGGAATGACTTCTCTGAGTCTCTCCATTCTTAATTTCTATGAATCCTTTGAGTAATCTCGATAGTTTCCCACAGAATTCATATTGCAAACTGTTCTAAAGCCTGTTATAACAAAATTTACAGGTATTATTTGCATGATATCTGCAAGAATAAGCCTTGTGCTCAGCTTTATTTCTGTGACATTAACTGCCTCCCGTGTCTTGGCCTCATTTTCTTCACTAAAGAAGGACAGGAGTGTATGCATCTAGTTTTTTAGCATAGTAAAGAAAATCTTGCTTCTGTTGTGAATTTTTCTGATCCTTTGGCCAAAAGATTTAGTAGAAATAAGACAGTGGTATGAATGCTGTGATTGGGTCCAGTTTTTCACTTTTCCACCGATTGCAGCCAGAGAAGTTAAGGAAACTAAAAACTAGATTGGAAATTTCTATTGTGATTTCATAATTGGAGGGGACTGAGGAGATGGAGAGACTGAGACAGAGTCTCCATAATAACATCATATTGAAAAATCATACAGTGAATTAAAATATTTTGCTGTAAGCCTTGAAATAAATGTTTCAAAACTAATTTATATATTACATATATGGCATATACGCATACCTGCACACAAACACATCTTTCATTTTAAGTTAATTGTATTACTGGCAATATTTAAAAGAATTAAATGCAGGTTTACTAAATTAGACATTGAAAATACTCACATAGGTCCAGTATCTAGAAATACCCTTGCTTTCTATCAATAAAATGCATATGATAAATATTTCCATACAAATTTAAATTGCTTCATATTTACAAGTATATAGGAATATTCCTTCCTTCCCAAATTATGCTATGTGAAACATACTTGATTGCTATGACAGACTCATTTGCATCATTACATTTTTACAATATAACATGGGTTAAATCTTTAAATCTTTTTACCCCGAAAGTCTGGCTGACATTCACAGGAGATTTACCTGGAGGAAAAAAAACCAGCAACAAAGACACAAAATTTTTAGATGTTTTCATTGTATGGTACCAGAACAACCCAAACATTTGAACTCCCCCCACAAGTAGGTACTTAATCTCTCTTTAAAATTCTACTATGTTCTTTACTCAAATGCTGCATAAACATTTCCTTTCTGTAATATATATATATCCAAGCTGAAAAACAGAAGGTCTGCTTTGGCTGTTTTGTGACATTCCTGTCATGCAAGACATTCATGTGTCTGACTTAACAAGGCAAATGAGGCAAAGCCAGTGCTGCTTCAGTACATTCTTTTTTTTACAAACAAGTCTAAGATATTCTAAACTCATTGCTAAAATTCACTGATCAAATCTGATTATCTCACTTTCCAAGCATTGGCAGATCCTCTTCTACAGCTTCAACAAACGCAGCTTTCCCCATTCTGTATGCCCAGAAGGCTGCAGCAATGGTCATTCTCCAACCTGGGGCTTTGACCATGGCCCTCCTCCATTGGTTCTCCATAACTTCAGATGTAAGGTGTCTGCTCTCATGCCCAGGGTCTTAGATCCTCCTAAAATTAGAGTCTTTCATTGGAGACTGTGATTGCATTCTGGTCTCCATCACACTATTGATTAATCTTCAAGGAAGCACATTTATATATTCTTCTTCTAAAGAGGTAAAGCTTATTATCTGTTTTCAAGTAATAAAACCTATTTATTTAATATTTGCTCAATGTTTCCACTATTTGCTCAACAAATGAGAACTTCACTGCAAATTAATTAAAAAAAATTAAAAGAAAAATATGTATTAGATAGTCTCTGCCTGTAGGCAGGTTCTTGTGACATATTTTTAACCAGAAATAATTTTTAACAAAGGATTCTATTTGTTAATAACTCTAAAACTGGCTGTGGAGTGGTAGAAGGGGCAGGGACTATACATGAACAAAAAAGGCCTTTATTTTCACAGGGAAAATTTTGGATGGTTTTCAGCTTTTACTTGAAACCTTCTATGTTCATAAGATCTTTTTTTTTTTTTGTAAATAATGAAAACTCAGTTTTCCAAGGTTAAGAGATATGCTTTAGAAAAAAAAACAAAACAAACAACCAATTTATGAGAGTAGTCTGCCACTGAAGAACAGCTTCGATGGCAAATATTTGACTAGCCTGAACAAGGACCCTGCTTTTCTAGGGAAACTATTTCCATTTTCAACACATATTGCTACTCCTTTCCACTTTGCCCACTGGTGTAGACAAGAATCACGGATTTCCACTTGCGTCTGAGAGCCTGGCTGTACCAGCCCCCAAGGTGCAGAGCCTCCGGGGCTCTCTAAGTAGCTTGAACATCTTGAACATCACAGCACTTAATTGAAATGGCTGCTATTTGGTTTTTCATTTCTAAGAAAGAAGAATTGTGATTTTGCTCCCTAAACTAAGTACTGCAGCAGTAAAATAATACATTCCACAACAGATTCTAGAAGGAGATATTACACCAAACAGAGCACTGTAAGATTATTTCATCCAGAATAACATCATTCTTTTATGGTTTGGGAGACCTATGTTTTTCTCTTGAAGAATATTACTCATTCTTCTCCCCTGCTATCTTTGCAAAGTAACCCCTCCTATGGAAAATATAATTTCACAACCGCTCACTGACTTAGCCAGGCACATCACTGGTTCAGAGTGAATTGCAGGGGCATCTCACAGTCTGTTCTAGCTCTTTTGTGCTGGGAAGATTAGTCAGTGCTGTGAAGCCTGGATGTAATAGGTAGACTTATATGTGTTCATGCCATAAACTGGATGCAAAGGGGAAGGAAATGAAAAAGAAGGAAAATGGGTGGATATAGTAAACCAAAGCAAACAGATTAGTCAATTAAAATTATTACAGTTGGTAGCTTATTTTCTGCTTCCTGCTTCACTCATGTTGATTTTTAGGGTGTAAATGAGAGTAATATTTGGTCTAATTCAGGAAGGTTTTGTTTAGCTTGTTTTCAGGCTTCTCTATGTGTGGAAACAAACAAGAATGTGACTTGCTGCAGCTACTTTTTATTTTGGAAAACAAAATCCGAACAATTCTTTGAAACTAGTCCCATGTATTACATTAATCAGATTGACAGTAATAGCTCCTGCCATGAAAAGGGTGGTAAAGGAACAAGGTGAAAATCTTACAACCAAGCTAATTCTTATTCCCACTTTTGCCACTTAATGGCAAGGGAGAATATGCCCTGTTCAGAAACCTTATTTAAAATTCCCTTATTACATGACAAACAAGCTTTCAAAATAAGAGGTGAGTGGACTTAATTGATGGAAAGGCCTGGTGAGTGCCTGGGGAAGGAAAGGTTTTCAAGAGCATCAGAATGACCAAAATGATGAAAATGGTTCTCACAGTGACTTGTACTCGTAGGGACTTGAGTCAAGTTATCCCACTTTTTGGGAGAAAGTAAAATTGATGTTATTAAGCAAGCAGTAAATTGCACAACAGATGTGCTTATTTATATTAAAAAATAGTTTCTAGGAGTTGTTGGAAAAGCAATCATTTGTGGTTCTTTTTTCACTGGTAAGTCATGCAAAACATAAAGAAAAGGAAGAGGGGATGTGTGAAATCAACACACCTCAAACCAGAGCAACTTGTTATAGCACAGTGCTTAGGGCACAGAAGATTTTAGAATCAATTATTTGTGTTAATAACAAATGGAATTTAAAATGTCTACAGTTTAACATAGATTTAGCCTGGCTTTTGTGGCTAATGATGTGGGTATTCAAAACCCACAGAACAAAAGCATGCACGCCCAATTATTTAAGAATTCTCTTTGCTCTGAATAGAATTTTCCAAACACATTAGCAAAATATATATTTTTAAACCTACTTCTGACTATGTCACAAAGTTTTGTAATGAAAAGAAAATGAGGAGTAAAAAAGCACAAAACACAAAAGAATGAGTCAAAATCTGTTCTCGTGCTGGCAACTATCCAGAGTGTTCTAACTGGTTCTAGCATAACCGAGATTTGCAACTCTCCCAGACAGAGCAATACATTGGCCCAGGAGATGAGAAATACAATTCCAACTCATTCCATGGCCATGTGATAACTCTGTTGAGCTCTGCAAGAAGCTTGCTAAGCATTATGCAATGCATAGCCACACAAAAATCTTTAGTACAGCTGATACTTGATGAGGGAGATTGAATTCAATTAAATATCTTTACATCTGAGTAGGAGGCAACAGGCACAATCTCTTTTCCAACATCTCTGGGATGGTGAGTAATGCTGATGGGATGTAAGGATACTGAGCACGAAAGAAATATTTCTGCATTCTTTTTATAGACTGTGAAGAAACTAACAAAGTTAGTAGTTTAATTTTGTATTCTCATAAGTCAATGAGTTAATTCTTTTGAGACACACATTGGCACTGAAAAATACACTGTGCCTGTCTGAGTTGGGTGGAAGAAGGAATGAGACTTATTAACATGTAAATAGATTTATCTGAGCACTAAAATGGACATGCTAAGTAAATAGCTGTGCCAGAGAAACTGATTTTACCAAGTGGACCCAGAAGACAAAGGATCACCTGATGAAGATGATGAGAGTCAGCTTTCAAAAACAAGGAGATATTAGGAAGGAAGTGTCACACACCATTTTAGGTAAATGGTGTGCCATCAGAGGAACAGCAATAATTATAAATGTCAAAAGAGGCCCTAATTAGGAGAGAAAGGCATATGCAGGACTGGAGAGCTGAAACTAAAAAAAAAACACTCAAGAGTGGCAACAAAATTGGAATGTGGAAATTTAGAATATGTTTTCAGTTGTTTCACAGAAGTCTGCAGACTGGTGGCACTACTACATTTTCTGGCATGTGCACAGATATTGCTGCCATCATGTCCCTGAGGAAGGAAAGTGAGAGAGGAGCCCGTAAAGAGACAGAGATTTGGAAAAACCCATGCTTGTAGATAAGCTGAGGAAAAGAGAGTATGTACATCCAGTGACCATGGGTTACAGTGGTTCCCTTTCTACAAAGAAATAGCAGACAGACCTGCAGGAAGCTTGACAGGGCACTGGGGTTCTCTGAGACCAATGGAAGCACGCAGAATTCTGCCATGCCACACGTCAGGTGCAACAGCCCAGGGTGCCTCTGCCAGTGAGTGTTTCACCATGGTGATGGATAAAGGCACTGCTAAATTTGAAGTTGACTATCTTACCATCATAGAAAAGCCATCTAGAAGTCTAGTATCATGCAGTTTAAAGCAAGGACAGGCTGAAGTAATTGCCTTTGTTTTCCAAGTCATATTTTTGCCCTCTAAGAAATACACGTGAAACACCCAAGAACAGGAATAGCATGGACCTATGAATATAAATAACATAAGCAAGAGGTAAATAAAGTAAAACTCAGGAGCTTCAGGGCCAGGCTTACAGTAGAAATAAAAGGAAGGAAGCATGTCCAATAAAGAAAGATGCAGCTATTCCAGAAGTGGAAAACTGCCAAGCTGAGATTTGCCACAACAGGCGTTGGAAGTCTTCAAATGAAAAGGCCTGGGAAGCATTGCAATTACTCTGTCTTGCTTCATCTCACATACCGCACACTTTAGAAAGCTAAAGGCCTATCACGTGTTTCTTGAATAGCATCCCTTGCCTCAGAGTTCCAGAACTGTTTCTAACAAGAAAGCTCAGAAACAGGCTCATATGCTTACTAAATCAACAATTCTGCTTGATTTTAAAAAAAAAAAAAAAAAGGGAAACCAAAAACCCCTCAGAAAATGACACTAACAACAACGAATGGTTTTATTTTTGTTCAGAAAAATACTGCATAGGGTCTTCAAAATTAAAAACCAAAGTTCTTGGAAGTAAGCCTAATTTCCATTTTGTGAAGGTCAATATTTGAAGAACTAAATTTTTAAGTACATTTGGGTTATTTAGTAGTATTAATCTTTTTCCTTGGTGATTTTTATATTTAATTCTAAATAGCATAGTGACAGCAATATTAGAAGTTAATGGTTAAGGACTCATGCATTAATGTTAGAAGTGTAAGGGTACTTAGCCAAAACAATTCCACAGATTACAATCTATATGGTAGACTTTAATACTCAATACTCCTATAAAAAGAGCTCCCAGGAAACTGCTTAGAAAATAGAAGATTTTCTTTTACTTTTTGACTTATCATATAGTACTCAATTGTACTTTATAGTTAGACACTTAGACTCGGAAATCTTTAGTCTTCCAAAATTATCTTTGTTCTTTGGAAGATGCTTTTTTGTCACTGGAAGACTATCTGAATGCTTCTGTAAGGAAAGAGAAGGATTAACACACTTTTGATCATTTGTAATCTGCAAAGCTCTAATATAATGATTTCAATGTTTGCTTTCTTGAACAATGGCTATATTAAGATAGTATCTATTTTTGAGATAATTAACAGAAAACTTAAAAAATTAACAGTAACAGTTTAAGAGATGAGTGTAATGGGGTAATAGAACTGCCACATGAGTCTGTTTCTGTAGGAATCACACCCAAATGTGCCTGGCTTACAGTACATTTTTAAACATGTCATAGCCATTCTGCAGATTGCCACCATTTCAGACAGTCCCTTGCCAAGTAAACACACAAATCTCAGAACTGAATTTTTGTGCTGTATCACCCATTTTTTTGCTTACTGGTCCTTAGGAAAAGTTGAAGGACATAGATATTTCACTATTAGTCGCCTACTGTTATTAAATCTTTCTAATATCCCTTGGTGTCTTTTTGGATTTGGCTATCCTAAATAAAGGTGACTTTCCTCATATTTCTCTTTACCGGATCATGAATACATAAAAAATACTGGTTGTTACATACAGTTATCTGGAACATCAACATATATTTGATCTACTCATTATGCTACTAAAAGATTCATAAATTGAGTAAAAAAATCCAAGTTCCTGACATGTATTGGGTCAACAGCTTACTGTTTGTATGCAATAACCTATGAGCTAATTTCTATGTAACTTTTACTTTTATAGCCAGATGGAAAAAGAAGAACTGATGGAATTTGTGGTAGGAAGAATGCTAACCAGGCATTCACAGATGTCAAACACAGAGGTGCTTCTAGGTTATTTCCAGTTTAAAGACTGCAGTGATTGATTTAAAATACTGCTATACTTACAACTAAAAGCTATTTGACTATGATCTGCGTCAAAGAAAAATGCCATCCTTTGGCTTTCCATTTACAGAAAGATTTAATTATACTTGTAAGGTTCAGGCTTTTTTAGAAGCAGAAAACATTTCCAGATATGTTCTTGGATTCCTGACTGTGGTGCAGCTGTTTAGACAGCTCTGCTCTTGCATACTTAGAAGCCAATATAGCTGACCGTGGAGGGATTGTCTGTGTCATCAATACTGGTGGGGGCAAACTTTCTAAACAGATCAACCTGCTTTCACTCCATTGTCCTCCCATGATTGTGACATATGGAGCATATCCATCCTGCTCGAGGGATACTAAGGGATCCTGTAACACCCTGCATAGCTGCTTTGAGAAGGCTTTGCAGACATTGCTAAGAAAACTTTCAGGACCCCTTCTGGGTCAGCACTGTCATTCAGGGGCACGGCTGGACATAACCACCAAATTTAAGATCTCTTATGTACTTAGGCTGAAATACTGGCTACTGATCTCAGAAGCATTCCAAACCAGTGGGATAGGTGCATGCTTGGCTGTATCTACTGTGTACTGTTGGGTAAAAAGCATAGGCATAAGGTAATGGTATACCTTTCAAGCAAAGAAAACAACATTATCTCTAGATTAGTAGTCATCAGTCCTGCTATACAGAATCACTTAAGAGCTGCCAAGAACAGAGAACAATCTTTTCCCCCAACTAGTATTATTCATTGTTTATTTTGTGAAGTAGTTGATACATGAAAATAGAACTTGATTATTTAAATGCACTGATAACCATCTTTTCCCTTTGTAGCACAATATAAAATATGGCTAGGAGATGTGTTGATTCTTGCAAAAATCAAAAGTAATTTTATTCCATACGTAAGAAGTAGAAAATAGTCAGAATTCAGATTGCACAGTTCCTGAGGCAAACGTGGTATCAGTGCTTGCATGGCTTGCTTCATGTCACACCCAAGCACTGTGCTGAGACACTACTTTTAAATGTCAATAAGGTTCTGAAAGCAATCTAGGTTAATTGCTGAGAATGAGCAAAACCATCTTTTTTCTTGTGGTTTGCAGTTCTAGAAACAAAATCAGAAATGTTTTCTGTTGTAACTGGTTGAGCAGAATAGAGATTGATGTGGTTTTGTGGCTTCCTTAGTTATACCAGGAACTAACCAAAATACCACTGGTCTTGCCGTGTTATTCTCTTCATTAGTTTTCTTGAGTCATTACTACTCATTACAGTATGAAAAGGGGACCTCTAAGACATTCTAAGTTGTTTTTTTTGTTTGTTTGTTTCTATTTTCATATTTAATTTCTATTTTGCAGTAGACTTCAAGTTTGCACTGTATGGATCAGTCAAATGTCATTGTTGAGTCATAATACAATATGCATCACAGAACTATAAGATGTTAAACATTAATCTCAGTGCACAGTTTAACAAGATAAAGGCATTAGTTCTCAAACACTTATCTCTTACCCTTACGCTATCTTAGTTTGAATTAAATGGTGACAATGTCTCTTTATGGCCCCTTCTTCATGCAAGTGAGATACCTGAAACAGAAGAAAGGGAACTAAATTAAATTTTGCTCCTGCAAACCATTTTGATAGAACACATATATACAGTTGCATGTATTAAAATAAACAAGTAAATTGTAGGTGAATTGAAAGTTGTTTAATGTTCAAAATACTCTTGTAAAGCATCCCTAAAGTCTTGCTCTGCTTTATTCTTCCCCAGACATTTGCTGCTATTGGAGGGATAACAGACTAACATGAACTGTTGATTTGAACTAGTACGGCTTTGGAGAAGTGAAAGAGAACTTTAATGTTACACTGAAAGAAACAAAAGATTCAAGAAAGGGAATCTGAAGTAAATGCAACTCCAGTATAACTCCTGTCTTTAGAAGAAAAATTCAAGATACTTCAGAAAGAAACACAAACATGTGAAACTGACCATTACTAAAAGAACTTGAGAAAAGCATTTTAGATAGAAGGCAAAAAAGGAAGCAAAGGTACCGTATCTATGAAGAGCCTGGATCAGACTTAATAAAATCCTCTAAGATTATGAATTTAGTTTAGGGTGACACTACCACTTTCCTTAAGGATCAGAATTTAGTGTTAGATACATATAAAATTTCATACTATGTCAAGTTACTCTGAGATAAAGAACTACCAGCCAAACCTCTTGCTATTCCACTCACAGGCATTTGTGAGGGCTAGAGGAGCATCTTCTGCCAATGTGAACAATCTTGTTTTTAGAGTTCTTGTTTAATACTTTCTAATATTACTGTAGCAGGTATTCCTTTCCAGATACCAGTAGGACGATCTAATTTTGGTTCCATTTAAATTTTGTGAGAGAAATGTACCCTCCTATCCCACTAATGTCTCCTAAATGATCAACATTAGCTCCTGACCATTCTCACAGTCCTACTTAGTGCTTTGATTTTTCACTGTCTCTTGATCCTTTCGGCCACCAAATGGGATGTTAGGGTTTCACAGAAACGCACCAGGATTGAAGTGCCTTTATTGGGTGATTAAGAAGACTGTAGCCCATCAGCACTGCTCCTGCAAGGAAGGAACAGTCTTGTGGCTGTGGAGAGGCCTCTTCCTGGAATGATGAGGGTTTGGTGAGTTGGTATCACTTCCATGATTAATACAACACTTTCATGAAGAAAATTAACCCCCCAATGGTGTATAGTGGCTGAGGCAGAAGCACTAGCACACACTTCTGAAGAGCAGATGATTTGCACCTCACCAGCCTGGACCAGAAGCTGCACAAAACAGGTCAGACTGCACTGACTCTTCCACACAGATCCCACCTGTGCTGAGCTGTCCTGGCTTTTTTGAAATTGTATACAATACAAACTGTGGTTTCAGGGTTTGGTTTGAGATTTTTTTTTTCTCCTCAGGAGGTTTGTCTCTCGTTTTCAGAAAAGAAAATAAACAGCACCATTTCTGCAGCTAAAATTCTCTTCATTACTATACAAAAATTACTTTTCTTCTTCATGCTGAATTCCTGGTGCGAAAACATCATCTCCCTCTAACCTGAGTTAATTAATATTTAAAGTTTTGTTTTGGCTTTTCAGCCTTCTAAAATATTCATTAAAAGGTTTATCTAGTTCTCCAAATTATGTTAGTAAATTAGGACAGTTTATTTGTATTCGTTTGCATAAAATCTTCAGTAAATGAGCAACAAATTAAATTTGATTCATAAATGAACAGTGTCTTTTATGAAGTTAGTATGAGTTCATACATCTCTCTGTTGCAGAGCAAAATCTAACTCACACACTAAACATTTTCCACTCACCTTTTTTTTACATATATACATATTTAAAACTAGCTCCTTTGAAACTTAATCATGTTAATAAACTTTTATTTGTAAAATTAAGTAAATGTAATTTCAGTTTTTAACCCTTTCATGTGCCTTCCTCCACCCTGAAAATCTACAAAATCTTGCTTTTTTAATGTTCGTAATTTTATCCACTTAAACAATTTTTTGAAAACTTTTTTCAACTCCACTGTTTTCACCTCCTTTCAGTTCTGAGTTCTTTTAATTGTGTGCTTCCATCCCAGGTGCACCTCCATGTGCTGATCCTGGCTCAGACATATGTGGTTAATTGGTTGTGCAGGTGTACCTACTTGGAGCCACCCACTGTTCCAAGTCAACAAGCTTTGTAGAAAGGTCAAACAAATCAGTCCAAAGGGAAAATATATTTTAGAAGCGGCCATTACAGAATCATATCGGGATTGTAAAGCTGAATTATTGAAGTGCTGCTTTTGAGTTACTATGTGAACATTTTGCGATCTGACTCCTGTTCCTTCAAGTGATGAAGCACCTTGTAGCACTATGTCCCCTTGAACAAATTTAATTTGATTCCAGTTGTGAATGTTTCAGTCAATTCTGTGGCAGATGTTTCAGACTATCCGCTATGAAACAAAACAACTGTAACTAAAATTTCCATTCCAACATGTCCAGGAATTTGCAAAGGAAAGGTACTGTCAACTCTGGAAAGTCAGGCCAGGTGAAAACTGGGTGCTGTTCTTTCTGTCTTGTTTGTGGAGTCCTTTGTTCTCTACTTCATATCTTAATTATTAAAGAAAAAAAATCCTTTGCTTCAAGCTAAACAAAACTGCAAAGTTATGTACATACCGATCTCTGTTCATTGTTGCTTTCTCTGGTTATTTTTTTTCCATTGTAAGACAAGTAGAAAAAGAGCAGAAGCACTATCAAATCAGGGGGATAGCAAAACCAAATGAGAAGTATAATTTATTGCTTTGCTTTGCATGGGTCTAATGCCTGGTACACACGGAATGAAGCAAAGAATTCCCTTTGTCTTTCATACAGGGGTCAAACATGTCAATACATGTTAAGACAGTTGTAGAGTACATGCTGCATAAGGGTAAACAGCAAATAAAAAAGTGGGTAGACTTGCTTGTTTGGTATGTGTGAGGTATAGCATAAACACCCCAGTGCTCACATCAGACACGCTTTAACTCTGCTTATTTGCATTTGTTTTCAACTAGATCACTCTGCGCGGATGTGGCTGAAAACACTAGAGTTAATAAAATCTAAACAGTATTATTCAAATACCCTCTCTCTGTACAAACAACTGAGAAGGTAGCTAGGCATATAAGGCATTGCTCTTTCCTAGAATTATGCCTGTAGTGCAATTTGTTTGCAGAGTTTCAAAGACCAGTAAAATGCTAAAATAGTTACAGAATTATGGAATCATTGCTCCACTCCCTCTGCCCTTTCTGGATCAGAAACCCCTGGCTTTTGTTTGAACAAATGTGTGGAAATGATTGCCTATAATGAGAAAATGCAGAAGAGTTTGGGCTTGCCCACTCTGAATGAAACTGAATGCAAGAACTTCAGCCATGGTTCTGAGGTGAAACAGCACCTCTTCAATCCATCCTGCACTGAGCCAGGCCTGTGGATGCACCCCACTGCTGCTCAAAGGGGTCACTGCGGCTTGCTTGGAAGGGTGGCCGGGAGTGCGTATCAGTACAGCCACACCCCAGAGTGGTTTGTATTTAGGTATATACATTCAGAGATGATGATGACTGTAAAATATAGGTGTTCTAGGTTATGGACTTGTATAGCACACATTATATAGCCCAAAGTCTTTATTTGGTCTGATCATTGTCCATTTATAATTTCCGTCTTGATGGACTTTTATCTTAAATATTGTTAACACTACACTCACTTTGGGCATGAATTACCACAGGACTATATTTTATACAGAACAGAAAATGCACCTTTCTCTAAGCTTTCCTCTTTAGTGCAAGGCCTATCCCTCATTTAGCCTTGTTTTTAATACATGTGATGTCATTGCTTAATGATTGAACACTTTTCACAATACTGGTGCAATAAAAAGAGGTAGTAGTTAATGTTATCCTAGACATTTAGAACTCTTTTGAGGTAAGTCTTGATTCCAGTTGATTGAAATCAACTTGAATAAGTAATTTCATCTCATTTTTGGATCATGCCATGAAGCTTTAATTTACACATGTGCACAGCACTCTGGCAGGACATGGAGAAATCAGGTAGTCCTAAGTTCCCCATATATGCTGAGGTCTGTTGGCACTTTTTCCTTGTTGCTCAAGAAAGTAGGATATCTATGAGGATTTTTTTCCCTCATAACTAGAAGCAACAAATTAAATGCTGGATTGTAAATGATCTCCCTTTGACCTTTGTCTGCAGCTATATATCTAACTTTGATGGGTGTTTATCACTACATTGCAATAATTGAAAAATGAGATGTAGTAATGGGTGAATGATGCCCAGCCACCAATTACTGTCCTACTCTCATGTCTGCTGCAGGAGTTAAAAGATTAACCTAACACTTGCATCACCAGGGGAAAAAAAAAAAAAAAAGATAAGTATTCTTATTAAATAAACAAGAGAAGAAAATGTTCAGCCCATTATCCTGCAAGGTACATACTATAGGAATCACAGTCAATGCAGTTTTCAATTTCAGTGTTTTATATATAAAAATTTCATACATAAGATCAGTTTGTATGGCTGAAGTATTCTAATTTTGCACATTTGCTTCTCTTGAAATCTTTAACCAATTTTGCTTCTTGTTTCTGTGGGCTATACAGGTCTAGTGATGAAATTAGTTTTGACAGAATTCAAAACTTGTTAAATTAACTAATATACATCTTCAGAGCAAAAAAAGAAAGATTATCATAACATTTATGTCTAACTCAAATGCCTACACCTTATACTACAGAAAGGCCACACAAGTATAAAAGTGCTATCCACAGAAACACTCAGCCAGGATTACTCTATCCCTAGTAAGGAAAGACCTTAAACTAGAGGGCTTGGCTGGAACAATGCAGGTGTTGATCTGGAGATTATCTCAGCTTCCTCAGTCTCTGGTCCTGCATGATAATGCGGAAGGTGGCAACTACTGGATTATTGTCGGGGATTGGACATTTTTTTCCTTTTTTTGATGTTCTAAGATGGTAAATATAATGTTGAGACAATGCTTATCGACAGAAAAAGCAAGTAATAATATGAAGAATTACTGTCATCTGCAAGAATCTTGTGATGTGTAAATATCAGCTTCTAAAAGTTAAGCTTGTAAGTGAGACCTGGTATTGCAGAATAAGGACTGATGGCACTGGCACCTTATCTACATCTATGCATGAAAAGGTAGGACAGACTGGGTCTGAAGAGACCTGGGCAAAGAAAGGCAATGAAAAAAAACAATCAGTGTGTGCTTCATTATGAAAAAAGGTACCTATTAAAAAACCAAAATTCCTCAGCCCTTCCTCATCAGGTTTTATCAAATTACCGTAATGTTTTTGGATAAAGCTACAAACATCTGTCATAATATCAATATAATAAGCACAGATTTTCATAAGATTTTTGATTTAAGGCATCTTGATTAATAAAATAGAATGACAGAAGGACAAATGTCATAGGGACTACAACAGCTCCAATCATAATTTTTTAGCATGTCATTGTAAGCAGAGCATAAAGGTACTGGAAAGGGAAGGAAGGAAGGAAGGAAGGAAGGAAGGAAGGAAGATTAAGGGGTAGAAGGGCTTTCCCCTCTTATCTCTTGTCCCTCCTGCTTTGAGCACTAGCAGCAGCCATATGACCACTGCTGGTCATATCAGACTTTTGCAAATGCTTAGGACCTCCATTCATTTTGCAGTAGGGCAATCAAAAGACCCAGAGACCTACTATACTGAAGGTTGTACAGACAAGAGGTATTTAAGTACTTTTCAAGTAAAAAGTTACAATAAGGGCTGAAAAACAGCAGCAAAACTTTAATGAAGTTCACTCTGTTTAGCTTGTAAAACATGAGTTTGATCACAATCTATTAGAAAAATTATGGAAGGCACAGAAATTGTAGAACAAGGATATTCAGCCCACTGCTCTGATACAAAATAGGAAATTGTAGCTAGACCAGAAATTAAAGATAAGGTTTTAATGGCTACAGTGATTATTGAGCTGGTAGCCAAAGGCTGTGGCTACCAGTATTTCCAGTGGTCATCCATTATTAGAAATTATCAAATCAGGAATGGATATTTTAGGAAAGGTGCAACCTGATGCAAGCAGGAATTAAACCTTCTTCTGTTTCCTGGCATTGAGACTAGATGAGTATGTTTGTTCCTAAAGCCTTAATGATGCCCAAAATTTTAGGTAGAAGAAGCCACAGAGCTTCCTACAGAGGCATTTGAGCATCATGGACACGGCTTCTCATTGGATGAGACATCTGGAATTTAATGAAAGTTCAGATATTGTCTGTCATGTGTTGGGTGCAAGCCCAGTGATAGGACAGGACAGGCAAACAGTCTTGTTGAGAGACCCAGAATACTTCCAAATTCCCTTAACATAACAGGCATGCCCTTGCTATGGGGCTGAGGGACTGGTTTTAATAATGTGATTGATATATATCATACTGTGGAAGGCTGTGGCTTCCTCAGGAAACTGGGGAGAGGAGGAAATAAGTAATAAGCAATATGCTCTGTCATCAGCAATATGCCTGTCTGAGATGGGCATGAGGTGCCAACCTGCATTGCTTTCTCTAGCAGAGTGTGATCTGGGAATTCCTGCCTGTATTTATGAGGGTGAGGATTCAGGACTCCTTTCTGAGTGCCATCACTGATTTAATGCAGAAGACAGGTAATTAGATGTCCTTTGAAGAGGCATCCTGAGGTTAGGCCTATAAAATTAATATCTGAAAAGTTTTCTGATCTATTATTTTGTATCAGAATATTTAGGACCAATGTGTTTGTAAGTGATACAGAATGATACTCTGTTCTAGCTTTTCAGTGAAGTTGCTACTGGGCAATAGCTGATGCACTTTCTGAAAGCCAAAGAACAACAGTGTCTCTATCCTGCATAAAGAGCTGGACTGAGATTTTATAAGTGGAGTATACCTGGCCCAGAAGGATGTTAAAGCAGTCTTGTTTATCTTCACTACATACATTTTTCAGTAAAGATTTGCTGTTGGGAGACGCAAAGCCCTCAAAAACAAGCAAGCATTTAATGAAATTATTAAAAGGCCAACTCTATTGTCAATATCCAGATTATAATTTCCCTGTGATTCATTATCCTTATACATCTTACTCACCTGAATAGCTTACAAGCTTTCCTGATTCAGTTGCGGGTTTTTTTCCCAGTCTTCCTGTTTCCAACTTAATTCCCAAATTTCTGGTACACTTCCTTGTAGTAGCCTCCAGGGAGACAAAAGTAGAACATGAAAGTGGGAGCATAAAATCCAAACTGTTTCATTGCCCACGATGAGTAAAGTAAGACATAAGCAGCAGCTACTGACATAAAAGCTTTTAGAAGAAAGGTCAAGCTCTTTGTTAATGCCCAATGTGTTGTAGGACAGGAATAGAAGATTATGTAATGTAGTATGTGATATTTTTGTTGTATATTTGTCTTGTACGTTACTCAGAGGAGATAACAATAATAGATGTAGCATGAAGACACATTTCCTGGCATGAGCTTAGACGTAGTAATGCCAGATAGTCCCAAATGGAAAAGAAAGGGATTTGTTGTGCCAAATGTCCATGTGAGACTAAATCACTATAATGTTTGTTTATGTCTGAGCTCCAAAACTGTATGTTTTTATGGTATATGCAACTTGTTATTAATATAAATTCACTGTACTTCAATAATATGTAACTAATGTAAAGAAGCACGCTATTCTTACAGAAGAGAGTACACCTGAAATTATGGATTTGAATAGAAGGAAGAGAATTGGGGAGTATATATTTTGATTCAGCTGTGTTTGAGAAGAGTTTGAAAAACTCTTGTTCCTGGAAACAATGAGATACAAACCTGTTTGCATAGTTGATCTCTGGCCAGAAAGGATTCCTGTCAAGTGAAATATTAACCCATAAGGAATGCAGTTTCTTAGGGCAATGAGCTATTGGCTTCAAACAAACCTTTAATGCAGAGCTAGAATGACCATTTAAAAAACATGTATGCATCCAGAGGTCTAGATGGCTGCCAGAGCAGAACAGGATTACCCTATCTTTCAGCTATAGCTTACCTGTTTTAATTGGCCTGGTTCTGTAGTGCTGAAAAGTAATTTCTAGCTGTATAGTGGCCAAATGTCAATTACTTTGGTTCTGTCACTGCTGCAGGCAGGTGTTCATATTATGCAAACTATCATAGCAGCTGGGAACTCTATTAGTAATTCTAATGTTTCAGGATAGGGAGAGAGTTCAAGGACTGTTTTCTTCCCTTTCTGTTCTGTGGAACAGAGTCTCTTCTGGGACTAATGATCTTCCTAATCAAGGTCAAATTTACACTGGATCTGTGACATAAAGAGGCATGAAAAGGGCAACTTGACAAGCTCTGACCCTGCTGAGGGTGATAGGTATCAAGTCCCAAACCTCATTCCTCTGCAGCAGTATGTGCTAGTTCTGCTAGTGAGGGCCAAGTTCAAGCTGCACCCACTGAACCCGCCAGGTAGTTGTTGCTACAAGGAAATGCTTTTTAGCTCCCCAGAGGCATTTGTGCTAAAATGCCAAAATACCAGTGTAACAACTCATTCCTCCTGTCAACTGAGAAAGGCTAAGCCTCTAAAGCACAACCTAGATCATAATGTTCATGCTAAATTGTGTGTGTGCCTCTTTTTTTGTTTGCAAAGTATGACTTTATGTCCATGGACTCTGGTGTGCTTTGCAGGTGTTTGTATGTACAGCTGGGGGAGGTCCAAATGTGCTGGAACTCACAATTGTGGAATAATAATAAAAAAAAACCAACACAATTATGTTCTCTGCAGAGTGAGTTTCTTCTAAGCACCTTTCTCTTCCCAGTGAGTTGGTGGCACTATGGAGAAACTAACAGTAGGACTGATTTGCTGCTTTTTGTGCTGTTTTTTTTTCAATCCACTCATAGGTTCTTGTAGATTCCTTATGATAAAAACTTTTTGAGTAGGAAGTTGTGGGGAGGGGAGATAGGAGGACATAAACATTACATCCCAAATTCTACTCACTTGTGACACTGAAATGGGAATTTATTCATGGAAGGTATATGACCTTACAATAATGAAAGGCTTCATTAATAGCAATGTTAAAACTATCATTGCTAGGAAGCTGGGTTAATCCAGAAGAAAGGGGTGGCTCCCTTTGCTGTGCTTTTATTTTTTATTTTTCACAGTGTAATTCCAACATTCATTTCACATTGGATGAGTTCACAGTCACAGCAGAAAGAGTAAGAAAATACTTCCTCTCGAGTTTCTTCTTGCACTAAATGTGTGACTGTAGCCTCAAAGTAGGACTGTTATGGACAGTGTCCAGGAAGTGTCTCAGCTCTCATTAAACACAGATCATTAAACATATTGCATGAAGAGTCACTGTGGCTGTCACGTATAGTTAAGCCATGCTGCCGCTGTTACTACTATGTAAAAAGTTACATTTTAGTGCTGTTACAATTTTGCCCACAAAAAGATGGAGAAAATAAACCAAAGCAGCCACTTTACTTTCCCTAGATCCTTCCTATCTTATACCTGTTAATATTGACCCATGGAGGGATTGCACTCCTCAGCAAATAACTTGTCAGTGGCTTACAGAGTTGATTGAAAACTCTGGCTACTTGTATTTGTGGGCCCACAGTTTGTGTTGCTTTCAAAGACAAGGAAACAAAGGCTTCTAAGGGACTTATTCTTTGAAACACTAAACATTTCTGGCAGGGGCTCTTTGAATAGAAAATGGGGACCTGATACTCTTGCAGAACCTAAGTGAATGTACTTTTAAAAAGAGATAAAATAGAGAAAATACAGACTTAAAGAGGATTTGTAAATGCCTTCCCAATAGGAGGGACTACTGAGCTCTTATGACAGCGTCTAATAGTCTTCATAAGATCATCTTTCTTACGGAGGCATAGGGAAAACAGCACATCAGACTGCCCCCTCTTCAGTTAGTGATAAAATTGCTGCTAAGCCCATGGACAGGATGGGTCCTGATGTGATGGAGATCATTGCTACTATTTTTAGTCTGTATTTCAATAGCTTCAGAAGTCTTAAGCAGGTCACATTTGTCTCTCATCCCTATCACAGGAATTTTTGTTGTACTATCAGTTACTATATGTTTGGAGCTGGGATGCAGACTAGTTCCAGCCTTCTTCCAATGGGCTTTTGGAAATACACAGGCACAGCATTTAGTCATCTGTGATACAGGTACACCTGGTGGTTAATGTTATTGCAGTACAACTAGCAGAAAAAGAATAAACCGTGTGAGACAGGGACTAAATGCTTGAATAGAAATTCTCCTTCCTTTAAAAAAACAAATCCAAAAATAAAAATCCAAATGACAAATACCCCTTACTGATTCCACGTTCCATTTAGCTAGTTTTGCTTTTATTAAAAAAAAAAACCAAACAGAAGAGAATAAAAACCCCTCCCCAAAAGAAACAAACAGCCCTCCCCCCAAAAGCCACAGTTCAGGTAATAAGGTGACTGATAGATAAATTAACCAATTGGATTTCAACCTGCTTAGATCTATGTGATAACCCAGATCTTGCAACTGGGAGCACTAAATATATGTAAAACAAAACAAAGCAAAACGAAACAAACAAAAAGAAAAGCTAAATTTTGAAGATAATCTGTCACCACCAAATTTAAGGAAATGGCATCCTGTTTTTTTATCTTCATTATGACAGAAGATAAACAGATAATTTTATTTGTGATCCAAACAGAAACATATTCTGGCATCTGTTCTAGACCAATAGTTGCTCTTGCTATGAACATGCTTACATTTTATTGCACTGGGCTATTTGCCACTTTATGTAAGCTACACCAGCTGCTCTTGCATGACAGATTACTGTATGCAGCACTGTGGTTTTCCCCAAAGCAGATAACGCTTTGTAAAATCTGGATAACTAAGTCTCTAGGAAGTGATTGTAAGTTATATTAAACCTGTGATAACTGAGAACAGAAACAGCCTTCAAGAACTGTACTAAAAAGCTGCTACTTCAAGGGAAGATTGTGATTGTGGGTAGCTAGTTTTGTTACTTTGCCTAATTTATGTTCTTACCTGCTACATTTTTTTCTACTATTTGCTGATTTCCTTAAAATTGCACACAATTAAGAGAAATATTATTAATAAACATAAACACTAAGAACATTTCTATTCTGATTTTTTTGTCATTTGAAATCAGTTCAGATCTACTTGAAAATAAAGCCCCTGAATCCTCTGTTGCATTTCTGTGACAGGTTTCATGCTCTGCTTTCTTGGCATCCTTCTGCATGGGAAAGCAGCATTATGCAAATAAAAACTGAAATGGGAACCACAGAGGAAAAATATAACACAGTTTTGCTCGACATCTTGGTGATATAGGATGGATCATGTTATCACAAAACTAAACCAAGTTCTTTTTCTGAGTTGTAAACTCTGCCTCACCTACGTTTTAAAACCAGTTTTCCTATGATTTGGATGCAACATGGCTGCAAAATCATATTAATTCCAAATTTAGGAATGTCATGCTTAAGTGGTAGTTGAACTTTGCTGGTTTTGACTAGGTGTTGGTAATTAAAGTGCATGTGAGTACAGGGTTGTGTAGGCACTGCTGCTGCAGGAAAAAGTCAAAGTATAATTGGTCTGAGGGTGTGGAGAGAAGCAGCAGGGGATGCTGGTAGGGACAGTAAAAGCTCAATAGGGTTACGGAAACCTGCCAAATCTCTATCCTCACTGCAGGGAGCTCCTGATGCTGCCAGGCACTAAGGAAAACAGATGGCTGTTGCTTTTGAACACACTAACATTCATTTCTGTGCCTGTTGTGTATTTTTTCCTCCTTCCCCTCAAGTTTCCAACTCCTCAGTAGCTCCTGTAGCAGCCAGCCATTGGCAGACATGTTGGAAGGCAGCCACGCAGGCGGGTGAGTTTTAGCTGAGGATGATGGTTGCTTTGTTTTGGTTTTCCTTTTTCCCCAAGCTGCCTCCACAATTTGGCAAAGCGATGTCAGGATTAGAAATAGTGTGTTTGAAGAATATGCCAGAATCTATTAGTGAGAAAGAGGCAGAGCTATACTAAATGGGGAGATGGAGCAGTGCCAGCAGGAGTGTGGGCGTGGCGATTTGGATGCAATTAGCACAGCCGGCCAAACATACCCTAACATGGACCCTTCACAGTTACGTGCTGAATAGTCCTCTATATTTGTGCTTATTTTCAGTGGGGTGTAGCTGATACCTGTAGATGGGGCCTTGGTTTTGCCTCAAAACCAGCAATGATATGGATCCTGCAAAGTCTGTAGCATGCGTCAGCTACAAGTCGTTTCACAGAATGCTCTAAATCAAGTTTCTGTGTCTAAAAGAGAAGAATATGAGAGGGGAAAAAAAATTCATGTTTAATTTTGTTTCCAGTGTAACTCACTTACTCTGAAGGATTATAAGACTGTTTTTTCCTTTAGCTTTCTAAAACTTTTAATGCATTTGTATGCTGTTGTGAAGAGTAACAAAGCAGTGGGTTGAAGGAAGACAGAAATGTGTAGTAGGATGCTTAAATTTTAATGGTATAATATCACTAAGAGAGCTCAAAGAAAGATGCAGGCTTGGGCTGAGTTAGCAGTTCAATGAAATATACACATAAAAATATGATGGCACATGGCTCACTTGTCACCTACCTGACAGGAAAAAGTCCGCCCTTGTGCAGGTGTTCCGACTGTTGATCTCAACCAATGAGTGACTCATGCTTTTAACAGATGTTTCTGATTTAGGCCAGTGAAAGTTTATGGGAGCTTTTTCTAGTCTCTGAGGGAAGAGCGCCTGCCCAATCAAACAAGCAAATTTGGAGCTTGGCATTTGAATCTATTAGCAAAGCTGGATCGTTTCCTTTTGCAAAAGCTGTGTGCCATCATTATTCTATGACACCATAAAAATTTGGTAATTAGTACTAACTTGTTATTTTTGCCATCTCATGCACTTAATCATTTAGCTGCTATTGCTATCTATCAAGTAAGACACTAAAGCCACTTATTCACAAGGCCTGTCTTGCTTGTCCAAAATAGCACACAATTCCCAAACCAGCAAAATATGATGCATACAGCTGCCCCAGCTACATGAGTAATTGTAGCAAATATTTCTAAATAAAATCAAATTCATGGGGTTAGTAATCAGAAATTATACCTTGATTTTTATCAGCTACCTAGTTACTGCAAATTTTCATCAGCTTTCACCTGCATGATATTCAAGTCTAGTATTGCTTGGCTTTTAGTTTGGCATGGCATACTGTATAATTTTTTTCATACCTACTTTGTATAATAGCCTGAAAATCGGCGACATTTCTGGAAGACACAAAGTTTCACAATATAAAATATATATACATACAGTCAATCTGCCTTCTCTTTAGAATATTCAAAAGTGTTTTGATGGCAAATATTTACATGGAATTAGTGGGAGTCCTGACAGACTGTGTTTCCTGTCTCCCCGTCGTGCTGTGTGACAGAGTTGCCAGTTCATGGGGTTGGAGACCAGTGTGCTTCATTTGCTTTCTCCACACTGCTGCTGCTGCTGCATCTTATCTGAATTTGTCAGAAACCACTTCCCAAAAAAATCAGGTGTCAAAATTTGATAATATTTCATGTATTTCACTGATGTCAGTCACTATATTCACACACTCTTTTGTGATGATATTTGGAAGGCAAACTGAAACTAAGTGTAAGCTCTTTAAAGCAGATCAACAAATGAACCAAGCGAGATAATGAGGGGATTTTGGAGAACAGTTATTGCTATGATCATGGAACTCCAATAGAGGCATCTAAATATTTGACAGAGGTGTATGTTTCATTTATATTCTTTTACATTTACCTATGATGGCATAGTTTATCATCATTCTTTTTCTGGTCTTTGGTTTATGAGCCTCACATGGGAAAGATAAATTTAGCATAAAATGGCCATGGTGCATTAAATCACAAAAAGAAAAAAATCCAGTAAATAAATTCTATGGAAATCAGACGTATGACTCACTGCTAAGGTACTTCAAAGCTATGGATCAGTATTTTTTGTTACTGCTGTAGAACACAGTCCATCAAACTACCAGTAGGTACACGTACACACCAACAGACTAAAACACCTGTAGACACCAATAAAGTCTGCTGAGATTTGAAATGATTATTTGATAAAAAGCATAACATTTCTCAAGAAGGACTGTAATATAGGTATAGATCCTTAATTTATGGTCTTCCATTTAGGGATGGTCTACATTATTTCTTTGCTTTCAGCCCCAAGTAACCCTGCCTCCCTCGCAGTATTCGAACCCGCAGGTTGCTGAAGGATCTGGTGCAGAGCATAGAACATGAATGAACATTTGAAAATGAGTGGCAAGGGTTTTCTTGGCTCATTAATATTAACATCATTGCCTTGTGGAATCAGAAATAAGATAGGTGTTGCTTTGTTACTTTCTACTCTCAATAGTCTTGGAATTTTATTTTTTTATGTGCTGTAGATACAGGCTTTATTCCCCTGCAAAGAGAAATTACATTTTCTCCAAGACCTTAACTTACAGTGTGGCACAGTGGTATGTGTGATAAGAGACACGGGATCTCTGGAAGTATATCTAGTTCCCTGTTGTGATGCTGCTGTTTATCTCATCTCTCTGAGCATGTATTTTTTGAAATGTACTTGTGAGTTCATTTTGTGCAAGGCTGTTGATACAGGCAAATACGCTCTCTCATTTTTTGGTAGGATGAGATGGCAACCTTGTTGATTACTATCATGTTGCAGTGCTGTTTCAGCGCAAGAACATAATTTTTTGTCTGTGGGACTGCTCCTTTAACTGTCTTATATGTCTAGGCATGACTTGTATATGAATTAGATGCTTCAAAGAGGGTGAAAAATTCTGGTGAGAAATGCTGTGTAATGCTTTGTGCAGGGAAAGCACTGTTAATTGGGAGGACAGGTAGGGATAAGAAATCTGGAAACCGGGAAATTGGCTGAAAGCCTTAATGTTTTCTTTCCTGATGTCCATTAATGCCCATAGAGTGTAAAAAGCCCAAGTCATGTATCTTTAACCCAGCACTTGAGGAAGATGCAAAACCTCACATCAGTGGGTTCAGTGGTTTGAAGGGAATTAATTTTACCAGTCTGAAAATATGGGGTAAGTTACTTGACTCCATCCTAAAGAAGGGGCTGAGAGAGTTGTGTGTTTTCTCACTGGTTTGAGTCTGGAACAGGAAATTTTTCTCACAGCTGGGGGATTTAATAATCTCCTGGCTGCAGGCTTTGAACTGAAAATACACCCTACTATCAGAGCTAGGTTCCTCAGGCCTTAATATGGGATTATGGTGCTAACTGCATGGTTTAATAAAATGTTGTAGTTGGGATTTGTGCAGTAGCTGTTCAGACCATATCAGCATAAGCACTGGCCATGACAAGAGGACGTGCAAACTCTCAGCTCTGCTTAGAGCAGAAGGCAACAGGCCAGTAAACAGGCACTGCTTCTAACAGATGCTGAGGTTATAAGATTTAAGGTTATCAGATGTTTTAAACCAGATTTTTATAAAAGATGACATGGTAAAGTTTTATGTGTTTATTTACAGGCTGCACTGCAGGTAGTAGTGCTGCCCTTTGTGTAGACACTGAGACCTATTTCAGTTCTGGGGGAAGGGAAAGAGAAATCAAACAATTAATCAAGGCACTGTTCAAATTCACAATGTGTGTGAAGGAGGAAAACCTGTCCGAAAATTCTTCTGGAGGCAGTGAGTGAAACCCTGAAATGACCATTTCAGGGAAGAGAAATCCTGTAACATCCAGTAAATCTTCCAAGGTCTCTTTCCCTTCATTTCCCATTCAGAGCTTGAAATGGAGGAGAGAAATTCATTACATGTGATTTCCCCCTGTTGCTTATGTTGTGTTGTATAAGTACTCAGAAACCCCCAAAAGATTTTGTTTCAGCCACAAAGAAAACTTTCAAACTGTGACATCTTCAGGGAGAAATGAGTGCATACAATGCAGTGGCACTGCTTTCATTGCCTGAGCATCCTTCCTGCATTACAGCCTGCTTCTCATTTTGACTCAGCAGTCCCTATTCATGGGGTCAACTGGAATGTTCTCAGTATAATGTGCCAAAGTCCAAGAAGTCACCAAAAGTTGCCCAGTGATCAAATGCCCCTGAACTCATTACAAACACTGCTTGGGAATTCTTCTTACATGTTGGAAATGTCTTGCAGCTATAACAGGAAGCTGATAGTGTCCTGCAAACATGTCCCTCTTAGGTCTTAGTGTATGTTCATCACTAAAAACAAGTTTACTGAGATTCAGAGCAATACCAGCAAACCTTTCTTCCATGCCACTCTGAAAGGCTTGCTTGTGCAATATAATGAAACCATTTGACATTGCTTTTTTTCTGAAAAAAAAATAGATTAGGGACTAAAGTCATTGCACTCCCTAAGAATTTCATCTGGATAACCACTGGTAGCTATTTTCTTAGTCTGAATTTCAGTGAGTGTGACAGAAAGAAGAAGGGTTCTTGTACCTTTTGATCAATGCAACCTTTAGTAATTCTGTGTAACAACATGCATTTAAAGAATGGCCAGAAAATAGCCACTATTAGAATACAAGACATTATAACTTTTTTTTTTAATAGTATTAATTAAATAACCACTTTCTGGTTACTTCTGTACCACTGCATCTTATTTTTGGAGATAATCTGGGACAGTGATGGTGTAGGTTGTTTTCTGTGACTATCCTATAAACATGAAGAACATTAGCATATAATCAATAATCCCATGTAATTCGTTTGCTTTTGGTCAAAAATAATTTTTCTCATGTACATAACCATGTATGGTTTCCTTACTGGGATTATTAGAAAGGCCTATTCTTGAGCAGTGATCAAGCTTGAAGTGAAGGGACTAATTTGATTACAACCTTTTAGCACCTGACTGAATTCTCTACGTTTTTGGGACTGTTCATCCTTTTTGCCTACATCTACAATTGGTAGTACAGCTGTTGCTGACCTATGCAGTGGACACTTAAACTGCCCACAAATATCCTACACTCTGGGAAAATTTTTGTTTAAGAAAAAACAGATTAATCGCTGTAACAGAACATACTTTAGATCGAATTTGTCTATCCTGTTACTAATATTAAGTACTGTTTAAATTGGTACTGCAATGGATCTTAGCAACTGCATGTGGCTGATGTGGAATTTCTGATCATACACAATCAGGATAAGCTTTCACTTTACTATAGCTTTGAAATTCAATATAATGATATGAATAAATCTTTAAGGTATATATAGGTATTGCCTTAATTAATTTTTGAAACCATACTGATGGAGAAATGTCATGTGGTTCAATATTGGTTTTTCAATCAGCCAACTAACCAGGTGTCCATATATCTCTATGTATTTTCAGTGTGACACAACTGGGACCACAGTCTCAGCTTCTGAGTTTTTCTTGTGCTTCCTATTAGGATGTACATATATGGATACCCAGGAATACTATGAAGAAATTAAAGAAGCTTATTCAGCAATAAATCAGCATTGCTGGTTCTGGCTGGCTTTTAAGTTTGGATCTGCAAACAGTTGAAGATCAAAGTCTGAAACTCCTGTATTTTCTAATCTAATTTTATATCTAATTCTTCAAATTTCATGAATATTTTAATGTTTTGCAGATATCAGGACATTTTCCTTCATTGGGCTTATCTAGGGGCATTCAGGAAACCTTGCAAAGTGATGATCACATCTGTTTTCTGGGGTGTTCTTACAGTATAAATCTCACATTTAAACTCCATTATAAGACATACTGGCAACTTATTTTTGAAGAAGATTCATGTTAAAAATGCCTCTGTGGCATCAACCTGCTTTTAATTTAGAATGTTTTCATATAGTTTCCGTTTTTGCAGCATTACTGGACAAGAGAGCCTTGTGGGCTTTTGTAACGATTTGTAAAAACACCCTGAAACAATGTTTACTGAGACTATGCTTTGTACTAGCTGAAATTATGTTGGTGAGGGTTGGTAACATGAAATTAAGTGGTACACACTACATAGGCTTTGTTGTCTGGCAAACTGGTGGAAAGTGAAGAAAGAGGAGGAGGAATGCCTGTGTAAGGACGACTACTGTGTGGTAGCAAGCTGACTGTGATTTCAGAGAAAATACATCTAATTTTGTCTTAGGGGACTCCCTGATTTGCACCTGGTCTTCCTATAGAAATAGGTATGTTTTGAGTCCAAAATGCTGAAAATGTTAATGAAGTTCCAAGTTTTCCCACACATTTTTTTGTGAATGGTAGCTTTCCAGAAACCATTATAACAAGCATGGAAACTACAGAAACAGTGCTAGAAGTGAAGCTCCACATGAGTTGTCTATTTTAGCAGGGTTCAGAGTTTCAAGCAAATCAAGCAACTGATAGATGGGTCACATCCCTGGTTGGCCTTTGGCCAGCTGCCACTCTGCATACATGAATGCACGAGTCATCTCAATGCCTGCAGTAGGAGGTAGCCCCATGGGTTAGGGTAACATGACAGCTTGTTGGAAATTCGAGCGGAGAGAGGGGCCCTGCAGAAGTTTATAAGCAGAACAGGTGGCAGAAAGTAAGAGGTAATCACACATTTTAAATTAAAAAGAAAAAAAGAATCTCTGGGGGCTGTATGGCCTCAAAATCTTCAGCTAGGCCTAGGAAGGCTCCTGTGAGATACAACGCATCAGTCACCTAGCAGCCATATTTTGGCAGGCTGCTCTGCCTCCAAAAGCCTATTCCCTTAGTCTTCTATAGGGGATTTATATGCTTCACTGAATGTCCACCTGCTGCATGTGTATGTCAGTGCCAGCTCCTGAAGAGCCATTGCAGGTGCAGTGGGGTATTGGTGTTGGTTTTTGTTGTCCTTGGGGTAGACTTTTGGGATATATGCTGCAATTTCTTGGCTGCATGCAAGGTGTAATGAGGAATAGGTAAGAAATTAGCTAAATAGTCTTGCTGCTTCTGATAATAAGAAGTTAAAGGATGCAGATCCTCAACTGCATGATGCCATTACTCTCAGATCGTTTCAATATTGACCGTTAAATTTTTGTTACTAGAAGGACAAGTTGATCTGGTGAAACAGACTCATGCCCTATGCTGCCAAGGTAGCAGTGATCCTGAGAGCTCGGGGAAGTCTAGAAAGATTTCTATTTCTTACAAGGTAATCATTTGTATAAGGAAAAAGAATGGAAGCACGTCAATGCAAAAAACCTTGTTTTCTGGTATTTTAAGGGTCTCTACAGGTTTCATCAACAGAATCTCAGTGTGGTAAGACTCCATTATTTCAGGAAAGGTTTTATCCTTGCATGCAATTTATATAGCTGCTAAATAAGAAGGCAAACAAAAGAATTTGTCAAAAGCCCTTGATTTGATTTATAGTACTCCCTCTTCTTTCCCTGGTTCCACTTTGCCATTGCTTCAATTCTGGGTGGTGGTGGTCTATACACATGCCTTATCTGAACACTTGTAAGACTCTTCTCCATACATTTCCATTTTACTTATTATTTTCACTGTTTTTTTAATCCATCTCGATTGCTGTTCACAATGACTGACCATTCACCTTTTGAAATATTGCTGGCATTCTTATTCTATTCACTCCAGGCACTGAAAGTCGAAAAGCCAAGGCTGTGTGGCAGGTGGGCAAGTGCTTCTTGTGCAAATACATTCATTTGCATGTGAATGTGCTCATTTGCACACAAATACTTTCATTCATAGGAATAAAAGCATTCTCTCCATGTGCACCATTTGTGCAAACAAAAACTGGATTCGTGAAACTACTCAGAAAAGTCGGGGAGAGGTCAGGTCTCCTGCCATTTTCACTTTGGTAGCCTGTTTACAACCTGATAACATAGCTCTGAAAAGAATCAAAATTAAATCTTCAAGTACTGTTGATTTTTAAACATTTTACTAAAAAAGGTAAGGGTTGTCTTTCCATGGTGTGCATACAGAGCCAGATGGTCTCAATCCTAACAGGGACCACTAGGAAGTACCACAGCATAAATAAAATGATAATTATAGAGATGAAGAAGGTCAAATAAAATTTCTCCTGAGAATTGCTGATATTGAGCAGAAATTCTGAAAGTCTTCTACTGATAAATTTTTTTAGGTCTATAGTAGATAAATTTGTAATTAAGCCTGTGGTTTTGTAAAACCCTTTACTTGAGATCATCACTAGCACATGCACTCCTGCTTCCTTACCTGCTCACAATTCTGTATACAAGTCACTTTTCTATCAGGAATTGCCAGCCTAATGGAAAGCATGTCAGGAAACCTAAACAGTAATATATATCTAAATAATTTGGGTGATGCCATCAGCAAAGAAACAGTCATTGTAAGAGATAAGGTCAGCCAATGCTCAATAACAGACTACTGCCAATACTTTTTAAAATGGTTTGTACTTTTTGAATTGCATTTTAGGTGGGATGGGAGGAATTGTTGGAAGAGCACACTTGTTTAAATTTTGGAAATTTCCTTTATGTAATAGATGTTGAGCCAGCTAAAAAAGTCTTTCAAAAATTTTCTAATATGACTGCTGCTAATCTTTGAGATGAGAAATCCCAGAGCCTGGAATCTTCCACAAGGAGCTCCTTTTTTGGACACTGAAATGTTTCCTATTACCTCCTGGTAGTCATGGCTTTGCTCAGATCAAAATGATCTGAAGAAGACTTTGAGGTAAGAAGAGGTGGTTTTAGTGTTTCTTAAGATATTTCATCCCAAGACTTTGATTATGTTCCAAGGATGGTTTAGGACACTAAATAGATTAAAGGACATGTAATTCTGTAGTACTTGTTTATTTCTGTCATGCACCACCTAAGGCATTCAATTACATTTGTAGATCTGCACCAAAGATGAGGGCTGAAGATGCTGATACGGCAAGGTTTATTAATTGGTTTCCCATGAGTTTCAGTGTGTAATAATGTATTTTGAAAACTTCTACTGGTTCAGTACTTGTGGTGGTTTTAGAGTAGTTGGTACAGTACAGTACAGTAAGAGTGTCCATAGCTATGATACAGTTGCTTCTTTTACATAAGCAGATTGTGATGGAGTTCAGTAGGGCCTGTATCTGAAACTCAAAGGCCCTCGTTAAGGGGGCTTATCACCTAGAAGCTGAGTGTCAAGACGGTGACTATAGGGAGGTATTTGGCAGAGGTGATGCTGGCCAGCGGCCTACTGCTACATCTGGTGAAGAAAGAGCCAGCAGCCCATCAGGTGGAGAGTGATTTAGTGAGACTGTCCTGAAATGCAGCTAACTTACAAAATTTTCAAAAGTTAAGTAATTGCCGTGGTCTAAAGTAGAAGCAGGCATGGAAAAAGTTAGATTCTTCTTGTGCCTTGCACCTTCTCAGAGGCACCTGGTAGCAGCACAGAGGAGCTCTAACACTTTTATAAATCAGGTACATTAACCAGATAATTTATAGTCATTACAGTCAATATGTGTTTCAAAAACCCAAGAAAAGAATAGGATGGGGTTATTCCTGGCCAGTGTTTGGAAAGATGAAAAAGAAATAACAGGAAGATGTTTCACAGCTTTTTCAGAACCACAACTCAAAGGAATCATTATAAAGTGAAGAAGTAAAGGCCAGTGTCGCTGCCTTGCACAGAAGGATCTAAAAACTTTTTGTATTTTCTATCTCTGATTTCATTACTCCTAATAACTCGTTTCCTGATGGAAGGTAAAGAGGCACCTGAAATACAGATTTGAGTCCTTTTAGTTAAACCTTTATCTCTTTGTCATAGCGGGTTTTTTTCTTCTGTAGTTTCATTCATCTGCTCTACTGGAACTTTCAGTCGCACAGTGTTAAAATATGGCTGTTCTAAGCTAATATGCATTAACTTTTTAAAACCTGTTTTATACATAACCTATTGTATTAATATAAAACGTTAAGGCCATTTTTTCATTTCCTGGGAATGGCCCATTACATTGTGAGCAATCTACTCTTGCTTTTTTAGAAGAGACTTTGAACTCAATACAAAAGGAAAATATAATCATGTACAACTATAAAGACTGCTTTTTTCCCTTTTGTGCAGTGTAACAGAGGTGGATGAGTAGCATGGTAATGAAGAGATGGACCGTCTTTATTAGCAGGCTCGGTGAAAGGGTTCTTTTCAGAACTTCAACTTTTCTTATCTTCTTAGTTTTCATGACGTCTATTTGGACTCTTTCCTTTTCTTGACTTTCTTTTAAATATGTCTAACAGACTGGCAAAGCCCAGCCAGTTCATCCTTCTTTCCAAAGAAGGCTAGATACAAAGTCCAGTGGTTTCGATGCTTCCATAGAAGATTTCCATATATTTAGAGAAGTATTGGTGTTTGCATTGCTTAGGAAATAGTCACATGTACTGATGTCTCACAGTCATTCTTTAATTTCTCTAAAAACAAACACAACAAACCCCTGCAATGACATTTTTTATACTGTAGTTAAAGAAAGCTAATGATATAGGAAGTTTCTTTGAGTAACAAAATAGAACTAGAAATACCACTTAACCCTCTGCCCTAGAAATTGGTTAATATAGTAGATTTGTAGAGGACTATTTGATGATCTCTCACCCTCTTCTACAATGTGCTCCACAACCTTTTTTGATATTTCTCTGCTCCTCCTCCATGCTCCCTATTTTTCTGCTGTTCCTCCTTCTGCCTCAGTATTCTTTGTTATAGAGACAGCTCACTTTTAATCTTGCTCAGTTAAGGATTCCACGACAATAAAAGGAAATTGCCACCTGATTGCAAAAAAAAAAATCAGTCTAGGGGGTAGAACAACTGAAAACTACCTTCCCTACTGCCTTTCTGGTGCAGAGGAAGTATCCCATCATCATTGCGTTTGAGCTCTGAGGAAGGAACCTCAAAAATAACAACCAAGAAACAGGAAGTATTATTTATTATCTGAGGCTGGAAAACTGGAACCTTAGTTTGTTGACTGGTATTTCCTTCTTATAGCATTATAAAGAATATCACAGATATAAAATATTTATAGTTATATTACAGTCCCCTTTGAAGGACAATTATTCAGTCCAGGAGTGTTGCTATTTAGCATGTATATCTTCGACACACTACTCTGTTAATAGATCTTGGTCTTGAAAGCATAGGGTTCTTATACAAAGACTACAGAGAAAAATGAAAGATTAAGAAATTTTGATTTGTGTGGACTGAAGGATACAAATAATGTCATAAAAATTGTTAGATCTCATCTCATGAGCAGCTCAGAATAATGAATATGATTAGCTTGTTCAACAGATGATGTGTTTCAGCAAAACCAACTATCTGCTTTCCAAGACTTCCAAGGCACCTACACACAAATAGTGTGAAAAGATGATTTAAGGCCTTTGCTGTAACAGGTAAAAAAAGTGAGAATTTGTAGAACTGTGAATCAATAAGAGGTATTTTGATATGAGTCATCTAGAACATGCTTAGAGAAGGAATTGGACTAGATGATCTTTGGAGGTTCTTTCAACCTCAAGGATACAGTGATTGTGTGAACCATAATTTTTTTCTGCCTATAAACTAAATCAATGATTATATAGAATTTATATTTCACTATTTACAGGTATTTACCCAGAAAAAACAACTTAAGAATGTGTATGTCTGTATTTCAGCAACAGCATTACCATCCCAGAGAATTATACCCCCAAAACTGACATGAATTACATGCTTATCAAATCAACCAATGCAAAGTGATTTACATAGATATGTAAGAATTGTTTTATACACACATGGAAATCTTCTGTCATCACTGGCAGTGAGTCTAGGTTTAGCTTTTCATCAGAAGATTATTTAAGAATTGAGTGTTTTATTTAAATTAATTGGCTAGAGGTGGATTTAACTAGATAAAAGAATGACAATGAAAGCAGCTGTAGTTTCCTTTTTAGTTTTAACCCAGAGTGGTTACTGTAATCTGCCCTTTGTAACATGGACTTGTTTTCAGGATGAAAAATATTTCTCCAAAAGAAAATTCTTAAAGGAGACCCTTTTGCCAAGTCTACAAACTGCTTAGGTCATTTTCACTGTTTAAAACTCTCTTTAGATATGAGCACCATATGTAGTTACAACAGTATTTTGTTCTGGGAAATTAATTTTTTGTAATAAAAAAAAAATTCTTGGAAATATACCAAATGCTGAATTTTTGGGCAAGTTGATTTTTTTTTTTTTTTTTTTTTACATTTGAACACCATTTCTACATAACAAGAAGTACTTTCTATTTCCTTTGGGGTCTTCAGCTGTATTTGATTGCTTAGAAATATAAAACAGTTCTATACCTAATGATGGTCAAGAAGTAACAAGATGTAACTTGTGCATAGCTAGCATACGTGATCATAATAGTGTAACAAGTCCTGATGTGGTTATTTTGAACTGCCTACAAGATGTATAAAATCACTTTTCCTTGGCTGCCAGTTCTCACTCTATTCTTCCTTAATTTTAGTAAGTATATTGCTGTATTGAGGGGATTCACTTTTTAGTCCAAGTACATGCCCAGTACGAGGCTTTTCAGGTGATTGTGAAAGCTCCTGAGACCATATTTTTATACTGATATGATTATTTTCATGTAATTTAAAAAGAAACATACACATTTAAATGGAGCTTTTTTGTAAATTTGAGATTATTAGTCTCTTGAGACACAGGTGTGCTGCTGAAGGGTTATCTGGAAGGTAAAGCAAAAACTTTTAAAGGCAAAGAATCCCTGTTGTCCTCAAATAGTTGTCATTCATTGGCTGCAGCCCATGCCAGGAAGGTAACAATCTTAATATTTCATTTCATAAGAGAAAAGCATAAAGACAATTTGCATCATCTCTGTAAATGCTGTAGTATCTTTTGCAAAGGTTCAATTATATGACACATTTCTCAGCCTTACTATATTTATTACATCTCTTCTAGATCAAGTGGTATGAATTCTTCTATACAAAAATGAATTTGGAACTTGGAGTTGAGCAAGAAGTGTTGCAACTATCAGGTTATTGTTACAGCATGAAGTATTTGAAAACAGCCTTGGCTCAGTCTGCTGAATTGGGCCTGTGCTATCCAAATTTGCAGTATAAACTGATGCATAGTGTCTTAGGTCTATTAATTTCCATTTAAAAGCATGAGCTCTGTCACTTCAAGTGAACTTTGTAAGAGCTGTTCAGGTCTAGGCAGCCCAGTGGGACAACATGGTTAGGACATATTGGTTTCATACCATGCAGCCAGCTTCACACCCATCTGCCCTCTGCTCCTTACAGTAAGTATTGACGACACGTTCCTTCTAGTAAGTATTGATGAAATGGTAAGAAAGTCCCCACATACTTTGTACAAGTCTAAGCAAGACTGGCAGTGAGTATACTGATATTCAGATGGTGAGCTGCCTGACAAGAAACTGTAGGGGCACATTCGTTTTGCTCAGAGAAATGTCAGTGCTTCTGAGAATGTGCACTTCACACACTACAAAATGTTCGGCCCAGTCACACACTCTGCAGCACTGGGATCTCCTTTCTAGCAACAGAAAAGCTAAAATAGGTATGAACTTCTACAAAATTAGTTTATTCATCATATAAATGTGTCATCATACAATATGTCATAATTTAGTCATCATACAATAGTGTTGGTCTTTGCAATCTCATTCACATCCTTTTACTTTACCAGAAGAAAACTCATCTCCCTAACAGTGCATGCAGACTTCTTGTCATTAATCTTTCCTGTGTCTTTAAGGCAAAAAAGTGCATCAGGTTGGGTTGAAGGACTAAGACAGGGCTGGCCGCAGTATCCAGTTCTTAGCTTAGTTGGTTGCTAGTTCTTGCCTGCAGCTGACCACAGTGGTCCTTTATAGCTAGCCTAAAAGATGGTGATGGGACAGCAACCAGCCCTTTTATAGGAACAGCAATTGAGATTTTGGCTAAACAGAATCCAGCAAAGGTTCAACAATACATTGCATTTTACCCAGGAAGATGATTCACCGTTCTCCAAATAAATATGAGTCTCCTTTCAGCACCACATCAGTGCTGCCTGAAGGCATTGGCCCCCCGTGCTCAGACTGTGGACCAAGAGGTAAAAGGGACCCCGTGACAGTAGGTTTTCATCAGACAGTGGACATACCCCAAGCACATCTTGTGTGCTGTGCAGCTCAACAGGCTTGCTCAGCAAATTTGTTCCATTAAGTTGCTCAAGTCTGTGCAAAGACCTCAAATTTTACTTCTCTCTGATAGGCTACATTTAAATTTTGAACATCTATTATCAAAAAGCTGAGTAAAAAGAAAAGAGAAAAAATGCAAAGCAAAATGTTTAGATTTCCAAATAAGAGGATATGAAAATCTGTCACCGTGTAGGTTTTTGAAGCTCGGCAAACAGGGAATCTGGAGTATAAAAAATAGGAAGATAGATTTGCTTTCAATTACTACTTCTCCCAATTCAAGATTAGAGCAGACATGAAAACAGAAGTATCACCGATTTAGAACCTAACTTTGAAACTGATGAATTATATTTTAGATGCAACACGTAAATAAATTGAATCGTTCACTAGTACAAGACATCTGCAAACCCAATAGATTAGCAGGACTGAACAACAGAATAATTAATTTTTAAAGGATATTAAGAAGAGCCATGAATATTTTGGACAAGATAAAAATAAATGGCATTGTAAATATTAACTGACTGGACTGGAAAGAGAAAATATCTAGAATCAAGTATTTTATTATAGTTCTCAGTAGCATTTAGTTGCATTTTCTCTGAAATACCTAGTATCTTGCTGCGGTCAGTGGCTGAATGATGGGCTGGGCAAAGCAATGATTTGATTAAGGGTGACAAATATGACCTTTCTATTCCAGAAGCAGCAGACTAATTCCTGCATGCTATTTTGTCATTTTCCTCTGAGACTATTGACAAAGGTTATTCCTTCTGGCAAATTTCTTTTTACTGATTCTTTAGAGTTCAATAACTTAGAAGGAAATGCATTGACTGTGTATTTCTCTTCAGCCACACATGGACCACCTCAAGCACTGCAGATGAAAATGGTTACTCCCCAGACTGGTGTTGGCTTCATGACACACAGGTCTGTTTCATGCCCTTCCAGTAATTCCCAAGGAACGTGGCCCCTTACGGAGGGACTGTTCAATCCGTGTGGAGGGCATGGGAGGGGTGAGATGAATCAGACTAAATGGCACAGGTAGTTGAACTGCCACAGTGATACATAACACCTCATGGCTTTTTGTGGTTGAGAAAAACAGCAAGACTTTTCTGATAGTGACTTGTTTCATTTTCTTCATCTCAGTTATAGTGGTATCCAAATATGGGAATAAGGTTAAATTTGGCTCAGTTTCTGAAAAACTGAGTTGGAACTTATGCTTTAAAGTGCAGCTGCAGTGTTGCTGTGAAATATGCTGCTAAAACGATATATCTAGATTGAAGGAAAGAAAGCATTTTAGAATTTAGTGAAAGATAAAGCTGCTGGCTGAAGGGTGACAGGCTGCTGTAGCAGCATTTTTTTTTGTGCTAAGCTTTTGCTTGCTCTGCTAAATAGTCTGGTTATAGTCTTTTAAATAAATTCAGAAATACATAATTTGAAATATAGGCTTAGGTAAGCCATGGACTTAATCACCATAATGATAGGATTTGCAACTCATTTGGATTTTCTTTTTTAGCTGAATGTAATACTATTTTATGACCCTCAAACACTTGTAATAAATTCATTTATAGCTACTTCCTTGCACACAATAAAGAAACCACTGGCTTATTTTTATGGAAAGTCTGTACAAACCTTGTGTAATGTTGAACATTAGAGTAAAAAAAAGTAGAAAAAAATTAATATAATGTGTTATTTTTCTTCCCATTCTTAACCCTTATTCAAGGAGTTAAGTTATTCTAGTCCACATAGGGTAATTGCAAAGCCTGGATTAACGCTCTGGATTTATCGCTCTTTCAGTACAAAGTCTACTCCAGATGGTATTACGTTATACATTTAATAGCACCTTTTTTTTTTTTTTTAGCCCTGATGCTTGTGCAGTATTCTTTACCACTCTAATTGTTGGACCAAAGTTAAGGTGACTGTGTAAGCTCAGCTTAAAGTTTTACCAAAACAGATAGGAACATAACTAGAAAGTAATATTACTTGTTTTATTTTACTGGTGTGTTGATTCTTACTGTGAGTTCTTGGTTTTAATGAGGAAGTTGGGAACTAGTTTGTGTTAAGAGTAGAAATATTTTTGTTTTTACTCTTCTTCTTGTAAAGAACAACAGAAAACACCCAGCTTTCAAAACAGTTCAGTGTGTTACTTGTGTGAGGTATTGTACTTCTGTCATGCTCAGACAGGAATTGTCTCACCTTTCTTTCTTTGCCTCTTTCATGTAGCTTATATGTACCATCTGAGCTGAATTACCAAAGTATGTAAAGCATTTTAAAACGTGATTAGAAATTATAGAAATTGTCTTTCCTTTGGAAAAATAGCTTGTTTAGCATGACTATAATAAAAGGACATGTTAAAGGTAGCCATTTCTCATGGTGCACTTAGATAGGGATTCTTCATGCTGTGCTTGGAGATCACTGATTATCTGCAGAGCTATTCAGGATAATGAATATTGTGATATGTGTATAAATATGTGAATAACATGATATGTGTAGAGAAAAACACTTAATGCTTTGGAATTTAACTTATAAAGCATTTAAGCACATGTTTTGTGTTCAGTAATTTCCTCAGCCTCATCATTAGTACATGTGTCAATGAAGATCTGAACAGTACTAATATTTTGATATTCTATCTGCTTGTATGTAAGCAGTATTTTGTGAGCAGGAAGAGAAGTTAAAGCTGGTGTAGTTAGTATTTAGAGTTCCTGCTTTCTTTTATACACCCACACAACAGGAAACGTTCCATAACTTTAAAAGCAAATCTGAGGTCAAGAAAAAGTTAGTTTTATTGTTGTTTTGTTCTAGTTCCAACAGTTTTATATTATCACTGCTTGATTTAAAATTGTATTTTGAAAGACAAGAAGGGCTGTTCCTGAATTTTTTTAATTGTTGTTCTCTCTATCAATCAAGCTTATTGAAGTTGAGGAAAAAGCCTGATGAATGAATAAAATAAAGAGAATAGGGAAAGAAAAGGGGAGAGTTATGGGTCATGCTGATATCAAGAAGCTTCTAGTGGCCCTCAATTTGTACACATGTTGTAAATAAGAGAAGTACTAGGAAATGAGTAGGCAATAATACTTATAAGGCATTAAAGCATAAAATTAATTGCTGATCTATTTTTAAATCACCGAGTTATTTATTTAATGATAAAAGTTTTTACTTGCTTGTTATAATAATATATAACTACTTTATATAAATATAATCTGAGAGATGTAAATTTCAGTAATGTGACCTGTCACCTCTACAAGGCAAATCCAAAAGATTCACCTGAAAACCTTGTATTTGAGTGATTAAATAAAATGCAGTTACCCGAGACTGAAGCCTAAACTTGTGTAAAAACTTGTGCTGAAAGGCAGCTGAAACAAACCAAATGTGAACAGAACCAGACTCTGCCCATTCAGATACTGGACACAGGAAATTTCACAGCTTATGAGAGAGGCTCAAGTCTTAGCATGCTGTCCCTCCTTCCAACAAATCATGGACCCATAGATCTGGTAGGAACTTCCAGGAGTCACCCAGCCCATCGTCTCGCCATGTTTGGGTTCAGTGATAGTTCTATCATTCCTGATTTCTTTACTCAGTATTTATTTTTTATTTTTCATTAATTCTTTATTTCTTCATTTCCTCTTTTCTTCCTAAAAAAATTTACAACAGACAACCTTCAATCTCTTCAGGCCAGCTATTCCAGTCTTCCAGTACATTTGCAGTTAGATTTCTCCTCCCTACTCCCAATTTTTTTTCCACTTTATTACTTCTTGCCCTGCGCAAAGTAGACAGGGAAAACACTTAACGTTATTCCCCTCTTTACAAAGTCCTTTTATATCCTTTAAGACTGTTACCAAGTTGCCTCTAGTCCTCTCACACTGAAACCATCCCGAAATACAGTGCCCAAAATTGGACACAGTGCTTTAGCTGTGGCCTAAGCAATGCATAGCAGAGCAGAGGGATTATTTCTCGTGCCCTGCATGTTATTCTCCTATTTATGCACCTCAAGATCATGTTGCTGTTTTGCTTTTTTGGCTTGTTGAAAGCTTTCCTTTTTTGTTTTGCTACAGTGTGCTCAGATGTAGAAACATCTTTTTTCTAATGCATGCTAGATGTTGTACATTCCCAGGACAAATGTCAGTTATTTTTAAAATATGTCAAAACCAAATTCTGACCCTAATTTTAACCTTCTACATGCTGATTGTAAGCAGCACTACATGACTTGCCAAAGATTCCAGCTGCCTTTTTTTTTGTCATTTTCCAAGCAATGCAAACACACAAAATATTCTGTTCTGGCAGCCAGAACCTGAATGCTAAAGTGTAAAACAAAGTGCATTATAGTTATTTATTGTTAAGTTTAACTGTGTGCAGGCCTATATTTATTTACTTTCATATAGGCTTTTGCACACACAAACTCTTTTTGTTGTATTCCATACTATGGAATAAGAAAAGCAGAGTAAACACAGAAGTGCTGGAGCTTGGCTGGTCTATCTTATGCTACCCTGCTTGGTCTTCATTTTCCATGTGTTTTGGTGGGATTGGCCCAGTGCCTTTTACTTTAAGCAGGAATTCAACACTACATATTTTGTTCAGTCCGAAATAAATCTGAATTTTAAAGGCTTTGAACTCTAACCCCTCAGTTGGATGGCTCTAAGAAATTTTGACTAAGTATGATTATTATATGGTTCCATCCACGTTGGAACTGTTTTTCAGAATGCTTTTATATCATATGCCCCTTAAAGTTTTCCTTGACCTGTATTTCAGAATGAAAAGTATTTCTTTTTTATTAAAAAAAATAAAAAATGTTATTGATTTTCAAATTATAAAGTGATGGTTATATAAAACTTAAGTTCTGTAAGTCTTGTCAATAGATTTCATTGTATCATTTTCATATGAAAAAAATGTGATGGATGTGGCTCAAAAGTTGATTCAGACTCAAAGAGAACTGCCTCACAGGCAGCTGAGTCTTACACAGCTCTTCCTCACATTGATGGAAAAAGTTCTGTGTATCCACATAGAGACTGCTAAATTTCTGTCCTGCATAGATAGACTTCAGTATCTATGAGGGCCTTTTGAAATCAGCTGGACTGCAAAAAGAGATTTGTTTGGAGAAGATTGTAGTAGCAAGGATTTACCTACATTATATATACATATATATCTATGTATCTATGTATGTATGTACAAATATATGTGTGTACGTGTGTGTATACATGTGTGTATACCTACATATATATATATATCTGTATGTATAAAGGCAAGCCTTCACTAGATGTTACAAAGGAAGATATTATTTCTCTTCAAGAATTTCCTAATAATCTTTATGTGCAAACTTTCTGATAGATCAAAACTCACTTGTGATGAACTAATCACATGGTACTTTCCAATGACAAACACTTTTAACATTTGATGCATTTTCAAGTATTTCTGCGAGCACAGAATGGAGTACAAGTGGTTTTGGCACTTAGTAGTAGTGATCTGGATCTATATGATGGGAGTGCATTACTTTAAAAGAAATCTGGATAACTGCTTATAAAAATGTTCTTCGAGGAAGGAACACAAAGACAGCTTCAAGAGGGCTTAGAAATCTATTTGGCTTCTCTGCTGGGAGACTTGGCTGCCCATCAGTCTCTCTTTTATACTTCTGATTCTGAGTAATGTGTTCGCTTCTAGTCATGTAAAAACAACTCCCTTTGTACATTTCCATGAGATCAGTACAGATGCATTCTTATAGTTCAGTGAAGTTTGTTTGACAGTCTGTTAAAAATGTAATTGCTGAATCATCACTGCCTGTCCATTGTGAGTAAATCCCTCTTACCTTTTGAACGACGTGACTCATTTTGAAGGATACAAAAGATATTCATTATTGTTATCTCTTCTTGGCCCAAGTAGCTGCCCACAGTTGGAGGTCCCACAAACTGTTTCTGTTGGAAAAGAAGCTCATGATAAGAGCTCCCTGTACAGAGCCACATTGAAGAATGAGTTTGTGCTTATAGGAGGATCTAAATAACAACAAGCAAATTCTTTTCCTGTACCATCACCAGGTTTCAGCACAAAATGTTTGGAAGTTTATCGAACAACCATTTTCCTAGAGCTATTTTGGGTTATGTTTCATGTTTTCTTACTATTTTTTGCTATTTTTCATGTTTCTCTTCTACTTTATATAAAAGTAGAAATTTTGGGGATTTTGGGATATTTCCCAAAATCACCTCTTCCCAGTTTATTTCAAATTACTGCAGTCTCACGTGTACCTTTGGAGTGATTACTCGTGTTTGCACAGTTAATTGAAGCCTCTCTTATTTAGTTTATCTACAAGACATTTGTTTCAACAGCCTAATTGATCTTAACCCATGCAAATACTATTCTGTATCAGCTTGGAAGAAAAGGGCATGGTGTCTGTGACTTTCACTTGGACCACCAGCTTAGATTTAATAGTATGAAAATTGAGTCTCTTTTCCTTTTATTTTAGATGCTCTGTCTTCTCCCCCTGTCCAGACCAGCAACCTTGCTATCATATCTTTTTGTCCTATGCCCAGGTTACAGATTCGTCTGACAAGTCTGTGAACTGCCTCTTTTCTGTGCACTGATCATCTTGTCTGCATAATCCTTACAAAATGTACTTTTGAAAGCATATCAGTTTTGGACTCCAAAAAAAGTAAGTGTGGAAAGGAGGAAAATAATGCTCCCATGATCCTGCTTCTTCAAGTAATTATGGAGAATACAATGCTTCACCCGAGTTAATGAGCTCTGCACTTTACACTGCTCAAATTACATGATGGGGGAGGTCATGGCAGGCCAAAGGTGAGAACCAAATACCTGCAAACCCAAAGGAGGTTGTGCAGATTTGACTGGTCAAGCTCTCTCCTCTATGTCTGTTCTGGTAGAATCAACCAGATGACCTGTGCCTAAGCCTAGTTTCACTGTCATACAGCTGGCTGATGCACTAAGTGTTAAAATATTAGTTTTCTGTGGTATCCTCAGATGAGAAACCGCCTTCTGTACCCTGGGCCTCTTGAGAACCAGCCTCCAGACAGCTTTCGCCTATTCCCTTTATTACCTGTCACAGTTTCTTCCCTCCAGTTTTTCACTTGTACCATGACTCACCTCATCTATTTTCCTTTCTCCTCTCTCTTCCCCCTACTTATATCTCAGCTGAGTAGTAAACAAGTAGCTTAACTACTTCCACCCATGGTCTGGCCCTATCTCCTCCCTAAGCCCCCTCTTAAGCTTTAATTACTGTCACAATCTTTGTCTCTATCATAAATAATCTGTAAAGCATCCCATTCATCTCTCACTCTTCCCTTCTTACCCTGTATCACATAACTCTCACCAGCATATGTGTACTTCAATTCTCTGCCCCTCTTGCCAGGTGCGAGCCTTCAATTTCATTTTCCAAGAGACAGAAGGGTGGTTTAAAGAGGGCTAACCTTGGATACCCTTGCTTTTATTCCCCAGTGGGCTGGAAGACTCAATTGTGGGAATCACAAGGCAGAGGAATACACAGTATTCCTATTGCAAGATGAATTTGTTTGGCCAGACAGTGGTGGTTTCCTCTCGTGTTTCAGGTCATGACTCAGACTAAGCCAGAAGTGCAGAATATGTGATGGAAATTGCAAATTGGATGGCTACATGCCAGTTAAATCTGTAAATCAGCCAGTAACAGTGCCCCACCCGTCTAAGGTAGATGATATATTCTTTGCAAGGATCTTCTGTGTTTTGTATGATAGTGAGAATCAGCCAGAATCAGAAAAAAATTAAATTTATTCTTTTTAAAGCAGCCACTAAACCACAACTTTCTGGAACTGTTGGCGTCCTGCTGGACAGCTGTAGTTACTACTTTTCAGACAGAAAAAAACCCCTAATATGTTTGAGAAACTGGATGGTAAAACTCACATAAAATGTTGTTGATCGCTCTATTTTTTTCCTTACATTCCTAGCACAGTAGCCTATGATTCTAGAATAGGTAAATTCCATTGTCAGTGGAAATTTCACCCAAGGAAGGATTTCGTAACAGTGGGTTTTGCAAGGCACATTTGTAGCAAACAAATGCCAACCATTCCTCTTCTCTACTGCAGGGTAATTGTGTTACAGTGAAAGGCTTTTAACTACGAATCTGACTGAATTGCTCAACCCCCCCAGGAGACATTCCTGGAACATGAATTTCAGTCTGGCACGATGAACGCACTGTTCCTGCAGCTGCTGCTATCGCTGACCAGATACTCTGTAGGAGGAGAGCACTTTAAGACAGTGGTGGCAAGGCAATCCTGAGAGAGTGTGGGAGAGAATAGCGCTGCTTCGGAGCATGAATAGCATTGACTAAAAGCTTCAGCATAGATTTTAGAAGTGTTATAAGAAGTAGCAATTTCATACACAAAACACCCATCTGTGTAATGAATCATTGACTGTCATTCTGCTGACCACAGCCTTCTATGTCCTTCACTATTTGGTTAATCTGAGAAATGTAATAAAAAAGGAAGCAATTTCTAATTTTTCAGTTTACTTTCTAACCCCAAATCAATTAAATTCTATCGTGTACCCTACTACTTCAAGCAACAATCAACTGTGTATCAAGGATTGCCCTTTCTCAACAGTGTCTGGTTCACATATTTGTTTAATGAACATAAGCATGAAAAGGTGCTTATTATGGAGTAGCTGTCATAATTTTGATTTATACTTATAAAAGCATGGTGTTGGCACTAAACTCCTGGAACCTTTTCCTTTTCATCTTGATGCCCTGCCCAAAAGAAATTAAGAGGCCCTATTGCAGTTCTAATTTTCTTCTGGGAAACAACACAGAAACACACTTCAAATAATATTATTCTCTTATCCTAAACAGCTGAGTACATAAGGAAAGGACACAAGACTTAGAGTCCTTCTATGGATACTGTCTCTTATCACCTTTTTATCTAATATCAATCACTAAACTTCGTGTCCCAAACTAAACTCACTCTCTAGAAATTCTAACTAACATTTTAAATGCTTTCAGTGCAATTTAGGAAGACCTGTGCTGCTCAGACCCGTGCTTCTCCCTTCCCAGGGCTGACCACTTTCTGAGCAAGGGAGAAGCCTTTACAAGAACTATTACACAGCTCTTTAGGTAGTAAAACAGAGCAAACTGAGAACAGTGTTTCAATTTCTTTTTGTATCATCTGTGTACCAGCATGTTTCTGTGAGTAATCTTTTTATTTCTGTTCAGGAAGAAGTAGGTGCAAACCTAAACAAAGCAATAGGAGACAGGATACTTATAACAAAGTGACTCACTTCTTTTTGGCCAGTGGATTGAGATGAAAAACAAAAGATTTCCGAAGCTGTATGACACACACAACCGATATCCTCCTTCTCTAATGGTATTTCAAAGAACAGTAATGCATGAGAAAATCCCTAAAACTGTTTAACAGCATATTTCAAAAATATAAGTGCACAGAGGGCTGAATATTGTTCTGATAAGCAAAATATTCTAATGCACAGGATTTTAGAGTTGTGCTGGAAGATAAATGGATGAGCAGGGGCAGCGTCAGACACTTACCCATGGTTGCAAGGGCACAAAGTCCTAGAGGATGTAAGAGTTCATCCTGCTCACAGGAACATAGGTGCTAAACAGCCTGAAAGAGAGAAAATGGGCAAAGTGACAGGTTCAAACTGGACACTAATAACAAAAGTATTTGAAATCTAGGGTAACAAGGTACAGGGCCAGGGATGGGAAGTACTCTGAATGAAGGAAACTCACAACACTTTTGTGAGATGTATTCTTTACGGCTAGACTGGGATCAAGCACTTTCTCAACAGCTTTTGGGGGGCTGTTATAAATGTACTGGGCTTTGTTCCGGTGCTGTAACTCAGGGAGGCCTCCCATCATATACTTGCAAGGAAGTATAAAGGCACTTAAATATGCAAGTAGTCCATTAAGGAATTTTTATTTTGTCATTTCCTCTGAGAACAAAAATCGTACTCTATTGGCTGTTTATTTTAAAGGATCCTTCAAGAACATAGCGTAAGTCCTGTGAAAGGTGTCTACAAAAGCCCCTCAACAATTAAGTAATAACTGCATATTGTACATTTTCATATGTGAATATACGTATTTTTCCACACTAGGGCTAATTTGATGTAACATCAGTGAAAGGCAAAATAGTCTTTTTTTGTGGTTTTAATGATCTCTTAGTCTTTTAGATTTAAAGTGCTATTACAAAAAACACCTAACAGGTACAACCCTGCAGAACTCCCATAATAGTGACATTATGAAGTTTTCTAACTCGGATTTTTCACATCTTGCAAGACAGCTAGTCACAAAGTTGGTAACTTAATTTCTACTTAAAATTCTGGACTCAGAAGTAAATTTCAGGTGCAGCCCCCATTTTTTTCCAGTGGAGTTGTGACTTTATGATACTCTTAAAGCCACTGGTGACTAGTAGCTTGAAAAGTATTTTTCACCACTTTTTTTTTGCGTACGTGTCTAGAGACAGAATTGAAATACTGGTTTAGATTGTAGAAATGTATAATTCCATGGGAAATTACTCATGGGATAATTAGAATGGTATTCTCAAGGAATGTGTATTATTGACTGTTCATATCTCTTTATACTTTAGAGGTGTAGAAACTTTTGGACTTTCAATAAGTACCTGTACAGCTCAGGGCTATAAACCAGGACAAATACCATCCTGCCTTTGAGAAAAGTTGCTTCTTGCATAAAATTGAACTCTGTAAGAATTTCTAGCTCAGGACAAAGTTGAACTGTAGCTCTGCTATCTCACTTCATCCAGTGTGACCCAGAGAAAGATGAGAAGGAAGAGGATTAGCAGGGATGGAAGAACAGCAGGAAAAACATTTTGCATAATATACTGCCTTAAAGTCACAGTAGATGTCCACAGAACTTCATGTTGCCAATGCCACTGTATCATTGGGAAGAAGATTTTTTTTGACTGGTTCAAGTGATGGGTTACAGCATTAAACACAGATATATAAGTCTGTCTTACTGGGACAATAACACTCCCATTGCCTATGAAGGTGTACTTCTAAATATCTAAGAAAGAAGCCATTTTCAGTTTTATAAAGAAAAATGTAATTGAAAAGTATTTCTTGAATTCATTCTGTATCTTGTGCTCTGTATAATCATGTGGAACTATTCAAAGTTTTTGAAAATGTTGTGCCTGGACTCAGCTTTATCAAAGGGTCCACTAATTTTTTCGGCGAGGATGTTTCAGTTTTATACTGGCTTTTAAAATTTTGATATATAAGACATTGCAGATTAGTAAAATACATCTTCCAAGTAAATATAGCCCTTTTAGTTGGGGGTTGAGGGGGAGGAAGACATTGAGTAAATTGTATTTCCGAGTCATGAAAAACTGAAATGGTGTTTCTGAGTTGCTTAGTTACAGTTTCTGTTTAGTTGGCAATGGAGTTCACTGAAAACATTTTAGCTTCTGCTCCTGACAGCTAAAAACGTGCATTCAGATGTAATCTTATAAGCCAATATACTGTTAAATGGATGCCCAATACACCTCCTCAAATGTGAGCAATGGATAGCATTGCCAAGTTGCAAAGTCAACACTGAACACACAGTCATGCTCAGCTAACTGCAAAAAGTTTTCACTGGTTGGTCCATTTCTTCAGCCGTTAATAGTCTGCCTTGCCATATGCAGAACAAAGTTCAAGAGCAAACACTGAACAAAAAATTCATGAACAATTTGCTAGACTAGTTGGCAGAAGCCAGGCTGCACTAATGGCCTCAGGAGACTGATGCTGACTTTATGCCAATTTCAAATCTCTGCTCAGCCTCCCCAGTTTACCAAAAAATCTACTTTTCCTTCCAGCCACTCTGATAAGGGCAACATGAGGAAGCCTGGTATATGACTAATGCTCACCAAGTGTTACAAGGCTTGTATGGAGGGAAATATGCAACCTTGTGACCCTGACTCAGAATAGCCAAGTTCCATCTGCTCTGGAACTTCAAATGGTAAGAAGACCTCCATTTCTTACTGGACATGTTTGGAGGTAGGGTAAAGCACATCAATTACTTCAGCCTTGTTCATTTTAAGCTGCAAATTTTTAATTAAAATAATCGAAAAAATACCCTAAACCTTTCTGGGAAGAGTTAATCTTAAGAGATCAACACAACCCTCAGATTTGCAGCTTAAAGGATGTGATTTAAATGCAGTCAGGAGTCAAAAGGTAAAGAAAGACTTGGTTTTATTGTCAGATGAAGTAACTGCAGAGGTCAGAGAGCTGCAGGAACACAAAATGCAAATGGAGCAAATGGGTTCATTTACAACATACAGGCAAAATATTGTATTATCATGACATGACATACCACATATGCATGTTGTTAGGACTAAAATATCTCTGGAATTTGAACAGTTCTCAGGAAGTATTTCACAACTCAAGGAGCTGCATTGAATATAGGAGATCCTATTTCAAAAAGCAAAGAGAGACTAATCACAGTGTTTAAAATTAGTAGTAGCTTATCTTGAAAGGATCAGATGACCACATTTTTTATCTGCAAACAGAAACAGTAAGAACTACTTAGAAATATATAGTTAGTGAATTGGGGCTGAGACAAACAATTATAACAACATTTTCTTACTTTCCTGGTGCATGAATCATCTTCAGGAAGTTTTATACAGTAAAATTGTGACATTATAAGTCATGATACACTCAGTACTTTTCCTTTCTTTTTTAAAACATGATTTTATCCAGGGAAAGTTCAGAAAATGCAACTACAGAATCTTAGAAAACTAGAGAAGAAGAATGAACAGGTACTATTGATTACAGCATATTCAGCATATTAATCAGAGCCTGACAGACTCTTTCGCTACAAAATTTGGTATGATTCTTCTGCTGGCATTTGTTGCAGGGAATCATTATGATAGATATATTAAAAAAATCGATGAAAAATACCACTGATTCCTCCTTAAACAAACTGAATCATCCCAAGTAAGTGTTATTATTCCTAAAGCCACGTGTTTACACTCAAACTAGACTATGCCTGAAATCTCACTGACATTTTTCCCCTGAAATATCAATATAATGCTTCTTTAACATCCTGAATACTTAATTTAAAAAAGAAAACCACTAAAGGATCAGTGTGCTGTATAGGAAATACTCCTAACAATTCATTGTGATTGAGAAGTTTAAGTTTGGTTCAATTGTTTTGCCATTTCTTAGTCTGATAGTTGTCAATTTCGTGCATCTCTTTGGCTTATTTGAATCTACTAACCAGAGAAACTCTAAATCATTGTGTACTATCTTTACAGGACAGGTGCCTTTGGCTATTAGAGATCACTCTTTTTTTACAGAGAGAAATTATTTATTTATGAAATAAAAGAACTCCAATTTCTACAATGCTTACAATTACTGACAAAAAAGTAGATAATAAACTGAATGATCCTGTCAGAGATTTTTTGTTGTTGCTTTTTAAACCATCATCTTTATAGTGACACAACAAAAAAAAAAAGAATTTACAAGAATAGGAATAACATTCCTGATCACATAAAGACTTCAGTATATACATACTTGACTGTCCCTCTACCACTGAAATCAAAAGAATTCTCAAATTATCTAATGCTACAAATGTATAAACATCTTCAGAGATGAAACAAAATGTTAATTACTTTCTGCCTGTTTTTAAAAATGCTTTGTAGATCCTCTTTGACAACAGCTAGAATGATAAGCAATAGCATTTGGCTTAGAGTAATTTAGGAATATACTTCCACTGCCCCATACATTGCTGCAGACAGCTATTTCCTAGATCTATATTTTTCCAGATTCTTTTTCTTGTTTCTGTGTTATTTGCAAAAATGTAGTCTTATACTGAAAGATTTTCTAGTCCTGCTTTTGGAGGCAGGAGAGAAGGCTTGGGCTTTTTATCTTTCCTTTCCTTTTTTTTTTTTTTTAATGACAGTGAAGTCTGAACATTTCTGGTGACAGCCAAAGGCACCCTTACCTCCCACAGGCTCTGCTCCAGTGGCCTGGGAGCTGATGGTTCTGTTTTCAAAGTCTGACTTAGTTTGTCTAACTGTGCCAGTCCAAGAAGAATTTCTATTTTATCAGAAACTGAATAAGCCCAGTTTCATAAATGAATGAAGTTATTATTAGATACTTTGTTTTGAAGAAGATTTCTGGAATTTTCAACATAAGCTTTTCTACACATTTCTCAGTAGATGGTTTTTTCATTTCTGGTTTGATACATAGCTGTGGAGTTCACTTAAAAGTATTTATTCCTCTGTCTACTGTCTGGAAAGTTAAGTTTAATTATATTCATTGAGAGAAGAATTAAAGCATGGATCATGCACATTGATGAATGTAATTCACTTTGCAAATTATTTTTATGGCCATGCTGGAGAAGGCAGGAGGTATTCACTTTTCAGTGACAGAAAGAGGGAGAACAGTTCTTGCAGTGGAATACTGAACAGCAAAAACAACGAGAATATTAATAATGATCTTTCTCCCAAGGGTCACATTGCTGATAAGGTCACTTGTTTACACTTCAGAATTAATTCACACACAGTTCCTTTTTTATTTAATTTATGAGAAATCTAAAAAGCTGTTGTTAAGATTGGTTACAAATCCTACTTTGTGCACCATGAGGAGATCAGTGGTTTTGGTTAAAACTAAAATTAGAAAAATAAAAATGCCAAGATGAAAAGGCAATAGTCTAAATTAAGGCACAGTAATAATTTAAAGAAAGCAGAAGGAAAGTATTATCAGAAGAGATACAAATCTCATAAGCTTCTTGCACTACAAATGCAGACAAGTGAAGCACAAAACCATTACTTTTAAATCCCTCTGGTATAGTGTCTTATATTTGAGGTGTCTGCTACGGCATAAAATATTCTTATGCCAGAAAATGAGCATAATTTTCATAAGCAGTGCTTTTGAAATACTTTGAAATGTAGAGTACATTAGAGCATAATATTAGTTAATCTGATTTCCTGTTCTAGCAGTTGCAACTGCAAAACCATCATGCAACAGTATGATTTATACCAAGCACATTAATATTCTTGGAGTGCTTGTTAATAGCACCAAAATGCTGGCAATTTTTGTACCTACAAAGTGAATGTGCTTGTATTTCTTGTACCCAGAAGCCTTAGGGTGATGGATTGAAAATCTGATTACACTTTTTCCAAAACCCCATGCAGGCTAGTGATGAGTGATTTTGTCTCTGTGTCCTAAGTTTAGGGTTTACAGGATCTACAGGGCCACTTCTGCATAACTTCCATGGGTGTAACATTTATATTCCACTCCTACTCTAATCTCATTTGAGTTAATGGCAAAAACTCTGTGTCCCTGAGAGCTTTTTCTTGGGCTCTTGGCACCATATAGAAGAGGTACCACTAGCTTGGTGTGGATCCCCTGTCAGACTGCTGCTGCACACCTCTTAATCAGAAGAATCTGCATAAAACAGAAGCTTTCAAGATTTTCTTCTTCCTGTGCCCCATCCATCTGTTAGCTTTAAATAATACCTTATGGTTAAGTTCATATGGACAAAGTAAGAGAATGGGTACCTGTGTCATCTGGGAATATGTAACAGGTTTGGTAACACAAGCAGCTCACGAAAGAAAGGCTGGCTGCCTGTTGCAGTGCTCTGTAACACTGAGACCATTGCATTAGTAAAGTACAGTCACTAGTGGTGGATGCTTCTCACTAAATATCGCTGCTAAATATAACTGTATTAAGTCTTCCAGACTCACCAGTGAGCAAACATAAGAGCCTTACCTTATAAGTAATTAAAGTTACTGCTCTAAAGCCACCACTCCACTACTGCCTAAGTCTGGGATTTATATGTACTCGAGGCCTTAATGCTAAACTCAAGCACACCCCCAAAACAAAGCTGTATCCTAACAGAAGCATAGGTGCACTTCATCACTGGTGATAACACTGTGATATCAAATATTTTCTTTGTAAAGAACAATACCAACAAGCTAATGCCTGAAAATGTTTTGGAAGGAAGTGAGTGTAGTACTGCAGCATTTTTATATTAGTTGGTCTTGCACAATGCTGTCCCTCCTTTCCTTCCTGCCCAATACTATTTTAGCAATATTCAAGGTTTTTAAAAGATCAGGCCAGAAACCAAGATCCAGGACTTGAATTTCATACTACTCACAAACGGAAGACGTAGGGCAAAAGCAAAGTATCAAGTGATCACAATCACTGCCTTTTTTTCCTACTGAAAAGACTCTTTCTGTATTCACATAGGGTAAACTCAAAGGAAGAGCACATAAAAATGCTTTTTCTCTTCACAGTATTTCTTTGGCATGGATAAGAAGTATTTAAAGTACAGCAGATGTGCTTATGTTGTACAATGGAAATGTACAGCAAATGGAAATCTTTTATAACATCTGTTTAAATATTTTTACTTGAATACATATACTGCTGTAATTGGACAGTGGCATGCTATCCT
>JAWWES010000171.1:20871144-20905471 GCA_035583135.1 Lophotriccus pileatus
CACAAATGATATTTTAATAACAGTATTAAAATTGCAAAGTCAAGCACTCAAAATCTAGGAAATGACTGATTAAAATTGTCGATAGCAAAGTTGTTATTTATGATTAGATTCCTTTTTTTTCATGAGGATGCTTCTCCAATGCAGTCATCAAATGGACTATGCTTCTCCAATGACCCTTTTTTCTCTGTGTTGCTCACACACTTTGTTTAATTTGATAAGTCTGTTCAGAACCTATTGTGACCACAAGGTTAATGATATCTTTATGAGCTTTTCTCTGCCCTCATCATTGTAGAATCAAGGTGCTCTTCAAATATTAAGATTTCACAACAGTACTGGGAAATACAGAGGTATCACTGTTATTCCCTCTTTTCATATGACTCATCTGGATAGACTTAGAGGCTGAAGCTGAAGCCAGATTCCTCTCAGAGATGTCCAGAGACAGAACAAGAGACAATAGGCACAAACTGAAGTGTAGGAAATTTCACTTAGATGTCAAAAAAAAACCCAACCAACTGTAAAAGCGATTGAATAATGTAACAGGTTACATCAAATAGAAATAGCACACAAAAATCAAAATGTCAAAAAATGTTAATACAGAATATTCCCTGCCTTGTCAGAAGCAAGTTGTAGCTATGGGACATAATGAAGGCTGCCAGCAATTGTGCAATACTTTGTCACTTCTCTTTCCCTTTTCAGGAACGCTTCCAAATACCAGATAGTTGCTGAGCCTTACATCAACGAGGAGGTACTTCCTCACTGCATTTCTTGGCTGCTCATGGAAGCCCAGCTTCTACTGCTTAAGAGTCTAAGAGGTCTTTGTCTCCTGTTACTTTCCTGGTGGTAATTTCATTTCTTTATCTGCATTGAATTTTCTAAAAGAGATTCTTTCTTCTCTATGGTCTTTGAGAAATTCAGATCCTGTACAAATTTGGAGTCAATGTCCTTCTGATTCAGCAATCTCTTGTCTTTCCAGTCTGATGCTTGCCTCTTATGCTCTTTTTGTGCTGGCCTCTCATTTGCTTTTTTTCTTAGCTTTTGATTATCTATCCTTTTCATCTTTCCACTATGTAAGAAGCATTAGAAAAGTGGACACTTCAAGACAATTTAAAACTGCTCTTAGGCATAGATGTTGTTACTTTCAGGGGACAAGGGAGAATCTGAAACACAAAGTATTTTTTCCAGCAGGAAAATCAGAGAACACCTCTGTAAAACTTTGGTGTACATTGTACGACCTCTGCTTAAAGCTTTCAGGATTGTATAAATTTTCTCTAGAACCAATACAACTTATATGTGAAAAAACCACCCATGCTTTGAACTAGGTAATTATTGGTTTTATGCTACTGTGGTGTCATTAACATATTTTTAATCCATACAGGTCTCCTCTTGTTGTTTTTACACACACAGGGTAGCACGTCATGATTGCTATTTCACTATTTGGCTGCTGTAGCTGGGTTTCCTGTTACATAACTCAGTAGTCCAGTTGAAAACTAATAAATGCCACCCGTCTGTAGCAGCCAGGATGCAGCCCACAGCCACGGCAGTTTCTGTCCCCACTTACCAATTGGTTCACCAATTGTTCTCAGCCAGAATCCATTACTAGAGTTGCCCATGCTGTATTAAAGTCACTCTTAGTGTGAATTACTTGTGAGTATAAACCTGCAAGCGAATTTATTGTAAAGTGTATTTTCAAAGCTGTGAAGACTATAAACATTACATATAACCTGAGGTGTACTGTGTAATTTATACAATGTAAATAAATTATGTTTGTCTTTCTTTTTTCGTTTGCCTAATTTCATTATTTGATTTTTATGGGTGTGTGTTGGTGCCCCCAGCAGGCGCTCAGAAAAATTAAATCTGTAATCCTATGAATCACACCTTGCAGAAAGAATTGACTTGTTTACTGTATTGTGACGAACAGAATAGTTGCATTGAATGTATATGAAGCTGCACAATATATTACTATATAAATGTGTTGTAATGTGCAAAGTGTGTCACATATGATCTTTACCTAGAGCAGAACATATTGCCTTGGACACGTAAATATAAAGCTCTGAACGCGTTCATTACAGTGATTCTGTGATGCTAACCACAGTCCTGCCTTTAGAGTAGTGAAGGACATATAAAAAGGACAGTCTCAGACCTAATGAATGTCCTTGACTCTCACTGAATGTATTTATGAAATTATTACTTGCACCAGAATCATTTGTGGATTTTATCTGAATTGCACTCATAATAGTGTGCCTCCTTGACTGAAAGAATTTGCAGAAAATAATTAAAAGACTTGTTTATTCACTGTAGATCACAAGTCATTATTTCATATCAAGTCTAATTAAATCACATGTCCCAGTTATACAGGACTTATTCACAAAGCTTTTTAGCAGTGTTTAGTTTATGATATGGATAATATTTTACAGATCTCAATTTTATAAACAAAGAATCCATGTGACAGCTAAGGTTGCTCACTTCAGGCATTGGGAACTAGAGAGGGAAAGCTATTGAAATTACCTTTGACCTACACAACAGGGATTTTATTTGCCTGGAATTTAAGTACCATGTTCCTTTTCCCCTTGAAAACCTCAAATTTTAAGGAGAGGTGTGGCACTCACATAAATAAAAGTGTCTACTACTGAGAGGTTGCTTCATGAACTATCATGAAGGATCTCAGGGCGAGTGTAGTCGACTGATTTTATGCCCCATATCTTGTGAATAATAAGCATGCAGAGATACTTAGAAGAATCTTGACATTGCATCAGAGCTTTGTTTTTAAGTCCCTATACATCAATACAAATACGCAACTGAGAAGAAAAGTTATAAATAGATATATTTGATTTCTGGAACTGATTGCTAGAAGAAATGGGGAATGGACTTTAGGAAATATAAATTTCCTATAGTGATCAAGCAATGTTAAAAATAAAATCTACTTTAATTTATTCTGAAAAGATCAACATTATGAAAATAAGGGATGTAAGGAGGATCATCTTCTGCCCATTACAAATGTTCTTGCTGGAGTTTCATCTATGAGGACACAGAGGCCACAAGATTATTTAATGGAATATCTTGCTCCTAAGAATTTGTAGACTTCCCCTCAGCCTCCACACACTAAAATGATGAAAACTAGGTATTTCATAATAACAAGTATGAAAGCTCAATCATTTCAATAGCAGTTGTAGCAAACTTAGGGACAGGTCGTGAACTAGTGCTCTTCCTGCCCAGTAGTATATCCATGTATATCTAGCAGAGAGAGCTGACACCAAGTTGTGAAGATGAAACTTGGCCTGAACAGTTAAATATGTTCATCTGGCTCTGCATCTAAGCAAAACCACCTTTTCTTTCAGCCTTCAATTAAAATCTGTGACTGCTGAAATACAGCAAAGCTGGCAAGGAAGGATTAAGGAATAAGGAATTACACATTTAGACAATAAGAACTTTCATTTGTTTTTGTACCTTGGGTGAAAGAATGAGTGAATAATTACAATCCGATGATTAATTCCAGTAACCATGGTAAGATCAGTATGTTCAAGAGAAAGTGAGACATTTGAGCTGACAGTGCAGTGTACTTATTCATAAGGTACACTGATGTTCCACGTGCATGCTCTGTGTTATAAATGAACACATGTAGGGTCTGGCCCAGAGACAGCACAACTGCTTTCAGGCAGTGAGGAGTGAAATAATGTACCTGTCAGGCCCTTGTGGGTAATGTGGGGAGTCAGCCCAGCACTCCATGAACCCTATTGCTGTGACTGGACATAAAGCAAGACCCTCTTCACCAAGTCTCTGATTCAGCCCCAGCTGATCAGTTTGATTTGGGTCCGTTAAGCACTGATGTGTCTGCCCTGTAGAGAGTAAGGTGCAGGTTGTGTGGGTCTAATTCTACTGTCTCCTGAATGCTGTACTGAAAAGGGACATAGCACAGTATGAGTCCGAGATTGCTTCATACCTTTGGCAACTGCAAAGTATTTTCCTGATATTTATAATTTTGAAATTCCTTATGTTGTCCTGGGTTGTGCATACAAAGTTCTGTTTTAACACAGTATGCTGATGTGTCCATAGAACTAAACACTAATAAATTAAAATAACATTTATGTAAAGCATTGCATCTTCACAGAACTATACTTCATTAGCTAGTTAATCTTTACAATATTCTTGTGATTAAGTTAGAACTTAGTATTTATTTATTTCAATAGACTTTCCTTTTCCTGTGAAATAAGATTCTGACATTCTCCCTTCCATTGCCAGCCCAGCTATCTAGGTCTTAACATAACTGAGGAAATATATTAAACAGACTATATTTATAACACAGACTCCATTTATACCTTCCCCTGCTCATCCCGTTTTGTAAGACTTGAAGAATTTGACAACAATCCGATGGAGAAAGCCCCTATTTAAAAGAAAGTAGTTAAACAGAAAATACGAAACCTATGCACACCCATAATGTTGTTAACATTAATAATTTGAAGCCTACTTCTATGTGGCTTCTCTGAGTCTTTTTTGAATTAATCTCAGGATGCGGGCTCAGATTTCAGGTGTGCAAATCAAATGACCATCTGTTCAAAACGTGACTCCACAGAAAGGCTTTGATATTGGTCTTCAAACAGAAAAATGTTTATAGCACTTCTGTGCAGCATGCTGCTAAACCTGTGCCAAGTAATAATACAAAAGGGGATTGCTCTGCCTCGTGTTTTCTTAATGAGAAATGCAACATGGACTCATTGCATTTCATGCTATGAATTTGAGAGTATTTTATTTCAAGGAGTATAGATTAACTCAATACTTATCGTGTTGGCTCTTACTATGATATGGACAATGCTTTTAGTTTACTTCATTAGGAAGAACAATGTCATATAAGGATGGGTAAAATGATGCAGAACACAGCAATACATACAGTAAACAATCAATCCTTTACTGCTCAAAAAACCTTCATAACTTGTAAGGCCTATATAAATTGGACATACGCTATAAGTCCAGTTAGCGTTTTTGCTTTCAGAAATTTAGGAAAGAGTTCTGTCCTGCTGAAGAAACAGCAAACTAGCAACTAATTTTAAAGAGCCTAGAATCTAACTTTATCAATTCATATAAATATCAACTCAGCTGTATTTTCTCTGCCTTGCACCTGTGCTTATGCTAAGCCTTCTATATAGGACACTGTATGTTTTCTTTCTAGTATATCTGTTTCCTGCTCATCTGTCCGTATCTATCTTCCTTGTATCTGCTTTGTTCTTGGCAACACTGAGGCCTTTTCCCGAGAATATCCTGGTAGAGCTATCATAAAAAGTGTGGTGGGCTTCCTGACTTATGGGGGAAATGGCTTGTGGTTCTGTGGAATTTCTGAAGAAGGTGCTTTGAAGGGAACTGGAGAGTTGTCCTGAATTAGTGAGGAGAATAGGAGAAAGAAAAAGATAGAACATGGAATAATGCAGGAAGTTAATGTGGAAAGGAAGTCCCTACTTGTTCTAAAACCGCCTTTGCTATATCATTGTATGTTGGGTTTAAGGATTAGCATTGGAGGGGAGAATCAGTATGTTGCTTGTAGGCTTTACAGGACAATTTTATTATTTTTGTGCATTGGTTTAAAGGTTGTATGTCATCACATCTTTTGCAGCTCCCCCAGCGTACAAATCCCAAAAGAACTCACATGCAGGTTTCTCCATCTTTATTCCACTATATCCTGATTACTTCTTTGAAGTCTTAGGTGCTGTGTGTGTGCAACTGATAATACACTTTGGTTCCTACAACTCTAACCACACTGAATGTGGCAGTGCTGTATTCTAAACATGGATCACAGTTCTGTCAGTCTCCATCTTGCTTCCCAAATTTCTGAGTGATACATGAATTTAAACTACTGTTTGAGGTAGAATTTATGCGCTCATTCTGAACTTAAACTATTTAAATTGGCTTCCACATGACAACACAAAACATGCTTTAAATCAGCTTAAGTGATAAAATTGAGTTTCTCTAGAGAAAGGAAATGTTAGATGTTTTGAAGCTTGTGGAGCTGGCCTTATCTTACCTTGTGTCTCAGTTGTATTTTAGGGACAAAGGATGTAGTCAATGCCTCGTGCTACCAGTTAGATTCAGTACAGTTAGCTTGGATTAGAAGAGTTCTGAGGCTGAGCACCACTTCCACAGACACAAGAATCAGGGGAGTTCATTGGTGGCTGGAAACAAGCTGTTTCTCCCAGGTATTCTCTTGAACATAGATGACCCGAACTGAGGACTGAACTTCTGGACTTTTTTTGTGAGTTTGCTCTGAAATTAAAATCTCTTTATGATGCTAACAGGGTAGGTTATAGACTCTGTGACCACTAATGTGTCACTATATCGTAACTAATTTCTTTAGTACGGGCTACCATACATAGCATCCAAAACTGCCACAGAAAATAAGGCAATCCCTACTGCCTTTTTTTAAATATTATTATTACTGCAGTTTCTTGAAACCTTTTAAAGATTTTGGTACAATTAGTGGTATAAAGAGGTTTCCACAGTAGTCCTCCTTTGTATCCCGTTACTGCGTAATCATAAGAAACATATTTAGTAATTTTTTTCAAGCTCTAACAACTATGATTTAGTCTTTTGGTTCAAGAATTCAACATGATTTGCCTTATGTCTCATAATGCAAAAAACAATTTGGACCCTACACATTTGAACTCTTAGTCTTACAAGCATGAGAAAACTTGAGGTCTGGCTGATTTCCGCTTTGCTGTGGTTTAAGGGCTTCTGCATAGCTCCATCACTCCTTCATAAACTGGAGAAAGTAAAAAGGCCAGTTGATCTTTCACATACCCCCGCTGAAAATTGCCCATTTCCCAGCAGCAATCTCCTTTGAAAGCAGCTGCCATTTTAACTTTTTGGCTGCATAATCAAATCTCACAAATCAGATTCTAAAAAGTCCCATTAGCCTTCCGTTCAACTGGGAGGAATTAAATGTGAAACATTACTGTGGAGTTTCACAAATGCTGATAAAAAGGTTTTGTTTCTGAGAAAGGGATTTTCCAACCATCAGTCATTTTAATGATGCATGGTCCTTTATGTTTTCTCAGGTGAAACTTCATAAAAGGTGTCATAGAAGACATGTGTAGATACAGGTGAGACTGAGCACAGGTGAATTTTTGGCCAGTAATAATTCCTGGGTCTCAAATATCTTTTTGGGTGATTTTTCTTCATGCAAGTGTATAGCTTACAAGAGTAATGAAGAACGTACACTGTGAGGCACCAAGAGGAGGTACGGAGTATAAACTAATGAAGTGTGCTTCAGCATTTTCCTTCTAGCATATGCTGTCCCAAGTGAATGGGCACTTGACCTCATTAACATAAGGCAAATACTCTAAAATTATATGTTACCTAGGCTCGTTATGGTTTGAATTCTTAAGAGTCACAGGATAATCTGCATTTGATATGACTTGTCATGTGAGATATATAATGTTTATTTGGCACCTTTTTTTCTCAAGAGAACATGCATTGACCTGGGGTCCAGGATTTCTGACTTCAGTAGTCAGGAGCTCCTGACATTTCTGTGCAGTTTGGAGACCCTTCGATTGACAAAGGTTGATATCTGTACCCATCAATTATTTATTCACTGCTTCTCTGAGAAATTTCTCTGAGAAGTTTCACCCTTGCCTTAATCAGAAAGCTACATGATTACTCATACTACAGAGACAATTCTGGCTGTCTTGCTCTAATTGCTCTCTAACTGGGACACTTCTGAATGAAGTATAGATGTATCCAGGGTTCCTAGTTCCCACCAGGGTTTCCCACTCTGGGTCTGTCTAGTTTACACAATCCACGAAGTGTTAAACTCTCTTTTAATGGTTACTCCACAAAAAGGTACCTCTCTGAGTGGTGTCTGTTCACAGCCACGCACCTGAGCCATACCCGCTTCGTGCCGACAGGCCTCGCATTCCTTGGAATCAAAAGTACTGGTAGCTGCAGAGGGCTGTCTCACGGGAGGCAGGCTGCTCGGTCACGGGTGGGTCCATGAGCACTGACACAGGTTTTCACAGGCCCCATCCCGGTAAAGCATTCCAAAGGGATATTCCCGCCCAGCCTTCACCCGCTTCCCAGGGCGGTGACGGGGCGGGCGCCCCTGGCGCGGCCTCTCCCGCCCCCTGGCGGCCGGGGCGGTGCGTGCGGGCGCCGCTCTGGGCCCGGGCCGGCCCTGCCCGGTGCGGGCCCACCGGCACCGGCACCGCTGCTCCTGCCCGCCCGACAGCCCGTGGGGAGAAAGAGGTAAAGCCCTCCAGCTGGGAGAGGTTTCTGGGATCCTTCTCCGGCCTGACGGCAGTGAAGTCCAAAGTGCATGTTCTGCAGCTTAAACCGGGCTGAGGGGAGAACGGGCAGTAAGGGCTGCCTCGTGTGATGGCTCTGGAAGGAAAACTGTAATTATGTGGAATAACGCGATGAATGTTTTATAATGGTACAAAATTAGTGAGCTTTATTGATTCGTCTGTAATGTACATACTGTGTTATAAATCATTAATTTGATTGAGAATTTTAGAGTTTTCTACCTTTTAAGCTCTTGTTCTGTTGGCTCCCAAACACTTATTGATGAACGAATAGCATTGATTTTCCTCGAGTAGATTGACTGCTTAGATGCAAAAAATTCTCTTCTTTTTTCCCCCCATGGGCTATAGCAAAGGAAAAGCTGCAGCTTTGATCTCACTGACTGGCAGCCTCTTCTATTCCTCTGGCATGCACTTTAATTTTTTTTTGAGGCAAAATGAAAGAATTGCCTTTTTTGGCATTCTCCTCTGCTATGCCAATTTCTTAGCTGTATCTGTTTAGGAAAAGTGATTTTTACATACATTTCCTTAGATTTTACATCGTACTGTTCAGTATCCCAACATTTATTTCTGCTAAAGTGCTAAAGAAGCTGTGGCAGCAATGCAGCCAATTAAAAGGCAGATGTGAAATGTGAAGTAGCAACATGTATGTAAGAAAATTACACCTCGTGCAGCCAAAGAAATTTCAACGGAGGGCAGAGAAGATAGCCCATGGAGAACTGTGAAAGGCACTGGCAGATGCTCACCACCTAAATTAATCATTTGTCCCCACACTGTAGAGCAGAGAGGAGTTATGAGCCTGAAGGAAGGCACAGTTTGAGTTTTACTTTGCTATCATCCACATGAAACCCCTAATGTCCTGCTGATATTTGTACAGCTTCCTACCCTTCGCCCATGGTACTCAAGGCAAGTTGTGTTGACTGTAAGCAGAAGCTTATTGTCATACACTGATTACTTGGGAAGATATTATCTAGATCTTGAAATATTTTATTGGAAATATTTCATTTAGAAATTTGCAAAACAAGGAGACCTGCTGCTCTGCATTCCTTCCTCTGTTCATCAGTTCTTAAATCATACATTAACATCATTAAAAACCCTGCACTTTGCAGGCCACACTATGACAACAGAAGGGTGTGGGTAGTTTCTATTGTACAGTAGACTCACCTTTCTCATGCTCTGTGTTGAGTCCCTTCCAAGTGCTAAATCCTGTTCGCAGGCTATACTGCCCAGTTCATTTTTCACCTACAATAAATAAGAGGCCTTAGGACACAATTTCATGGGCAATGACACTATGATAGAAAGGTGGAGGAAGGCTTCAGGAAAAATCCTTTGGCTCACCATGTATTTACTACTGGGGGGCAGGCACAGGGAATCTGGAGTGCTGCTAAAATACTTCTGAGCTGACTATTTTAATTAAAAAGCTTGTATTTCCCCCCCATTCCAAACCCAGTCAAGGACATCTCTAGTGAAGCAAGGACAGGGACTAGGGAGCCGGGCTCAAGTGTGCGCACTGGGGAGCTCGCGAAAGCCGGAGGGGGACGACAACACCTCTCAGGAGGGGAGTGACTTCTTTCCGCCCCCTCCGCGGGCCGCTCCCCGCCAGCTGCGGGGGCGCAGGGCTGGGGGTGCCTCGGCGAGAGGGCGGCGGGCGGACCCGCACCCGCACACGAACCCGCACCGCGGCTGCGGCGGGGCCTGGGCGAGCCCATCGCGCCGTGCGCGGAGGGAGGGAGCGAGCGAGCGAGCGGAGGGAGGACGGACGGACCGACCGACCGGCGGGCGAGCAGGGGGAGCCGCCGCCAGCCGGGTGCGCGGCGACCTGAGCCCTGTCCAACATGGTCGCCGCTCACACCTCCCATTCCGCGTCCTCCGGCGAGTGGATCGCGTGCCTGGATAAAAGGTATCGGCATCCTCACGGGAGCGGCTGCGGGGGGATGCTGCGTGTATGTGTACATACGTGTGTGTGTGTGAGTGTGAGTGAGTGCGTGTGCGCGCTGACACCCCCTCGCCGCTCCTCATCAGATCCTGCCTTACGTAAGGAGAGTGCAGGTGGGAAGCCAAACGCCCGGAGGAAGCCAGGGCAGCGGGACAGGGTGAGGGCTGGAAATGCTCCGGGCAGCGGAGGGGACGGGCAGTGCCCGCTGGGATTGGTGCTCCCCGCCGGGAAAATGCTGCACGTGGTGGAGGAGGGGGAGCTCCGGGGCGCAGAGACGGCCCGGGGCTGCGGGGCGGGGACCCGCCGTGCCGGCCATGGCAGCCCCGCCGCATTCAGCCCCAGCCCTTCCTCCGCCCCAGCCCCCCGGCCGCTGCCGCCCGCACCTCCCCTCCCTTCGGCGCACCGGCCCCGCCTCGCCTCCCCTCGCACACCGCCCCCGCCTCTCCTCAGCCACTTGGCAGCCCCCGCCCCGCCGCCTTGCAGCGCCGCCGGGAGAGGTCGGACTCTCGCCTCGGTGGCGACGGCCGCTTCTTTTCGCTGCGGCGTCCCGGGGGCCCGCGGCTGTCCCCGCGGCACCGCGTGGGTGAGAGCCACAGATGGGCTGACGTGTGCTCAGAGGTGGTGTGCGCGCGGCTAAAAATACTGGCAAATTCATTATTAAAAAAAAAAAAAAATTCTTTGGAGCGCTTTCCCTTGGGTCCTGCAGCCAGAAGTGTCGGAGCGTCGAGTTAGGTGGTGAATGGTTTGAGCGCCCTTTTGCTCTATTCCTACCTTCACCAATTCCTGGATTAGTTCAGAAATCATTTGATTTCTGAACACTCACTGTGACTCCTGGAAAATCATTAACAAAAATTTAGACCATAAATACACCATACCATTCAAACAAAGCTTATGTGGTGTATGGTACTTTACTGAGCATCACGAGCCAGCTTTTGACAGGTGGTGCCATTTGGGGCTCTGCTGTGAAGAGAGGATTTTGTACACAATAGAAGGAACCTTCCCCTTCTCCTATTTTCTTCCATTTCCAGGTAACCTCCTAGTCTTGTAGGCCTGCACCTCTAATTAGGTGTTCCTTAACAGTCCAAGTGACAAACTGTAACAAGTTGATGAAACTTTTGGTCTAGACCCTAGTAGCTGTTGATTACCCGTCTGTAACCTGTCTTAAGAGCTTAACCTCTTAGAAGTTAAATAAGGTGTATAAATGTTGGAAGTATTCTAAATGTACAAGCAGAATTGTTGATGGTGATCTAGCCATATAGAAAACAAATAGAGGCAGAGGGCCTGATTGTCTGTAAGCTGATGTTGAGCGGATGTGAAGAAGGAGAGGATGAGCCCCAGTATGTTTAGGTAGATGATCCTATCATTTCTGTTTTTGTAAATGCAATACATGATGAAATCTAAATTGTAAACTGAAATTCAGGGGTTCATGTCTAATGAAGTGCATAGCCTTGGGGAGTAGATGATGTATTTAGGAAACATATGTGAGGCATTAAATTTATAAATCTTGTCTGCCATTATTTTGTATGGAAATTAATATGCTGACCATTTCTGTAATGGGAATTTCATTAGAGCTATTAAGATAAACCTTTTTCTTCACTTTTTGGTGTTTGGAGTGAGCCAGTAGCACCGATTTGTTGAGGGGAAAGAATCAGTTCCAGCTGCTTTTAAGAATTATGCCTTATCCTTTCCCAGAAGGCAGTCTGTATGTAGGACAAACCCATAACATGAGAGATTGTATTTTTTTTTCCTGGTCTCTGCAATGCTCTGCTTTGCGATCATAGGAAATACACTTAACGCATTTTATTCTGTTCTTCCATCTAAAAAACAGAGTTAAAGCCATGTGGGAAAAGTACTATAGGAATGCAAGTACTATTAGATAAAACATGTTTGATTAATTTACACATTTGTATTTCTAGAGTATTTATTTTCTATAGATAATTTTTCAGTGTACATCACGTAGCGTTTTCTATCCTAGATGTGAGTTCTGTAAATACAAGATCATTTATTGAGTCAATTATCTATAGGATACCGTGTGTTTTTATTAAATAATAAATAAAGTTTTAGTATGTTTTCATTAATGAATATATTTTCAGTAGGAAGGCAGTTCTAAAACTGGTGTATTTAGAATTTTAGGTGAGCCTCAGCAAAGACAATTAAAATTTAAATTAAAATATGGATTATCCAATGTTATTATTTGAAAAACAGAATGGAATTCTAAATGGAAATAGCAAAATACATCATGTACAGAAATTATGTATTTTGTATATGTTATTCATGTTGTTCCCCAAGTCATATGTCAAACTGGAACTACTGGAACTACTAAGATCTAGAATAAGAGCACTATACAAATGAACTGCCAAAATATTTAAGGAAAAATGTTATTGCTGTGTAGGATGCTGTGGGCTGGGAATACCAGTGCTTCGGCCATGCAGCTTCCAAGTGTGGTTACTAGCAACAAAAGCCAAAGATCAGCACTTAAAAATCAAATACAGAGGACAGTATTTATAGGTGAAGTTACAAGCACAAAGGTAAGGAGAAGCAGGAACAGAAAAGTTCAGAAAACTGTTCTCTATCAAGAATATTTTATTTTTGCAGGGGAGAGAGAGAGGATCAGTGGTGAGCAACAGTACATCCTGGTTATACCTGGAGATGTAAATAATTTTCCTGTTAAAGAAAACAGTAATTTTATATTTGATGTCAAAAGTTGCCCTACCCCCGATTTCTTAGGGAGCCGAAGCATCCCTACCATCTTAGCACATTTCTGTGTGTCTGATCTGCACATACTTAAAAAAAAAAGTTGCTGATTTATGTAAGTGTGTATTGTTAGCTTAAGAATGCCTTCTCTATTCTCATGGTTTCTTTCACACCAAAACCCACCTAACCAGACTGAATGGTAGACAAAGTATTTTTTGCATAACTTATTTCTCTAAACCTGATCATATTTATGAAGTCAGTTAATTGTTTTAATTGGACTCAGATGCAAACTTTTTGATGATGTAAAGCATTCACAACAGCCAGAGATCCTAGGATTTCATATCTGCCTATCTTGTGTTTTTCTCTGAATTAAATGTAACCCTAAGTGCCTTAGCAGACTGGAGGAGCAGATCACACAGCAAAGCATGTAACTTCTCTAGCCTGTTGTGCTAAGGGTGTTGTGACCTTTACCTAGTGATTTATAAATTATTTAAATAGTAACGGGCTTTTTGAGGACATGTTGTGCATTGTAAGCTTGTTATCCTTGTAGACTTGCGTCATTTATGTCTAACCAAACTGAAATAATGTATACTGGATAGTATCTCAAATTGTACTTTTAAGCCAGGCTCCCACAGGTTTGAATATAAGTTCAGACTAAAGCTATGTAACACCAACATATTTGAATCAGGTTTTGTGTGAGTTTTTTTTTGTTTGTTTTTTTTTTTTTTTAGTTCATTGTAACATGTGTTTGAGATGCAAGTTACTTGTGTTTGCTTAGTAGTCAGAAAGGGAACCCTGGTGAGTATACAGGGCTATAGGCTATAGTATGTAAGCTAGAAGGAAGAGCTGGCATTCTGAAAGAATTGCTGTAAAATAAGTACAGAAAATGCTTGTCATCCTCTCTAACTTATAATTATGTCAAAAGTAATGGGATATAGATTTATAATCAGGCAATATTGTATTTTAGAGTTGTTTTATGATGCTTTTTTATTTCATAATATATTTTTCTACGATTGGTAAAACATACACTGACTTCTATATAAATTTCTCCCTTGCTGTTTATTTATGACAAATCCATAGAACTGTCACCATTTTCCTGTAGTTTGGCTTGGAACAAAATCGTGGACATACACTGCAGTTCCTGTTGGTCTGTGTGCTTTGACGTTTTCTCTCTGTAGGATGTGACTAAGCTGGTATATGCTTGGCTCAAGTCCGTGTGGGGATATATCAGCAGAAGGCACTGCAGTGGATATGTAATCTTGGAGACAGAGCCATATAGACATAGCCCAAGTGCTTTCTAGCACTCATCTGAAGGTGCAATCTTCTGAGAGTGATGAATAATAACAAATTTATCTTTCCACATCATGCAGTTAATTTTCTAGTCCAGTGCAAAGGTGCAGTCTTTGATGAATAATAAAAAAGCTCTTTTCCTTTCCATATCTCCTTAGAGAAACCAAAATAATTGTTAATATAGCTTGCTGCAAGCTTGTAAGTCTGTGCATTTTATGGAATATATGAATTCAAGTTAACTCACAGTGAGGGTAGGACTTTGAATTTTAAACAAATAGAGGCTGTTGACATTTCCAGTATCAGCTTTCATTTGTTACATGTGATTGCAGTAAGTTACACACTTGTGCTATGGGCAGATATTAAGAGGAAGAAGAAGTGATTACTGTAGCATTCATGTGCATAAATGTTGTCATGGCCCACCAGAGCAAGCCACTATGTGCACATACCTGTTAGGACACAGTATGTTCAAATTTATTTGGTAGTCTTGCAAAGTGGGTGATTGGTGTGATACTTGTGCAACTGTAGGTTTTGTCTTTCATCGAGTGATGCTGGAAACATGACTGAACTCTCATTGCCTGAATTATTTCTGGCATGTTAGAACTTAATCTCTGAAGTCTTATACTCTGAGCAGATTAAATTTCTTTCATAACAAAATTCCATATTCCAGCAAAGCAATAAAAACCTACAAACCAGCTAATTGAAATCATGCCCTCAAAGTCAGGTGTTCACCAGATATTTTTCAAATGCAAGTATTTTTCTTACCCAGTGTGACACCTGGTTTTATCTGCATCTTAAAATTTACTGCATTTAACAAGCTTAGAATTCTAATGATACTTTCTTTGTGCTGTATTTTCTGCACTGTATTTGGCATGATCACTTACTATTCTTGCTGCTTTGTCAGTATCCTCAGTGAATGTTTCCTGAGCTGACTTTTCATTTCATCTTTGAACTCAGAAGTTGTCAAAATATAGGTAAATCTGTAAAAGTTATTTCATAGTTGCTGTAAGTTTTAAATATTCATTAGCTCTAATAATGCAGATCCTAACTGGGTAAAGGTGCATTTGTTGTGTTGTATTGGTGGATAGTGGTGGCCAGTGTGAATCAAGGGATATCATCACTTATGCATGTTGTTCAGTTATAAATTTCATTTGCAGTGTATCTCAGAGTCTGTCTTCATATTAAAGTGCTTTTAATGTTTATTATCAAGCTACAGTGCTTGTTAATTTAATTTCATCCAGGTTTACTTCTGTCAAATGGAATTTTAACTGTCCTGAGCTCCAGTTTATGCTTATGAAAATTGAAGGTTTTATTCAACAAGGTTTAGTCACATCTTGTTTGCAATAATGCATGATATGTAAAAAGTTTCATAAAGGAAAGAAAATTTCTGTGCATTTTTATTTCTCTTGAAGGATTCTGTCTTTTAAAAAAGCATATGGAAGTTAAAAAAATCTTTTCCCTACCATTGCTATGTTGTTCAGGTAGTGTATTTTTAACTGGAGCTAAATCTTCATGAATGTAATTACTTTATAAATGTATCTTTTGCCATTCCACTGTATATACAGATCTAAAAATTGACCTCTTGGAAGGATGCATAATTTGTAGATCAAGGTATGTAAAGAAATTAAATGCACTTGATTGCTCTGTTTAACTCTCCAGTTTTTCAGTGCACTGATCAAACTGAGCTAATTGAGTAATATGATAATGAGGAGGTAGAGTCCCATATATTTACCTTCTTTTGGTCCTCACTGAACAAGACAGAACTCAACTATAACAAATTCTGTCTGACTGCAGCTGGCAGCCAGGCAGTCTGCATTTAACTGGTAGAACAGGATTAGCTACAGTATTTCTTGTACCTTAAATAGCACAACCTGAATGATTATCACAGGGATATTCTGGGTGAAGGTGACAGTAGTAATTTATTGAAAAGCAAGCATCAGCAATTTTACTTGTGTTGTCTTTTTAAAAAAAGACAACTCCAGAACCATTTGTATGTATAAGAATCCTAGGGAACAATGTTTAAATAAAATTTCATTTCCTGTGTGTCAGAGGAAATGAGAACAATGAGAACTGAAATCCCAAAGTCTCGTAAAATAACAATCAAAAGAAAAGAATAGTAATTTGATTATTGTTTGAAAGCCTCGTGACAAAGCTTTTCCCATGACAAGGGAAAGAAGATCTGAAATGTGAGTGTTGAAAACAGATTTGGTAATACTATTGCAACAAGTGAAAAGTGCTTTTTGAGGGGAGTTAATTACTTTCTGTTGCAATTGAAGTAAACCCTTATCTGCAAGCCACTTCAGATTAAAAGTAGCTTCATTTATATCTAGCATTTAAGTGTCTTACTAAAGGAGTAAAGTGCTTTGATAGATCACTGGTATCCCTCTCTTTCCTTTCTCAAGGAGAAATTAAAAGTCAGAGAGCCTTACAACATTGCCTGGACGAGAGAGTTGCTTCAGAACTGTCCTGCTTTCACTAAGAGAAAATGGCATATTTATACTAGTATTCTTCTGCAGCCTACTGCATTGCTTTTCTGCATGTCAGGAAGGGACGGGAATGAGTATAGTAGTGTAGAGAAATGATCTGGTTTAAATGGCATTCCTTGTTGCTCTCTCCTTGCTCACCTTTCGCAGCTGAATATTCTTTAAAGTACTGTTAAAAAGTGGTCCATGGTAGTGGTTTCTGGTACTTTCCACCTCACAGAGTTTGCCTTTGCACCTTCGCATAGCCGTTTCGGTTTTAATCCAGACATGAACTCATTTTATTTGTCTGCTATAATGTGATAGCTGTTTTCTACAAACAGCCTGACCAGTGGAAGAAATACATCCATCTGCTCATCCTTTGTGGCCTGTTCATTGCTGTCTGAATTGAAATATTGCCATTTTGAAAAGTTACAAAGATCAAGGGAAGGAAATTCAGTGCTTTCATTCAGTTAGAGCAGAATTTAGTTTCTAGAACACGTTATAGAAATTTTAAAATTCTAGGGGCTTCTTGGCAGAGAAGGCAAAACTACATATATTCTGCTTTTTCTTTCTCAAGTGTCAAACTCATTGTGAGGAAGAGCCTTAAAAAAAAGGACATATTGCATGGTAGCAGAGAACGTAATAGGTTGAATTAACTTGATAAAAGCAAAACAAAAAGCTCAAACTTGTTCCTTCTAGGTTAACAAGTCTTTCATAACATACTACATAAACATTCATATACTTAACACAATTGAAATAGATTCTTTTATAAAGCTACATATACTACACATGAGCAGAAATACTTTGCCCTAATTTTGTATGTGAAGGATTGTAGCAATTATGCTGTGTCTGTATTTAAACTTTGAGCTTGAGTAGTTTGCACTTAAAAATATGAAACAGGATCATAGAATGGTTTGAGTTGGAAGGGACATCTAGTTCCAATGCCCTGTCATGGACAGGGATGCCCTTTACTAGACCAGGTTGTTCAAAGCCCTGTCCAACATGGCCTTGAACACTGCTGGGGATGGGGCATCCACAACTTCTCTGGGCAGCCTGTTCCAGCCTCACCACCCTCACAGTGAAGAATTTCTTCCCGATATCTAAACTACTCTGTTGCAGTTTAAAACCATCCCCCCTTGTCCTGTCACTCCATGCTCTTGTCCAAAGTCCTTCTCCATCTTTCTTGTAGGCCCCTTTAGGCACTGGAAGGCTGCTCTAAGGTGTCCCTGGAGCCAGGCTTAACAAACCCAACTCTTTCAGGCTTTTCTCATAGGAGAGGTGCTCCAGCCTTTTTGTCATCTTTGTGGCCTCTGCACTCACTCCACAGGTTCACGTCTTTCTTATGCTGGGGGCTCCGTAGCTGAACACAGCTCTCCAGGTGGGGTCTCATGAGAGCAGAGTAGAGAGGGAGAATCACCTCCCTCAACCTGCTGGTCACGTTTCTTTTGATGCTGCCCAGGATGTGGTTGGCTTTCTGGGCTGTTGGTGCACGTTGCTGGGTCATGTTGAGCTTAAAATCCTTTTGAAGATAAGTCTTCTGGCAGATTTTTTTTTACAAGCACCTTTTACAGATAGTCAAGCAGATGGTGCCAAGAAGACTGTTTTATCTCTATAAAATATGTTTCCAAAATCTTCACATCCAAATAAGTGGAGACAAAATTTCCTTTAAAAAAGCCTTATTGGCATAACTGACTAGAGATTTAAGTAGATGTAACTAGCACTGATGCTGTCACTTCTATATGTAGGCTGTGATGTTGTATTGAAGAAGCAGAAGGAGAAGATAAATGACGTCCTGTGACATTATTACCACCTAATACTTACTATGCTCTGAAGAGACAAATTAATGGTATCAATAAAAAGCTGGATAAAGCATTCGGGGGTCAAACAAAGCAGAAAGGCTTATAGGGTAGTGAAAATAAATTACTCTTTCCTAATCATTTTATAGCCCTGCTTTGCAACACTGGAAGTGCCCTCCTCTCTTTGACTACAGTGAAATGGAACGTCAGCTCAGTTTGAGGTAGAATTTATTTCAAATTGGGTGGGGCAGCCTAGGGCAGGGTGCTTCACTGGAGAGAGTAATAGATTTTCTGTGAGAAGAGTGGCCTTGCCTTAAAATACTTCTTCTCTAGCTTATTTGTCTACCAAACTGTCGAAAGCTGAAGAATTTTAATTGATTTAATAGAGTTGTCCACATCTTTAGATTAATCTATGGTCCTATTCCATGCATTGGTCTTGAGCTTTCAAGAAACAGGAGTACACTTAGGAAAGGATAGAAGCTCTAGCAGAAAATCCAGGGGTAGCTGAAGTCTCACTGAAATGAATTTTTAACTTTGTATGCTCATGGATATGAAGTTATAACTGCAGCATCAGCAGTGAGGGGACACTTCAGTAGCATATCGTCTTCAGTGTGACAGAACAGAACAGAACTGAAAGAAATCCTCTCCAGCACTAGTTTAGCAGAGGAGGACAAAGCTCAGTGAGATTGAACAGCAGTGGTGATTACGGAGGAGTAGCTTTAGGTGCTCTGATATGGTATCTGGAAAAGTCTTTCGGAGGCTTTGGAGCCATGTAGGCAGTGTAGGGAGATTCGCCTTGGGGTTGACTTTTGCAGCCCATCTCCCGTTTTGGGGAATGGTTCCTTTCTGGATTAATACCACTGTCCTCTGTAAGTGTGACAACAGTGAAAATAAAGCTTGAATAATTCTCCATCTGCCATCAGCAGTACTTTTCTAATTAATAGATTGAATCATTAATGTTCTAAGGACTATAGTATAATATTAGCTATTTGAATATTATAATTAAAATAAAAATTATTCTAAACTCTGCTTTACAAAAACCAAGTTTAGAGCAATTTAGTAAGATAGCTGTGATGAGAAAATAAATTTATGTTGTCCTGTCCTGATGTTGTTCCAGGATAGGCAGCTTGTACTTCAGAAATAGAAACAAAAATTTGGCATCATAAATAGATTAATTAAGGTTAATTTAATGATACTTACAAGTTATAATTATGATAATTTTGTTAAAAGATGATTTGTAGAAAGTGATCAACGTGTCGTTGAGTTTTGTGGCAAAGCAGTTAATTGATGCCATGGTGCTTTATTGTTCTCATACTCTCTCACAAAGTAATGCTACGCTTTTGAAACCAGACTCGTTATAGATTATAAGCACTTAATAGAAATGAGTTTGGGTGTTATTAGTACTATCGTTACACTGCAGTCTGAAGTTTTTACACAGGCAAAATTTCATGTGCTAGTAAGGACTAGGGGCCACATCAGCTTGGGACACCTACTGTTAATTAATTCCATACTCCTAAACATTGAAGACATTTCCCAGGATCTCTGAAAGAAATCCAAAGGTATTTTGTTGCCAAATATTTTCATTTTTTTGAATAAGAACTCATGATCTTAACCAAACAGCTAAATCTTAAACTAGGTGTTCGTCTGCGTGTGTCTCATTTGAGAGACAGGAATAAGTTATTATTCTGGGGTACCAGTATTTCTTGCCTGTTTCCTTGCTGGTTGCTGTTTTGTTTTGGTTTTGGTTGGGTTTTTTTTGTTTGTGGGTTTTTGTAAAATGTTTGTTTGTTTGTGTTTTTTTGTAAAACACAGCTGGAGGACAGTGTACCTTTTCTAAGATGGATTAATGGTTAAATCAGTCACTTGAAAGCCTGTCCCAAATTCTAGCTTTGATACTAAATGTGCTGGATTGAAGTATATGCCCTCCCAGTAGAAATATTTGCGGAAAATATATTTTCACACAGTAATATTAAACCCAGTCTGTTTTGAAGAAAGGCTGTTGGAACAAATGGCTTGCTTAGTAGTAACGACCTACTAAGAAGCATTGTAAGGAATATAACAATTTTGGGATTATTACTAAGCGTATTTCTTAGTAGTTTGTGTTCCTCTTTTTCTTTAGAGCATGTCTGTGTGCCCTGCTCCTTTTCAAATGCCCACTTCACATCCTCCAAATGGAAGTAACTGCTGCTAACATGAAGGGCTGTAACTCAGTTGCCTGCTGAAGTAAACCACTAGGAATACTGAAGTTCAATTTGTCTTTCCAAATAAATATGGAGTTTGGTTTCCCACTCCTGTCCTGATGTTTAAAACTAAAAAGCATGGCTCAGCTACCTATGAGAAGGCTTGTTCTTCCATAATAACTCATTTTAATGGGGTCATAAAGCAGTTCCATCAGAAGAAAGGTTTTCCTGCAGTCATAAAACACTCCTTGCCACATCAGTGGAAGTGAGCCCTGCTCTTACCTTCTTCTGAACTAAATGGAGACCGTGTCCCCGGAGCAACTCAGGAAAAAAATGCTACACAGCCTATGAATTAAATCCCCCCAATCTTGTCCTTTTGTTAGAGTCAAAAGTGGAAGAGGTTTCTGCACTCACATTTCAGAAAGAGCAGTGAGACAACAGTGCTGATTAACCTGATGCATGCTGTTTGCTAACCCCGTTTCCTTTTCCCCCGTCTGATTGCATCAAACTATTAAAACCATTAAACACTGGGATCCTACAGTCAATTCTATGCAGATGAGCTGACTGACTTGAATGGAGTCAGCTGAGAGCAATCATAGGAATGAAACAATCTCAGTTTTTGTAGGAAAAGGGGATATTCTGAGAATTATTTCATTTTTTTTCCTTGTTGAGTTTTGTTGTTATTTTTGAGATTTCATAAATTAAGGGAGTTAGTGATTCAAGGGCTAGTGTATTTTGGGTAGGGATCTTGTATAAGTGGATTTTAAATCTGTTAGCAAGCTGCACCTCCTAATCTTCTTAAAAGGATTTTGACAAGAGAGTTAATGCTTATTAGTGCTTGTCAGCTAGTGCACAGTCAAAAAGAAGGAATGGGTGAAAATCTTACTTGAAATATTTCAAAAGAGAGCTGTTGTAGTTGATTGTGGTTTGAAGTGGTAAGAGGATGTCACTGTGATATACAAGCAAATGCACACACCAGAGAATTATTATTCTCATCTGTAGTTAATAAGGGTAAATTGGAGTATAAATGAGGATAGAGATTTAATCCCTCCTAGACATAATTTAATCAGAAAGATGAGAGACAGAGATTCAATATGAGTAGGATCTGAGTTTCTTCCCCGAGACAAAGCTTTGGATTACTTAAGTCTTTGATTTCAAAGAGGAATCTTAAAAAAATAATCTTATTGGAAGGAGTGCTTACACTGTGGGTGTAGCAATAAGGTGATAAAGATGTATTTGCGAACTTAGTCTTTGTTCATTGTAGCTACCCGACTTCTTTTCACTATAGGCTCATCCACTGGGTAAAAGGACATTTTTGTCAGTAAAACTAACTGGCAACTTTTGAGTGAGTGATAGGTCTAATGATCACTGACAGCTGTCTGTCTTTGTGGTACAGCTTTATACATAAATGATTTCTGCATCTGATCCAGCACGATCTCCTAGGAAAGTGCTGTGTTTCTCTCTGTGTGTGGTGGAAGGCATTTAGTTTGTTATGAACGATTCTTTCTACTGCTGTCTGCCAGTGGTTGGCTTACCTGCTGATTCATAACATTTGATAATCACACTTAAAATGTATGTTATAGGGCTAATTCCCTTTAGTTTCATAAATATGTAGTTATTTTCTGAACCTGCTGAACTGCTGGTCCACATGCTTCTGTGTTGGAGTTCTACAGTTTTTCATGAAATCTTGGGTTTTTTGCAGGTGTTACTGTCATAGATTTTAAATATTTTAAACAGTTGAATTAAGGTGGTTTACTGTTATCAAGGAAGAGTTAAGAATTCTTGCTTGCATATTTAACTTGTCCAACATTAAGAGACAGGTACTTTGTGAAAGAGAATATACTTATGAAAGTTGTCTTTCTTGCTTTCAAGTGAGAGGAGAAAACAGAACAGTCAAGTCGGTTTATACTCAGTAAAATGCAGAAGAGAAGCTTGAATATAGGAGTTACTGTTTTTATCTAAAGCTTTTCATTTAGCCAGATAGGGAATTTCTGTTTTGGGCACTGATTACACAGACCTTTTGCATGTTTGAACATCTGTTTGTTTATGTTCCTTTACAAACCTAAAACTATATATCATTGTAAGATCTTTAGGATAAGGACTGTATCATCATATATACTTTTACACTGACTGTTACAGCAGAACTTAGGTGCTAAATGGGCTTCTGGACATTGACTGTTGAAATTATAAGAACCATGCTCAAGTTGATAAAGGGCAGTTGTTAGGATTGTTGTTAGGATGTGTCAAAAGGGTTTCATTATGTAGCTGTGAAATCCATTTTGATTACTATTGTAGAGTGCCATTTAATGCAAACATTTGTAAGTTCAGTGCATGCAGGTGGACATGTTTCTCTGACAAAGTGCTTGAGAATTTTGTCCTTTGTTTTCTTGCAGACCTTTGGAACGTTCTAGTGAAGATGTAGATATAATATTCACACGACTGAAAGAAGTGAAAGCTTTTGAGAAATTTCATCCAAACCTTCTCCAGCAGATATGTCTCTGTGGATATTATGAAAACCTGGAAAAAGGAATCACATGTAAGAGAGCTTCATATGTTTATCTATTTTATGTAGATAAAATTTGGGTTAGGCTGTAATTGTCTTTATGAGATGGATGAGAAACAGCCTGAAATGTTTACAGTCATAATCATGGGGCAAGGCAGGACTAAAGTGCTGCTTGCTCTGCAAATGCACTGTGTATTGAATCTATGGTAACAAGGCACACAGTTGGATGTAGGACTCTACCATTGTTTTGTTGAAAGATTACAAGCAGGTCATTGGACTTAAGCCTCATTCTTCCCATATAAATGTATTATTGATCTCTTCTGTAGGTGCTTTATGCTGTCAGGGGCAAAGGTGTGTCACCTAGGCATATCACTAACAGTGTGTGTTTTCCAGTCACTCTGGATAGCAGAAGCCAGACTTGCAGAGCTGCATGTTGCTGCAGGGTGCTCTGTGCCTGCCCTGGCAGCCCATGTGCCAGGTGCATGTGGACAGCTGTGCTTGGGTCTGTGAAGCTGAGATGGAAATAAGTGGTGGTCCTGTGGTGGGAATCTGTACCAGAAAAATAGCTGATGAAAATCTGTGGTGTTAGTAGAGTCTCAGATACACCTCAGGTAAATCTGGCATACAGCACTGGGGTTTGTTTACACTAACAGGAATTTCAGTGCTCTGTAATCACACAGTTGGAATGCCTGGACATCAAAGTCCTGCAGTTACTGTTTCGCCAGAACTCTTACTGAAGTCAGTGGTAGCTGTGTCTGCGTTGGAAGATTATGAATTTCAAAGGGACATTGTTCAGAAAACCTTTTTGTTTTGTTTTGTTTGTACTGTTGGTTTATTAACTAAGAGAACATTAAAAAAGAAGCAAACTGGGGAGAAGAGTGAAGCAGTTCTACAGGCTTTCATTGTTTCCACAGTGTATTGACCAGTTTACTAAATATGTGCTTTCCAGTGTCGTTGGAAATACTATTCTAATAGTAAATAAGTGGTCTGATATGACAAACTGTATAGTGCGAGCAGTGACTGCAGAATTGCAGTAATATGTGGGAAAAATGTTTGTTAATGTTGCCAAACTAAAAGAGAGAGCTCTTATTTACACAATTTCATCTTTCCAGTATTCCGTCAGGGTGATATTGGAACGAATTGGTATGCTGTTCTGACAGGATCACTGGATGTGAAGGTTTCTGATACAAGCAACCACCAGGTAAAATAGATTTTTCATTGAAACCATCCAGTCAGTAGTACAAAGAATATGACTTACAGTGAAGTAGATAACAACATACGTCGTACAGATATTTTGTCGTATCAAAAGCATGTTTCTCTGAGTGTCTTTTAGTCTCAGTTGTCCTTTGACTATGGAGGCAAATCATGCCACTGATTTCAAGAAAACTGAAATATAATGCTCTGGAAAGGGGTCATATGAAATTAAGCTAAAGATCTAGGAGTTATTAATTCATTCCCTAGAAATATTTGAATTAAATTCTTGTTCAGAAAGTTCAAACCAAACTCACTCATGGTGCAGTCTGATAACAGCATAATGCAGGCTCCACTGCAAGAATGGTGAGGTATCTAATAGCAGAGTATTGAAACTGCTGCCCCGTTAGACCAGAAGCCTGGAGGTAATACCTATTCAGTGTTAAGAAACAGAAGAACAACTAGAATTCTCCCTAGATTCCAGACGGTTTCTCAGTACCTTGGTGCTCCTGGATTTACAAAATTTAGAGCAAATAAAAATCCACAAGGATGAGGTACTTCACTGAGAGAGAGTCTGCCACCCATGTTGTCAAATGTCATCCTGACAAGTCAAACACTTCTTGCTGTGAGCTGAGTCTTCTGGGAAGGCATCACGTCCATTCCCTGCTCCTGTGTTTGAGACGACTGTCCCGTAATGTGGCTCAGCATGGAGTTGTACCTCTGACATGGGATTTACTGTGCCTTCACAGGAGTGGTACAGGTACCCGGGATCTGATGTATAACACCACCCATTTCTACCTTGACTGAATGTAGCATGTGTAGCAGGGGTATTCTTTGTGCGAAGTTTGGCTGATTGAGGAAGGTTTCTTGCTCATAGCAGATATTGGATTTTGTTCCCTTTGTTGTACATCACATCAGCAAGGAAATCAGGCCAGAATGCAAGTCAAAGACAGTGTGTGAGTGCTGGGTTTTTCTACTTCTTGCAGTAAGATGGTAGATAAAAGAGGAACTTCTTTCATATAATTATTTTTAGGCATCTCTTCACTGTCCTAAGTAGAAATTGATTGCGAATATAATTAGCCTAATTTGAGCAATTCTTGGCATGGCCTGGCTGTCATTGGTATAGTCACAATTTGGAACAGTACTGGGCTCCTTTTCTGTGCAGGTCTAAAGCAATCACGAATATTTTCTGGTGTTTGCCAAAAGATGGCACTGCACTGTTGTTAAGGATCAATGCTCTTTACTGAATCAGAAAGGAATACATCTGCACACTCTGGATCTGGGACTTAAATTAAGAATCTGTGTGGAGTGTTGATTTGTTCTGTTAGATGGAGTATGGAACACTTCAGTGTTTTAATGAATAAAATGTAAATATTTTTTTCTGCTTGTTGAGGTTCACATCTTTTTCCCACCAATATGAAACTACAGAACTACAGTTCATGTAGTTCTAGTTCTAGAAATTACATTCTGCAATAATTTTTTAACCTCATGTTTCCTTATCGCAGAAGCAATGAACTAAATTCTTATAACTGCCCAGTTGCCATAGGACACAGCTTCACTGCTGAAAGGACACCAGCACACGCGTGCACTGTTCCTGTCTGGAGAAGTTAGGTGTTTGAGGAGTCCTAAATACAGTTTATGTCCAATATTTTCTCTGGCTTTGTTCCAGCTGGGTGATTATACCATGTCCCTCCATTCTTGGTCTCCTGCTCCTCTTGCCTGTAGCTCCTGGATGCCCATTCCAGTCTTGTGTGTACTTCATTGTTGGCATGGTGCTGGCCATTCTTTAGCTTGATGTACTTGCTAGCACTGCCTGCCTACTGTGCTCGTTACAAACCCAGGTGGTAGAGGAAATAGAGTGTTGTATTGCTGTCAGGGCAGCCCTGACAGACTCGGTTGCCAGCAATGTGCTCCCACCTGGGAATGGATGACCAGTGCTTAAGATACAGGGGTGCTTGTAACCTTCCCTGGAGCACATTTTCCAATAGCGTCACCCAGGAGCCAAAGCTTCCTTTGTAAAGTCATAGCAACGACTAATTGCCCTGCTGTTACTATTATACCACAAATGGCACGCCTGCTAATGAGAATTTCCAGCAGAGCAGAAGAGATACAGAAGTTTACCTGAGTTTACAAGTTTGTAGTCTCATGTAAAATTACACCATCTTTTCAGGAGAGAACCTAACTTGTAAATACAAAATACAATATGGTTAAAATGTCTTTAGATATGATGACATCTTTTAATACTTAAGATGAAAAGGAGGTTGTATTAGGTGACCTCCTGAGTTTTCTTGCAGCCTGAATTATCCTATGATCATATCATGATGCCCACAGTGTTAATGTAAATAGGGAAAATCAGGTCGCTTGATTAAAAATGTGAGTCACTCTTTTACTAGGTTTTTATCTGTCTACCTGGGAAACTTAAATTTCATCAAGGCTGGGAATTAATGCATTGTGCAACAGCTACCATGTGCTTATTTATTGTGCAGTCACTTTTGGTGTTTGTCAGCTTTCTCCCATAAGAAGTGCGGTACATTTCGTGCCTACTAAGAATGTCTCAATGGCCTTTGTTCCTCCAGAATCATGTAGTTACATGTCTTGCACTAGAAATTATATCCTAATGCACTAATGCATCAGGACTTTAGTGTAGCTGGTGAGGTATTAATTCCCACACATATTGCTGCACATTTTATCCTACTCATACAGATGTCTGGGATTTCTCACAGAAAATATTGGTAATACTGATTAGGATCAAGTTGAGAATTCATGTAAACAGGAATATTGACATTAGCTATTATTTGACATTATGATAACAGGAACCATTGCATTTACTGATTTAGTGCTTTGGTAAAGACAAACACACGTATTTAGAACCTCATAAAGCATTGCTTTCATGCTGGTTTGGAAAAATCCTTTCTGCCTGCTTGCAAAACTGTGTTTTGTCACAAGAGGGCAGTGTTATAACACATAACAGACCGAGTGTCGACAGTGCTTGATACTGAAATGGCTATTCCGAAAATTATATTCGACTATTTGCCATACACCTGTTTTAAAGAGTTTGGCCAGACAAAATGTCTCTGTTACTGTTAGTTCTGTTACAGTGAAGTGATAAAATATGCTAGTGGTGCTGGTAATTTCATTGGAATGCCATTGGAATGGATACAGAGATCTGAATGGGTATGGATTGCCCATCCAATACATCCAATGGTGTCTGGTGTGCTTTTTATGCAAACTAGGAATTTTCTCGGTATTCGACAACCAAGAAGAGACTGAAGAGGACTTTTTTAAGGTAAAAATGTCCCACCGTGAATTGCAGAGATAACTGTAATTAACTGTTTTGGTCTTTGCTTGTTTGTAACAAACACCCTGATAAATATTGTATTTAAAAGTCACAGAAAGACATAGTTAAGTCACCTTCAAAAGAAACAGAAAATGCAGCCTCTGTAGAATCTCTCAGAAAAATGTCTTTACTCTCAATTATAAACAGGTTCTGACTTTAATTTTTATTTGGTACCTAATGTTATGAGAGATATATAGTAATAAAAGTTCCTCTTAGAGATATTCCTGGTTAGGTGTTGTCTTAAAAATACTGCTGACTGCCTTGTGTATGTTTGATTTTTTGAACTCTGTTTTGAAAATGAACAAAGTTGGCAATGTTTCAGAATAAGGCTGGGAATAAATGCTTTATGACAGAAGCATCAGTGCTACATCATTGTCAGATTCTGCAACATTGTAATTTACTGAGATTCAGTGCCTTTTACCCCAAATGACTCAGATTTATATTCCTATTCGATGAAATGAGAAGGAATGAAGAGAAGAAAGGCAATGGCCAAACAGCAGTTTGATCTGCAGTTTTGCTGTAGTTTCCCAGCTGAATCACAGTGTGTGGTGGGGCCTGTTGCCAGCTTATCTCGCTTGTGTTTTGGTGGAGTTTTTTTAAGCTGATCGATTTTTAAAAGCAGACCAAACTGAACACAGGGCATTGACTTAAACAATTAGTCTCTTTTAGAAAAGCTTTAAAGGAGGAGCTGTGAGTGCTTGGATGGTACAGCAGTGTCAGCTGTAAGAAGATGCAGAGGACTGGGAGTAAAAAGTTAGTGGGGCTGCTGAGAAGAATGATTGTGAAGAAAGATATTCATATGTCCACATAAGAGCTAGAAGAATTTCATGGCTGTTTGAAACTGAGGGCAAAGGAGGTATGTGATAGGATGAAGTAGCGACAGGGAAAGGGATTTAAACAGGACAGTTCTTGCAGTACTGCTTTCTGCATGTGAATGCCATTATGTGTGCATGTAAATAGCCATTATGTATTTTGGAAATAACCTGCGTGAAGTTGCCACATAGGTTTGTACAGTAGTTTGTAGTGTAGTGTAAATATGCCCAAACTTGACTTGAAGTGTTTAGTTTCACCATGAGAACTGCTTTACTCATCGTAACACAGAGATTAGCTGGACTAATACTCAGCTGCGAAGCAGGGTGAGCTCATGCTCAGCTCCACAGTGTCATGGTTCTGCTAATTTTGTTTTTTAACTTCGCTTATTGAAAGTTAATACAGAAAAATCAATTCACTTTTCTCTGCCAGGTGACCTAGGAAAAAGTCCAAGGCATTGCAGGTAGTTTTTAGAAGATCAGATAGAAAGAAATGGGAATAATGAGTATGTTATTGCAGTATAGTTACCCTGAACCATAAATATTTTAATTAGGTACTAGAAGAGAAGCTGATCACAGTCTTTCTAGAAGCATAATGCCTCCTTTGAGCAAATCACCTTGTCTTGTGTAAAGAGGATGGCCTAAAATATGTTTACAGGATACAGTTTTAGTGTGGGAAGGTATTTCTGATATTGTTAGAAGCAGTTTGATAAGGGGTGCTATATGAATGGCTGAATCACTCCAGTAAAGGTAGTGGAACAGAAAAAGCACTTCATAGATAGTTTACTTTCATGTATATCCTTGGTTTCTCATTATCAAAGGAAATTTTTGCTGAGGACAAACTGAACTGTGTCAAAGTAATAATAAGCAAACTTCTCAAATTGCCAGCTTTTGCAAATCTCGGGTTAAACATGGAGATGGTATGGTGTCCTAGAGGGACACAGGTGCAGAGGTGAGATAAAGGTGCAAGGTATGGGAAAATGATGAAATTAAAAATAAACTAGCTACATCAACTCCCTTATAAACCCAAAGTGCTGAATAAACTAAAATTTCAAAGAAATGTCCTTAATCCCTTTGAGCCTGGAATCTTGTAATTTTTTCCCTATTTTCTTCATTTCTCTTTCAGACACTGTGATTTTTATTTACACACAGTACAAAAATTCTGGTTGCCAGGTTGAAAAACAGAAGGTGTCACAAGTCAGGAAGGAGCATGTGGGGATGAGTGTTGTGATGGTGGGGGAGGGAATAAGGTAAAGCCTTGTTTATGATTTTCATCCATTCCATAGAGTCGTCTCATGAATTCAAGAATGTTTTAGATTGATGGGGGGGTGATGGGGAGGTTTAACAAATCTGTCACTGCATGTGTCTCACTTGGCAGTAACAGTCAGTGAAACTGAATACACAAACAGCCTCTGAATGCTACCGTTTTTTAAGTCTAATACTGCCTTTTAAATAGCTATTTGAATGTTAGCTGGTTAGCAGCAGCTAGAACCCCCTGCTGCTTCTGGGATTGCAGAGGGGAACAGCAAACTGAGTTTTGAGCTGCCAGCAATCCTCCTGAAGTCTACACTGAACTGCGGGAGATTCTTGAGTGTAAGATTAGCAGGTGTAATACAAAGCACACCTGATTCCCCAGGAGGCTGGAGGTGTATAAACAAGGGACAGCGAGAAAATGGGGCTCTGAAGTCTTGAAGAAGACATAAGGTCCTTCTCCCTAGCTACATGTGAAACTGCATCTCTATGGAGAACAGTGATGGCTGGGGAAAAAACCTGAAAGGACTTCATAGAAGCTTGGGCTTTCATTTAGTGAATGTAGGTAGACCATTCCAGCCTCTTGACCTAACACCCCACAGTGTTAATTTATTTCTCCAGCTGAACAGCTGCCTCATCAGAATTGTAAACAGTCAAAAGAAGGTGAAGTGTTCCAAATGACTTCTACTTTTTTGGAAGGAACGGGGAGGGAGTGAGAAAAAAGTTGGAAAATGTAAACACTTTTTATGATCCACCTAATGGAAAAGTTTCTTTTATGCCAGGCTGTTTGGTTGTCCTGCCCTCAAGAGATTTTTTTTTATCTGAACTTTCTGAATAGAGTTGAGAAGAATGTACTGGACATTTGGAGATCAAATTTTGTGGGCACATTTTCTTTGTAGCTCCTTTGAGTGCAGTTGTGAGTCTGGTAGCACGCATATAGTGTTTCAGCTCTGAAAGGTGAGCTTGTTAAGGCAGAACTTTAGTGTTTAACCTATACTATAGTCTGTTTGCAGAGACCTCTATTTAGCTGCCTAGGTGCTCATTCCCAAATATTCTTTCTGTTAACAAAACCTGTTCTTATTTGCCTTCCTTGAAAATTTATTTCTGACAGTTGTTAAGTTCTTCCTAGATCCTTTCTGAGACGTAATTGATTTTGTTTTCCTGAACATATAATTTTATGTGGTAACATCTGTGTAAGAGCAATTTGGTATGGTTCAGGGAACTGAACTATTATGGGCTTTTGTCTTTGTATTGCAATTATAAAGCTACTAACTTGATCTTAATAACATTTGCCTATTACAACTTATTAGATGCATGAAAGGAAAACAGTGCAATTTTAAGCACAGCAAATGATGCTGAAATGTGCTCCTGTGTCTCTCTTGGATTATCAACCAAAAGGATAACAAAAGTTTCTGCTTTAATTTTTTGTAGGCATTGCATGAATTCTACATTTTAGAATTCAACTGAATTTCTCAGGTTGTATCAAATAAAGTTAGCATGTGCTTTTATATATTTATATGTATTGGTGTGCTCAGAAGCATAGCAACTTGTAAGCCTAGAATAGAACATGGATCTAAAGATCTTGATTCAGCAAGTTCTTTAATTGCTACTAGTCTTAATTTTTTGTCTGCAGTAGCTCATAATTTCTACTGGAACTATTACAGAAGAGTTCCTGGCCAAGGGAGACTCCTACAGACATCTTTCAATCACATGAATGACATGTGCTCGTATAGACTCTTTTGAAGTGGACTTTACTGCTTGTTTGGGACCCTTCTGAATACTGTATACATGGATATGACTGGGTTGTTTGGACTTTAATAGTTTCCTTGAAATTCCTGAATTATGAAAATAATAATTTTTTTGGTCTGGTACTTAATTGGCAAAGATCCATTAGCAACTGAGAGATTAACTGGCATTTTCAACAGAGAGGCTGAGAGAGTTGGTTAAACTGTACAACTGCATTGCTCACAGAGCTTGTACAACAAAGAAATTAATTATAAATACAAAAGGATATTATAACTGAAAGTTATGTTTACTGAGAAAACATAACATGCAAATTTTCTTTCTGATGAGGGTAGCCTATGTAGGACAGAAATTTATATTCCAAGACTGTGTTTCTGACTCTAGTTACCTTCTCATCACCTCTGAGATTTCTAAAGATCTCATCATCACAGCAGTGTTGAGACGCAGATGAACAGAGGCCATGCTTTCTTCCAAACCTGAAGGTGACTCTTATGTTCTCAGCTTCGCAGAGGGAAATGTCTGGTTCAACTGATGGTTATAGAGAACAGAAATCCTGCTTGTTTCCACATTAATGCTTCCCATGTTGTTAATCAGCATATGATTTTTTTTTTGTTGGCACTTTAATTAACTTTCTTTTGAAGCAGATTGATGGAGAATCTTAAGGTAGTGGTTTTAGAAAATGTGACACAAAGACTCTTAAAACATCCCAGATTATTTGATATCTGTCCTTTTTTTTTTTGGTTTAAAGGATGCTGTGACAATATGCACTCTGGGAATAGGAACTGCTTTTGGAGAGTCCATTCTGGATAACACTCCTCGCCATGCTACCATCGTTACCAGAGAACATAGTGAGCTCCTTCGAATTGAGCAGAAGGACTTTAAAGCACTTTGGGAGGTAAATTCAGATTTAATTGCAGTTATTGCAGAAAAAAATTACTTAAAAGGTTAAGTGTTTGTAGTGGAATAGAAGCACATTTATACTGTAAGCAAAGTATAATTCTTTCATATTAGTTTGGAAAAAAAAAAGTTTTTACTTCTGTTTAGTGCTTAATATTCTGCATGATTGCATATTCCTGTATTTCTTTTTTGTAGGCCTCTTCTAATGAAATAACTTAAGTGAAATTTCTGCTAGAATTTATTTGTATATGGCAGGTGTTGCTTTCTTAGCCTTAAACTTGCTTTTATTGCCAGTATTTATGAGGAGATCTATCCTTAATATACTCTGAAATTTTAAATTATTCTCCTTTACTCTTTTCTCATCACCAGCTGTAAAGGGTTTAGAATTTGCAGATGGATCAAGATCACTTAAAAATTAACTTACTGATTACATGTGAATTCCCTTAAAACTTTCCTTTGTGGAGAACATAGTGCTGAGGTTCTTCATTCTGTAATCTGCGTGTACTTTGGTATCCACTCAGAGAAGGCTTCGTTAACATGTTACTGTGGAAAGTTACTGAACTTGAGTCTGTCTGCATCTTTGTAAGCATTACATTTGGTTTGAAAAGTGTTCTGGTTCCTTTAGGCCTGGCCTACACTATTGCCAATTTGTACTGCCAGCTTGTTTTAAATGGGAACTGTACAAGTGTAGGTGCTGTGTAGAGCTGTCAGATGCTGTGACAATGTCCTAAAATTGCAGGTCTAGGGACATTAACTATATTTAAGAAATAGATGCTGGTTGTAAGATTTTAGTTCAGCTTCTCTCCTGAGTGCAGACAGATGGATTTATTTCTTTTGCTTTCTCTTGAGAAAGAGCAGTATTATACTCCAAATAATTGTCCTAAAGCAGTACTAAAGTCAGAATAAAAATCAAATCCGCAATTAGCCACACTGATAGAGGAAACAGCACTCCCATCACCTATCTGCAAATATGTTACCGTGAGCATAATTAATGGTGCAGCATGACCGAGGTATGAAGGAGCTCTGTGTGAATGAAACATGCTTGCCGTTAATGCTCTGACAATATTAGATATCATTCTTTACATTGCATAGTCATGATTTGTACTGGGTTTTTTGGCAAGTTCTACAGCTAAAATAAAATGCTACTAAGGTCTTGTAGCAAATTTGAAGAATTTGACAAGGCAGTATTTTTCTGCAGTTCATAATAATTTTTTCTCTACAGCAACTGCATTATAGTTTTAGGCCTTGACATTAAAAGATTAAATATGCCAGTGGTCTCATCAGTTTTAACAGATGCATCACTTGCCAGTGGTCAGAAACTTGATACTGAAGATAGGGCTTTACAAGATAATGATGGAGGAGAATAAATCCAGTTGTAGGTTTCCCCAGTAGCGTTTTTAAAAAGAAATCACTTTTAATTGATACAAGCACACTCATTTCTCCTATGTATATGAACTTCCTGCTAAGCATTCAGAGGCTGTTGTTTTCCTGTCAGGATTATTGAGGGAGTGGAGGTTAAGTTCCCTTCTTAACATTTTTGAAGTTGTTTTAAAACAAAAATGCCAACGTCATTTGCTCTTTAATCACCAATACAGTGTTGTTTCTAGTGGTTTTTGTGAGTTTTTTTATGATAGATGCTTTGGGGAAAGGTCATGTGTGTTGGAAGTATTGAGAGTGCTCATAGGAAGCTTTAGCACACAACTTGTATGCTGCAGCTTTTATGAAATTGTGCAGTAGAACATGTCACAAATGCTGCAGGTGTCAGTCACAGACCACGGTTTAGGTTTGTGGTGCATATATGCCTTTTGTGCCATTCTACAGTGAACTTTTGATATATTTTGGTGTGCTTGCTTTCAAGGAGGCTATCCCTGTGCTCTCCGTAGAAAACTATGTCATGAAATACAGCTTTGCTGCTTAGTCTGAGGTAGAATTAAGTTGTTCATTTTTTCAAGGCAGTATTTATTT
>JAWWES010000171.1:20905571-21000722 GCA_035583135.1 Lophotriccus pileatus
GGCTCGAAGGCCTTATCTGCATATGCGGGTAAGGACCTTCCCCGGCTCTTCGTTCGCGAAGACGGGCCATTAAAAAAAAATACAGTGAACTTTTGATATATTTTGGTGTGCTTGCTTTCAAGGAGGCTATCCCTGTGCTCTCCGTAGAAAATTATGTCATGAAATACAGCTTTGCTGCTTAGTCTGAGGTAGAATTAAGTTGTTCATTTTTTCAAGGCAGTATTTATTTCCTTACAATCTGCTCATCCCAGAGCCTGCATAAGCTGCAGCTAAGGTATGATAAACTGAAAATGTTTAAAACAGACAGAAAATTATTTAAGAAAATTCCTCCAAAATATGCTAACAATATGCTAACCCTAACAATAATAATAGTAATAGTAATAATAATAATAATAATAATAATGTTATTGTTACCTGAAGAAAAGTAAATACTTTTCTAAAGAGAGACTTTTTTAATGTTATGGATGCTGCTTTGTTCTCTCTGCCTTATCCTAAGATTCATCTTTACTATGACAGTCCATATGGGGAAATTGTTGTTGGTACTATGACATGCCATTCAGATTTGGTTTAATTTGGTTTTAATGAAAACACACACAAAGTCAAGAATAGATAATTGATATTTAATATCAGTGGTACCATGGAAAAATGGGAAAAGGCAGCAATGTCAGTGTCATTACAATCCAGATATGGTAAAAACTAAAATCTACTACATGCAAATTTCAACTTTCCATATAATGACAATTTAATTAATGAGAGAAGTAGTTTATCCAGAAAAAATACTGTTGAATAATTCCAAAGCAATGCAATCCTGTATTATAAGAACAAACTAAATAGTTTGTGAGGTGGGAATTCTTAAAATGGTTACAGGTTTTACATATGTAGGATTTTTATGATTACTAATAAAAGGAAAAAATACATTTTATACATTATTTTTTCATTCGTTTGTCTGTTTTTTCCCAGGAAATTTACTTTTGTGGAAATTCACTTTTTTTGCTCTTTTGAGGGAAAGAACAAATCAAAACTCTGTTGGCCAGTTAAAGATTTTTGACCTACAGAGCACGGAAAACCCAATACTGTAATTTTTAATATTCTTTCTTATTTTTAAATTGTGAATGTAATTTTGAAACATGAACCAGCATTCATTGATTCAGTATTGACAATAATGTATTGGGCAACTAATCTGAAATGCTAGGGCTAAGAGCTATGAACTATCTTCCTTTATAGTAAGAAGTTTTTAGTACTGAAACCTACTGATGAACTTCACATTTGCAACACACATTTATATTGCTTATGAAACTTTTAGTATCTTTTGAAACTAGATTTTAAGAGAGAGAAAGATATAATACCTATCTATAAACTTCTAAGTTTAGAAAGAATCTTCAGAATCTCTGGAACTTCATGTTGTGAATTTGCAGACTTTTTGAGTTTTGTTTAAATTGAAAAGTAACTTATCCTGTATTAGCTGTATTGCTCTAAGAAACTATTGTATTGGCAGAATGAATCACAGATCAGATGTGGTTTATTGACATATTTAATACACAATATACAGCAAAGTTACTTTCTTTGAGTACTATGGCAATTGAATCTATACCTGAAAAAGAGAGCCACTACTAAACAGACATTTTTTTTTTAATCATTATTCTTCTGTCAGTTTTGTGAATTTAAGTACTTTTTGAGGAAAAGGTAGGGTATTCTTTACAAAAAATATAGTAAGATGTCTTCTGTAATACACAGAGCCCCATATTCAATCAGCCCTTTAAGTACAGAAAGATTTCATATGACCTTCAGTTCTAACAGTCAGGGAATGCTGGTCAAAACAAATGATAGTGTCCTGAGAACAACAATTACCAGTTAAAAGGGCACAGAATTGTCTCTAGTGGCCATGTCTGTTGCAGTAGCATCCTGTTTGGGCACAAGAAGTGTTGAACTGTGCTTACTCATCCTTGGGGACGTGTCTGTCAACAGCTGTTACAGCAGATTAGAGGTGATGAAATCTCTGATTAGATTCTCACAAGCTTAACACTGTTCCCTGATGAAGAAGCTCTAGGAGGTTGTGGGAGTCACTGGGATGTGCCTTTATGCACCAATTGTCCCTGGCTTTGGTCTCTGAGGAGCACTGACAAACATGAAAAAAAGGTACTGGATACTGTAGACTTCCAAGATACTGTGTGAATTTTGAGGAAAAGGCACTATTTGTGTTGATAAATACTTGCTTTCCTTCTTTAACATGGATAAGTGTGATTGTGGTGCTAGCTACCTTGCCCAAAAATCTGTTCCAAAGCACAAAGGAAAATACATCCAAAAATAAATATGAAAGCAGAAGACTATACGTGAGGAGCTCTGGTCATGCACATCCTGTTGGGCCACTGGCTTGCTCCACCCCTAATAGCTGGCTTCTTTTAAACAGAGCAGGAGTGAAATGAATTCATTTGAGCAGTGTGATCATTATGAACTTCTCCATAGTTCATCCTCAAGCTTTGTCCTTTCATACAGTTGCAAACTGATTCAAACCCCGACAGGAAGGGAGTGAATCTGCTGAGAGGTGACTTATTTTTAGAGGTCTTTCCTACCACAGTGTATTACTCAGCCTTCCTTGGATAACACACAAATAACCAATTTCCTCTTGTGTGGAATAAGATTATGTTAGAAGTTACTGAACATGCCTTGAAAAACACCTCAGCTTAAGTAAATGAAGAACAGCTCTTACTTCGCTATGCAGTAACTTTGGAGAGAGGGAGGCTTGGCCCCTGTAAGGTCAGAATGAATATTTAATTTTTTTTTTTAAATTCACATTCAGCAGCACTTACACATCTTGTAGTCTGGTAAGTGTACTGTAACTTCTTGCTTTTGCCCTTTTAATGTTTCTTCAGTAGCCCTCATCAGACTTCACTGCTCTGTAATGACAGCTTTGAGAGAAGCATCTTTCCTACCAACTTTGTTTTTTGAGCATTGTGAATGTTAGTTTATAATGAGCTAGTTCAAAACCAGATCTGTCAGAACAGAAGAAATTTTACATGCTATTCCAATAGAATGCTGTGTAGGAAATAAATGTATGAAATGGCATGTTGTAGCACTGTTCACTGAGGTTTCTGAATAAGGCTTAAGTTCATCAGAATTGAGACCACAACTCTCAATGCATTTGCATGGAAGTTTGTTGCTTTAAAGTGTGTCTAATCACACGCTTCACATCAAGGTATAATACAGTCTTATGCCTCGTTTATGTGCTGGGATTATGGCAGTAGGAATTATGAAGGCACTGTAAAAATACATTAATTAATATGAATGTAAGGATATTCATTTGGTCTATCCATTTGTCCATATTTTAAGTACATTGTTTATCAAAGGATGTTACTATGTCATGGTGTTTTGCAGTGTAACACAGTAGTAGTATTTCCTTTTCCTTGCCTTAGGCTGTTGGAAAATATGTATTGCATTGTTACTTGAGAATGTTCTTGCTTCTTTCTTTAAGAGACTTCTGAATACTTCAACATGTGTAAGGAGTATTAGAAATCTCATGTAAATGTCAGTACTTTCTAATACACCTTTTCACCAATGAGTATTCCATACTAGAAATTCTTTCCAGTTCATTTGAGTGAGAGATTAAATTTGAACTGAGAAATGAAATATTGAAAGGGGGGAATCAAAGAAAAAAAATCAGATTCATGTCCAGCCCCTTAACCATCAGCTTGATTTATGATATACCACTCTGCCCGTTTATTGCCCAGTAGTCAATTGCAGAAGTCTTTGCTCTGATTTACAGATTTCCCATAGGCAAACAGAGTAGAGGTATGAAACTATAGTTAATAAAATACAGAATATTTAGCTTTGCAGGATGGGTGATCATGTGATTTAAAATAGTGAAGTGCTTGGAGACCCACAAAAGTATAAAAAGGTGGTCATGGAACACTCAGCTGTCTTTGCCCGCTTCATGTCACACTCTCCGTTGACTGCTCAAACGATCCCATGATGATTTGTCTCTCTAATGGTGTTTTATTGTAAAAGTGATCAAATTGTGGTAGCCTGCATTTTCAGTGTAGCTGGAATACTGTGTTCACCAGCATCCCAAATAGGCACCTTGGCAGAATAAGAAAGAATTATTCCATGTTATGAGACACAGACTACAACCCAGAAGGAAGACATGAAAGGACCCAAGTGTGTGGAATGTGTTGCTTTATGGTGTCTGCAAAGCTGATAACCAATTCAAATTTGTATGCAAAGGAATAGAGCTTGTATGAGAGACATTGAAAAATGAAGTGATGATAGGCAAGAAGGAGATTTTTTTTCCTATAGGAACATATGGAAGGAAGAAGATTATAAAAAATGCCCCTACTCAGCTTTAGAATATGAGAGTAAACACAGAACTGGCAAGATGTGAGCAAAACTTTGAAAATAGCTATCATCCCTCCTTCATACCTTCTGTATTAATACTGATAAAGCATACAAGTGAATAGCAGGGAAAGATTCTGAAACTGTTATTATACCAAGGAGTACCAGATAGCACTTCCAGTTTTGCTGATGTGAATTGACCATGTTTCAAGTGAATACAACACAACTGCTTTGATCCACATGGTGCTAACTGGGGGCAGAGTCTGGCCTTTAGTGCTGCTGTTAGATTGGTTTTGACCATTTTTGTAATATTGTTTTAGCTTTTTCTCTTTATGCTTTGTCAAACATTTCTAACTTTAGGAAGTGATGCTCTGTCTAGTAAAGGAGATTTTAAACAAGTATGAAACAGCATTTTGTCCTTGGTAGCCAAACACATCAGAACGAGCCACATTTGTCAGCATAACAACACAGTGACTGCTGCTTTCATGCAGGTGTATTAGTCACTTCATATTTTAAGAATGGATGCAAATTTTATGAACACTGTTTATGACAGTGTTATCTCCTGAAGTAACCTTCCTGGCCACTGGCTGTAGAGAAAGTTATGTAGGAACTAGATTTTTCCATTCAATAATGCAGGTTTTGTCTTGATGTGATAGGTACTGATGGAAGTGTACAAGTGTTTTGATAGAGTCTTGCTATGAAATTTTCTTTGCTATGTAATGGCATCGTGGCTGAAAAGTTCATAATCAATAATTATCCACTTTGTTTCAGATAATTTGCTATGTCACTATGCATGATATTCAGTATTGCCAATGAAGCAGAATTCTTGCAGAAGATCCAGTTAGTTTTAACTCTGAGTGTCCCTTTTTTTTGTTGTTATCCTTGTTTTAAGGTGACAGACAGTGGCACTTCAGATACCCCTTAAGCAACTGAAAATACTGAAAAATAAGAAGCTGGGTGGAAAGGCCTGATCCTTCCTTGTGTCTCTCTTCAGCAAACTTTCCTGATGCATGTTGTTGTCTGTCAACCCTACAGTCAATTTGCATCTCAGTCTCCCAGTTTATTCTGAATTTCAATAGCAACATTTTGTGACTGTCACTGATCACTGTGTGAGGTGGAATAAGTCTGTGTAGATGTGATTTCTCTTAAGCCATCCTACCACGTCATTGCTTTTAGGTGCAATTCTGAATCACTGTTATAATGACCATCAGATTGAAGCCCCCTGTTGAATCCTGTTATACCAGATAAACTATGCAAAAAGATATTGTCATTCCTGTTTACAGCCCTTGTAAATGTTTATATGTTTATTAGCACTTCAAAAGGTCTTAAATTATATTGCAGAAAGCTTCACTTATTTGAGGTTTCTTCTTTGATAAAAAGGAATAGAAACATCCAGAAAGAGTGTCAGTCTCCCTGTTAAGTAATGCCTTTATTGGTTTTCTCATATATTATCATGGTTAGAGGTAAAGTTGAAAAATATGAATTCATCTGATTTTCAAGAAAGTAAATTATTTTGATTAATTTTTAAAATATTTAAATTACAGAAGAACATCTGACAAACTGAAATGTATACATTTAAAATCTGCAGATGTTTTTCAGGCTGCAATTTTTCTTGAAAGCTTTACTGCCAAACTTGCACTTTCTATAACCAGCTTTTTTATTAGCAAAGAAAGTGCTTTTCATCCTCAGCAGATTGTATTATTAAATGTGGTATCTCTAAGCCTGATGTGCTAAATGGCAAAAACATATATGCAAAACACAACTGGGAGCCTATGAATATTATTTCAAGATACAAATTTCTGGTCTCTCATTAGTTCATTTTTATTAGGTAAAAATGGCTTTCATAGAAGAATCATAAGATTTGAAGCTTATAAACTAGATTCTGGCTTTTTCCCCAACATACATTTTAACTATCAAATATCTATCTGATTCTCATCTGCCACAGAGAGAAAAAATGCGTAACAGAATTATATCTTTGCAGATATGTGTGTGTGTAGATGTTACTGCATTAATTTAGATTTGCCTTGTCAAACTTCTTTGTCAGATTGCCTGGAGCTTTTGTTCTAGCTGAGTTTGTGGCTGGCAGTGTCCTTTCCTGCCTTAGAGTGGATACCAAAGTGATCAACTACACAGGGCTTGGCTTACACTTCTCAGTTTCTGGATTTGACACATATTGTTCTTCACTGTGGGGCCATAATGTGAATGAGGTTATTTTGGAGATTGACCCTTTCTGATCTTCTGTCCAGTGTTATCATCTCAGTCCTTCATTTCTTTTCAGATGAGTTGTGCTTTTTCTTCCTTGCACAAGAGGTTAATCTGTTATTACTGTTTGCCTCCAGGTTATTGAAAAAAATAGTAAGCCCTTAGAAGCTTCCTTTTAACACTGAGTTTTTGTTGCTTTACAGCAGTTGATGTGGTTGTGTGTGCTGTAGAGTTGCATACTACATTTGAATGGGTGCTTTCTGCGTGTACTGTATAATGGGTGAGGCAAATAATGTGATACCATTTCTTAGATCAATGGATGTGTTTTAATATTGACATTTTAAAAATCCATTAGCTTAAACCTGCCAGCATTAAAAAAATTTAGAGATCTTAGACAATGAGATCTGTGGCAGTGGAAGATCTTATGCAGATTGACACAAACTGAAAGCATGGCTATTGTATCATAATATATATTATTACTTTTCATTCTCACAGTTTTGTGACAATTTATAAAGTATTTTGTAAAAATATTGTAAAAGTGTTCACTTTGAGGTAGCAAGAAAAATGAAATCTACAAGTCCTGTTTAGTGGAATGTAAATTCTTCTTTCCTTATGGAAGCACTCCCTTGAATGAGCATTCATCAACTTAAAACTCTAAACAAGCCAAACCTCAGACATTATCAATTTATTAGGTATATGGATTAATAAATGGGTTCAAAAAGAGAGTGCTCTTTGCTTGCCTTAGATAATACGGTTCTGATAGATGTCTTTTCCTGGTCATAAGCAGAGCTGTAAAGTTCAGTGTTTGCCCTTTCCCTTAGTCTGGTTTCTCCTCTCTTTTCATCCGTGGTGAAACACTACCATATTGAAATCAGTGAACATTGTGAGATTTCAACACAGATAGTTACTAATTGCTTTCTTCTCCTTCTATGATATGCAGCACAAGCTGATGGCAGCAGGTTTAAATTCTCTTTAATCTTGTCCATTCTGTAATAGCTTCTATCCGCTATAGACGTAGCTGGTATGACGTGAGAGCAAGAGGCTGGAATCACTCAAATGATTTTGTGGTGGCTTAGTAGTTCAGGGGTGCTTAACAAAAGGGCTAGCCCAATCCCTGTACTGAGGTAAATTGTATCAAAGCCTTACAAATTCTAGGCATCCCAGAGGTACACTTAAAAAGAAGATATAGAAAACTAAGAACTGAACATGGAATATTTCTCCTGTAGAAGAAAATAAGAACTACAGGACTCATTCCCTCATCTTGTCATCTGTGCTGATTATGGCCAGTCCCAGATGTCAAGAAAAGAAAGAGATTTAACAAAAACCCCAAATTGTCTATGTACTTGATCTTGAATCAATTCTTCTTTCAATCTGAGCAGTAAAACTCCAGCAGTTACAGTTCTCAGGGTTAGTGGGTATTGCTCTAATTCCATTACTTCAGTGAGCTACAAAATTCCTAGAAATCTGTTCAAGAGCAATTAGAAAGGGCCTGCAGGCCTTCAGAAATGTTTAAGTCTCAAGGGGGTTTATGGAACAACGTGTTCACGGATGATTTTTTTCATTTTGGTGGATGGTTATAAATGTCACAAATACTCAAGAAGAGCACATCTTCTAAGGCATGTATTCCATGTACTTTTAAACTATGTAATGCATTGGATGTTCACAAAATTTGTGTTTTCATCTAGTGTTTCTGTTACAGGCTGTTGTTGAGTGCAGTGGTTTAGCGGAATATGTGAATTCATACCAACAGTCTGATGTGATGCTTCAGGCTTGATTTCTTTATCGTTCATCCTGTGACTGATAAGACCATTAGTGTGTATTTCCTCTGAACTCTGCTTAAAATACTTTCTCAGTTAAATCCCAAGTGAAGAAGTTAAAGCTGAAACTCACAAATAAAAGTTTACATGCTAGATATCTTCTGACTGAACTTTACTTCTGTTCATTTTAAATTACCCTGATAAAATACTCTTCCTTCTAGATGCTGTACATAGCTCTAAGCCAGACTTGTATAACATTTGTTTGAGGGTGATAATCAGCATTTAAAATTAAGCCTTGCCATCCTACATTTGGTACTTACTGGTATAATTCAACTTGCTTACATTTTAACCTCTGATCATTTTCTGAGTAATTTCTATTTAATTTTGCATTCCATAGCTATGCTGACATTTGAAAAATATCTTTTCTGGCTACCAATGCAAACCAGTTTCCTGAAATATTAACCAAAGTATACAAACAAACTCTATTCTGTTAATTCCCACAAAACCCTATCCACATTTTCCTGAGTAGAGGTTAGTGGAATTGGATACAATATAATAGTTTTGTTTTAGCATAATAAAAATATGCATTACAATATGATTTTTGTATGACCTAGTCTTTGAGAAACTGAGTCCTTCAAAGAAGTCATGCTGTTCTGAAAGGACTGAGTTATAAAGGAACTTGTTTGAGTAACTTAGGCTTTTATGCTTAATTCTCTCTGGGGATAATGTTGGAGACTCTCAGTACAATTAAGGAAAGATTAAAAGCTCAGTACAGACTTATTTTCTTTTTTCTTTCTTTCTGCCAATACCCTTCAAGCCTGTATCCTCTCTAGAAGCATGAAACATTTTTCAAATGCCTTTTTTCTTTCTGCCATCATTTCCCAGGCAGTTTTCTGATATCTGTCTCTTCCACAGATTTATTAATATAGTTACTCTTTCTGCATTTGTCACTTTTGTTCCTGCTATCACGTAATGGAAGCTTTGTTGATCTCTGGTTGCGAGTTCACTGTGTATTTTTCCTTAGGTCTATCTGTGACATTTAGATCTTACTAGTTAATCAGGAACCACAAAGCAGTTGAATTATGCCATCACTTAGAATTTCTTAGTACAGTTGCTCTGCAGAGCTAAAGGAGTGAAATGTAGTAAAAGAGTAGACAATTAAGCAGATATGTCTGAGTACACTGATGGAGTAGGAGACTTGATTACTGTACCCATTTTACAAAATGTGTTACTAAAGAAGAGCTACACTTCAATCTGAGCATGGCACAGCTGAGTCATTTACCTATGCTGTTGCTGTGGTATGGAAAGATTATATGCTTTGAGGTTAAAACAGAAGTTCACATCGAAACTCTTATCTTTGCAGGTTTTTTCTGCCTGATGTATTTACACACAACTGCCCTATAGAGGGTATTACTTCCATCTGATCTCATATACAAAAAGTACTTGGTGATGCTTTATTCTGTTTATTCTATACTTTTCCTATTTTAACAGCAGAATATGTACTTTTCTCCTTTTTAACCTTTCTGAAGAATTACTTGGCATTTGACTTCAGAAACTGATGTATATGCTACCAATCAGGTCATAAGTATTGATACTTTAGTGCATCGTTCTCACTTTGCACCTGAAATTATATAAAGGAGTGAGGCAGAGAAAATCCATACTGTTAATCCAAGTATGGTTACAAAATGGTAGGTGAATTACCTTTACTTGTATCCATTAAGTGGACAATGTCTTTGGATAAGAATTGAGTTAATCTGTATTGAATACAATGTAATAAATGGTTGTGATAGCCCAAAGCAGACCAAGAGATATATTTTCCCTCCTTATTTAACAAAATAATTCATACTGCTAGTATGAAGTTTCTTCTTTTTAATGTGGAAATAAACAACCTGCAAAACAGCCCAACCCTTGGGAAGCTGTTCTGTTGCAAGTAACTTCTGCAGGGAGATGGAGAGCTACTTTATATGTGCCTACTCCCCTGTGGTAGAACAATGTCAAAGCTCACTCTCTGTGGTAGTATGTATGTGAAAAATAATATCAAATGTCTAGAAAAAACTAGATTTTTGATGTGATTGACTATTTATTCTTCCTTGTCCCCAGCTAAAGCAAAGCCTTAGTGTGTTTCTTCTGTCTTCACCAATTAACATTCTGATGGGTTTTGCTTTTAAGTGTACCTTTCCCACTAAAGCTCTCCAGTCTATATATGCATATATTCATTTTCTGGTAATGCTCCAGCCACATGTACAAATGAAAATTAATATTCTAAAATGCTAAAGAATACAGAAGGAGAAAGCAACTCTTACTTTGAAAGTCCTTAAAGTAATAATGAATGCTATCTTTATATAAGAAATGTTCTTTTTAAATGAGTGGGTTTGAATGTCTTGCTTTGTGTGAGTAGAACTTGCTAGAAAAGGTGCCCTTGTGACTGTCCCCAAAATCAATTTTCTCAGCATGACGAAAATATGTAGAAACATATATGGAAGTTTTGATACTATAGAAAGAAAATCTCTTAATGTTACTGGTTTTGTTTTCCAACTGTGCTGCATTACTGGTCATGACTGTGCTGCTTTCTTCAGTGGGTCCTTTATCTTGGCATTTTTACTGCCACAGCAATGGACATCTATTTACACTGGGCATTACTCACAAACTGCTGCATAAGAGAAGTGGGGCTAAGATATTCTTATTTTGTTAGATGCTCTGTATGGTGAGAGAGCAACAGCATGGGTTAAATATTAAAACAAGATGGTAGAGTTCCAGTAAGTTGTGTTTACTCTTGTTTTAAGTGAAACCTGTCTGCTTACACTAATTTCATTGCAATAATGGACAGTGGAATTTGCTGTGCCTGTGGCCAAACACTCCACATACTGTGTCTTCTGTCTTTTGCTCTGACCAATACCTTCTGTTTCAGGAAAGACTGTAGAAAAGCTTTCAAACTCTTTATGTTTTATAAAAATGGAGTGTAACAGTATACCATACTGTATAAGTAAAAACCTGTCGTGCTACTTCCTCATCAGTCTTCATGTATACGACGAGTTTTGTCCCTTCTTTTGGAAATAAAATGATGTCTTTATTTGAAGAGAGCTTTATTTCCATTTCTCTCATTCACACTCTCCATCTCCTCTCTGAAGGGTCCATACTGTATGCTCTCTAAAGTTTTGTTCTTTGCACATTTTAAGTATCCATGCCAAATGGCTTGTGAATGGGTGCTTCTTTTGGAGAAACATTCCACAGCCAAGTACATCACATGCTACTAACAAAGTTATTCTGATTTCCCCTCCAGAATTTGATTTCAGAGTTCATTCTTTGGTTCTTTTGTGTACTGCTTTCATCTCCCTTGCATGATTTCTCTCTTTATATCCTTCACTTTTTGCACACTGTGACCATATCTGTGTTTTGTCACAATTAAAAAATATAATCACATGACTTCTTAAATTACCTAAAATGCCACTGTGCTTCTTTGTGTGAGCTCTCTAGAACACAGAATTATGTGACCCTGCCTTTCATGTGTATCTGGAACATATCTAATCTGATGTTTACTATCAGTTTTACCTGCCACAACTTGATAACTGCTGACAGAAGAGTGTTTTGCCATTGTATTAAGAAAACCTGTCCCTAGTTAGGCTTATGTAGATAACTATACAGAGTTAGAAATGATGGCAGTGGGAGATGTGCTGTATACTCCCACTGTGTTCAGGATTATTGCTTCCTAGACTTTGCTAAGTCACTAGCTGTGTGCAAGTGATGTCTCCACTAAATTTTTCCAAGTGTTTTGTTCATGTTTTAAATCTTCTTTTCCAGTGTTTTCATGTTATCAAATTGTTTATTCTCCCTCTGCAATTATGAATAATAAAAAAAAATCAGAACTCATTCGTTTAGTAGTTCTTTAAACACCACCTTTTTATGTGTTGCCATATTTCATTATCTTTTGTTTGCAATCATTTAACTAGTTGCTAATTTTCATGACAGTGCTTCTACCCAAGGCATTTTCAGTTTTTTTAAATTAACTACGACTGTTAAATATTTTATTGATATCCAAGTATGTGGCAGCTACTACTGCTTCCACTACTTCAGTGATTCAAAAAAAAAACCCCACAACCCACATAACCACATTTAAAGCCTCCAACTTTGGTTAAATGAATTGGGAAAATTCACTCTCAAATGAAAGAAGGAAAAATGTATTAGAAAATAAGGTATTGGCAAGCATATATAATTTCAGTTATTTTTCTCTGTTACTCATGTGTTTTCATTTCTCTCCTAAGTTATCCCTAATTGTCCCAGGACAGAATTCACCCAGCATAAATTGGTGCAACCTGCATTCTATAATTCTTCAACACATCTGCTAACATTTAAATTAAAGAAAATTAACATTTTTATTTGCACTGCCTCACAATGACCTTTTAGTGTGATCATTGTTCTGCTACATTTGCCCCTCTATCAATATGTACATCGTTAAATAAATAAACCCCTAACTTCTGAATGACCTCCTGTCTCAGTCAACACTGTTGGCTACTCTGTATTCAGATAAAGTATTTATTTCCACATGTTGCAGATATGTTCTGGTGTTTGTGGAATGTCCCTTTGTGCCCATGTTGCAAGAAAGCGTGAGGAGGAGGGAGTGACCCCAAACTAACTTTCAACTTTACCTTTTTGCTTCACATCACATTTTGTTTTCCAGTCAAAAATTGTCTGGCTAACTGCTTAGTAGCATCTAATCAAGTTCAGGAAGATAAAGCAGAAATATAGTAATTATACACTGTATTCTGCAGAAGCTGCAACATTCAAAGCACACACGTTTGATTTCAATGACTAGTAGAAATTATTTCCAATCTCCTTCTGTGCAGAATTTCTGTAAATATTCAAGTGAAAGTATACTAAGCAACTTCATTCTGTCTTCAGAATGAAATAGCTCATCAGAAGTTTGATAATTAATGTTATGCTTCTCCTTCAGACATGACTGAAACAAGTAACTCTTGTTACTGTGCCCACTCAACAAATTTGATGCTTGTTGGCCTCCTGTCTGTTACTCATTTATGTTCTCACAGTGTCTGATTTCCAAAATGCAGTGATGTTAAAGAACCATAGCTCATTTTTCAATAACATTTTATTTCCTGATCCACCTCTTCTTTGGGCTCTTGAGTTCTTCCTAGTGCATGATTACATTTACCTTTTGCAGCACACTGCTTTGAGAAAACTGTCTTGTGCAGGTCCTGCTGATTGACATCACAGGGTGCCAGGAACCTGAAACTTACAAAAGCTTTTTTGCATAGAAAAATGAAAAAGAAAATGCACCAAGTATCATAAGTGCTCATTTAAAAAAAAATTTTCCTACCTGTATCCATCTAATATTTGATGCTTTAAATGAATCAGTTACTTGCATAAATAAGCATTCTAATATCTTATCTGTGGTTTTGGGAACCTGCATTTTTTACCTGCATGTACATTTTTGCTTGAAATTAAAGTGGGCTTGGAATCAAGTGTAAGTTAGAAATACATTTAAAACTCTGCTTTGTGTAATTTTTTCCTGAACAACACTCTCTTCACAAAACATTGCTTTTTTCATTCCCCCCCTCCCTGTTAGCTGTCTTCCCTTTTAGTAAGGTTTTAATGTGGTTTTTTTTTTTAAATAGAGGAATCATGTTTAATTAAAAGTCACTTGCATGTTTTCAATTATAGATGGTAGTTTGTTTGGCTGTACACTCTCAATTGCCTTCAGTAATTTCCTGTAGAAATACATACAGTCCATTTGCATGTTGAAGTATTAGTGTGTTGTTTCCATAGCTCGTGTGTAAAACTTGAGGAAACCACTGGGGCTTAGGAAGGACAGATGATGCTATTTGGTGGCAGTGACATGATGGCTGTTCTTTCTCCTCCTTGCTACATAGGTGTGTGTCACGTGAAACGTGAGGGGGTTACCCTACCCTTAGTGTGGGGAGATTTTCCCAACCAGTCCGTCCATATCCCATAAGGAGACCCTTCAGCGAACAGATTCACCGGACTGAGGATGATTCGACTGCCCTTTCCAGGGGGGCTAAGCCAACAGTGTGGAGACCCCTCAGTGGGTCTTCCCAATGTATTGTCCACTGCTGGCAACTGCTAAAGCACTCAGTCTAGCAGTTTATGTAATGACTCTCTTTATTAATACAAATTGTGACAGGTTAATAAGGTTCAAGGTTTGTCTGTGATAGTGTCTGACTGCAAAAATATGTTTAAAGCAATCTACTGTACTATAAAGCAGGCACACTCTGATCCTAAAAGCAGCATTTAACACACATAAAGTATAATTCCTACCCAATAGGTGTCCCCTATAGGGGGAAAGGACAGGTTCAGGCCATCAGCTGATCCGAGCAGTTTCAATGGAGTCTTCCTCAATTTCCCCCCTATTCTCAACATACTTTTATAGTATCTCTTTAGGTTTAAGTGGAGCTTGAGTGACGTTAGTCATAAGTGCTTTATCTCTGATTGATGTAAAATTTTCTCACTTCGCTTTGCCTGCTCATTGAGGGTGGTCGTATCTTGGCATCTGAGGAGAGGGATTTTGGCATAGTTGTTGGCTCAGCTGCAGGACACCTTCATCTATCTTCCTTGGTTAACAGGTACTACACACTCTTACCAACTACAGAGTACCACCATGATCCTCTCTCTGCAGGGACTTCTATGGAGGGAGACTGCAGTTTCTCCACTCCACTCCACTCCACTCCACTCCACCCTCCATCTCCTGTAGCAGATGTTTATCTCTGTGTAGGGAATCTTTGTCTAGCATGTTGACTGCGTTCCATCCAGAGACATGCAGCTGCATTTTACCTTATAGTTCTTAGTCTCCTCTAATTTTTAACCCTAGCCATTTCCCTGCAATATGTCATCAAACCAACATGTTGTTTCAGTTGATAACTGGGAGTTAAGCAAGTGGACCAGCAGTAATGTTACGTTCATACTTTTGCTTGACATAAATCAACGCTGATTGGTGTTGATTCCCAGCTTCATGGCCTCATGTAGTGTAGCAGAAAAAATATGTATTAACACATCCCAATTGATATATGTCAGAATTCCATTACAGATAAATCTGTTGTAGATTTTAGCTGCTGGAGGTAAGGTGGGAGGAGGTTTTTTATTGCACCATGTATTAAAACCAGAGCTTGTTTGGTCTACTGAAATAAATTCTATGTTCAATCCAAGTGGAACATAGTCTATATGGTTCTGCTCACCCATGTTCTGCTCACTGAGATGAACTCAAACAGGGATAGATGCAGAGGAGGACTACTATGGTAAGGGAGATGGACAGTGTATTTTATGTGATAAGACTAAAACAGCATGTCTTGGTTAGTCTGTTGACATGAAAGTTGATATGGAGTACAGTTGCTGTCTGTAAGTACATAAGACCACCATTCAGGGCATAAAAACTGTTAAAGGACAGTGCTGCTCAGGAGCAGGTGAATACTAATGCAGTTTGAGTGTTTTAGTCTCAAGAGAGATGAGGTTCTAAACAAACTTCTGATGACAGTCTGGGGATGGCATAAATGGTAATTTTTAAAGTGAAGTTGATTTTATTTTAAGAGTGATTTTCTATGTATATCTGCAGTAGCAGCTCCAATGCTGTTTCTAAGCCAGATTTCAGTATTTTGGGTAAATACATTTTTCCTAGTACAGCAAAGATGTACATGAAACCCTGGGTTCCAAGTTGTGTTTCAGTTCTTAGTGAGAAAGTGTCCTTGCAACTGATACTGCCTTTAGAATTGACAGCACTTTTCACTTTTGTCTGCCACATCCATGTCACACTCCCTTTTGTTGGTGTACGCCTGTTGGGAAGGTCAACATTGTTCTGTCCTCTCTGGTGTAGTGAATCTTTTATTTTTTGTATTGTAGCATGTTTCTCCACAGAAGGTTGGGAACATTCCTAACTGCAGCATTGCTAGTGGAATAGAGCTATTTCTTTAGGACACTGTCCTGAGGCATGAAAGTTGGGAGTTTGAATCTCATTCCCCAGGGAAGACAACTGAAGGGAGAATTACTGCTCTTTGGATGAGTCCAGTCCTGAGGAGGATTCAAAGCCAGATGGAAGTGCAGCACCTGCCTCCATCTTTCTTGAAATAGAGACCTTCAGTTCTTTGAATGTCTGGTGGTAGGCACCTGTCACACAGAGAGACTTCTCAAATTCAAAACCAAAAGATGCTTAGCATTTACAAGTTACTGTCTGAAGGCCAGGAGGGCATGAAATAGAAGGTACATCAGCTCCTCAGTGTTTCTTTCCCTTCAGCCAGGCGCTGTCAGCTCAGTATTGGAAATCCTTTGAAATATTTTTTTCAGGTACCTTTCCTTACAAGATTTTCAGTCTCTAGATGCCCTTCTTCAGCCCTGTTTTTCATTCCTTATCAACAACTACAAAGAGAGGAAAACTGGGGAGGCTTGAAAGGAGTCATGTGCAGTTCCACACCTGGATCTAAAAGTGCCTCTGTAACAATTCTGTGCTAATCAGCGTGCTCAGGTCTTCATTACCTTCTCTCCCCAAGGTTGTGTGTTCCTGTGGCAGGTGTAAAAATAAGTATATGTAAAATCCAGAAAGCACTTTGAAATGGATGTTGCCACAGTAGACCTTCCCATTAGAGCAAAAATAGTCATTCTTTGTTTTAGTGTTTGTTGTAAAGTAATGAGTTAATTCAATGTTGCTCACTCTTTCCTGGTTTCCTGGCTAGGGTAAGACACTATATAATACTGAATGCTGATAATAGATACAGAATAGGACTTTATGAGTAGCTGAAATTTTTCTGCTGTTTAAATGTTGGTAATGTTTAAACAACACATATTTCTTGTTTAATATTCAGGTATGGCATTTGGTTCTTAAAAACAAAGAGAAATACTCATAAAGAGTAGCAGCTAGGAACAGCAGTGATGTGAGTCATTTTGACAGTGAGCAAACTTGTCAGAATGTTCACATTTTCAAGACTAGATGGTCTAAGACATCCATTTTTTCCTAAATATTTTTCAAAGTCCTGATGAAAATTTAAAGAGCTGTGTCTCATGGTGTCTTGAATGCAAAAGATCATGAATTAGCAATTACATTTTACTGATAAAATACTACTTGTTTACTGGGAAATCAAAATAGTAACAAGATTAAGTCAGGTTCTTTGTAGTACTTTTAATAGCTGAATTTGACAATCCCATAGCGTAAAATATGTCAATCCTAAGGCAAAAAAGAAAGGCTTTGTAATGAACTCATACACTGTAATATGCCAAAATAATTTTTAACCAAATCAGTTTATATGTTAAGTACCTTTAACATATAAGATACTTAACTTGCCTTTTTTTTTTTTTTTTGTAAACCCTGTTTGCATCAATTAATTTCACATTGTCCACTTTGGGATAAACTGGAATTTCACTGTATGTAACACAATGCTTTTGTATTACAAAGTGAAAATCCCATGGTTTTTTGGCTGAAATGCTGGTGTATTACAGCCCTCTCTTGCCTAGGGCCATCTGCATAGGAGAATATTACTTTAGCAGAACAAATCACCAAAAGACTATAGCAGACTTACTGGAACCATTCTGCTGTATCTCTGACTACTGCTCTTGCCAAAAGTGTTAAAAAAGAGGCTCAGTGGATAAAAGATTCTATTTGTGAGACTACCTGCTTTGCAATGGTTTCAGAAAGAAAAAAATTTGTACTACATTCACTGGCTCTTTAATTCAGATTGCCAATGATAATGCAGAGTCTGCTGCTAAAGAAAGGTAGGATGCAGAAGCAGAAACATTAGTGCTAATCTGCTGCAGAAGGACTAGATAAATCAGCACAGCTCTCATACATCACAGAGAGAGAAGCTGATTGCAACTTGACCATGTGCCTAAGTGGTCACATCAGCAACAAGAACGGAGCATGGATAAAAAACCTAAAATGTATCCTTAGGGCTACTTGCTGTGCAGGACCTATAATAACACATCAATGTGAGTTTAAGATTTCATTTTTGTTGTTTCCTTCTATTGTAATTGTTGTTGTTTACAAGAATGTGTTTTTATTTTGCATAGGTTTAGGGGAAATGTAATGAAGTAAAATATAATACTAAGCAGATAATACTTCAATACCATTTATATCTGTGAATAGTAATGGGCTTTATTGCTGTGTGTCTCAACATAGTTCTTTCTTTGAAGATGTTTTAATATTTAATCTTAACAGTCATATTTTGGGAATTGAGTAAGGTTTTGGGTGAGATGATAGTGTGATCTCTCTTCGTCATTTCTGTCATCTTATATTTCAAAATGATTTGAAAGACAGAATGCCAGATAAATATATGTATATTAATTCTATTCTGAGAATTTTTGCTTTTTTTTTTTTTAATTCTTTCTGTTAACAAAAATGCTCATAAAGAGTGATTTCTCTGTACCTTTTTATTTCTGAATTTAGTGGAGATGGTAATTTTCCTGCAGTTTTTAGAATTTGTGCAATTGTTTAATGTCACTTAAGCATCTGTAAAAAGGGAAGGCAGAGATAAGACGAAAACTGAATAAGCATTGATTGCTAGTTTGAAAATTAAATTTTAAAAGTTTTTGCAGTAAATTTGATTTCAGTTCATTTTTACTAAATTAGATTATCATATTTAAATTGAGACTAATTGCTTTGTACAGCAAAGAAATGTGTGAAACTATCCTGGGTAGCACACATTTCTTGCTGTATCAAACTATAAAGATATTGTTGATTGTAACTACCCAGGAATACCCTAATTGCAGAATTCAGAGCAGCATGTTTAAATAATGCATGGGAAAATAAAAAGGAAAGGTGGAATTTTACTGTTCAGATGTTAAGGTGATGCTTTGTTCAAAGAGAAAAAATGTGTAGTAAAAGCTATTGATGTGAAATCTCGGGCTGTCTCTCATGGCTTTAGGGAAAAAGGCAGGGAAACCCAAGACAGGTCTTGCTGTGCAGTCTGAAAGCGAGGGAAATTTGGAAGCATTTATAAAAACCCACCAAAAATTATGTATTTATTTACTTATTTCTAGGGAAAGATAGGGGCTTTAAACAAACAAATCTATGAAATACAAAAAAGGAGGCGTGAAAGGTGCCTTAGTGATAGGAGCTTGATAAAGTAGGTGTAAAGATACAGAAGAACATCAATTTATTTTGTAGTGTTGTAACTATGGCCAAATATAGTAACAGGAGGCTTAGAAACAGAAGTAGCCTGCATGTGTGTGTCTGCAAATGGTTTACTTCTGTGACAATTGAAAAATATTGTGTGGTTATTGTCCCCTTCACTGACCTAAATTATTTGGAGTATGGGCCAATTTCAGGTCTTGTGACACAGGTGTTTTGTATAGGTCTTACCCAAAACAGAAGTTAAAGTTTATCTATTAATAGTTGCAACTTCCCTACAAAAATGATGGATGGAAATGGAGAAGAGGGAAGGCAAGGCTTTATGGCAAAGGGGGTGCTTGTTCTTCCCAACAGAATAAATAACCGACCTGGCCAACTGGCAAATGGAACATGGACCAAGTAGAGTGTTTATTTTTGTCTGAAATGTGCATATGGATGATCACAGAGGCCCTCAGTTGTACTTAGCCCCTGAAGCTGGGGTTCCTTTGGGAACTCATAGTTTTAGCAGTCTGACTTACAAAATAACAAACACAAAAAGAGAGGAAAGCTGTGCAGTAACAGGAAGCAAAGAGGAGTGGTGATTTCTTTGACCTTGTTACATCTTTTCTTATGTACCCAGTGTGGTCTTAAGTTGTAAACTGCATGCCAAATATTCCTATATTTTTGTTCTGCTAAATATTCTCCTTTCACATATGATGGAGTAATATAATCAGTCTGGCTCCTCTTAATGGAGTTTGGCTTCTGTTGGTAAAATAAAGGCATCCTTTTTTTTTCTGTGATCGATGTTCATTGAAACAGCAGGGGATTATTCCGGTTTACAAAGAAAATGATACAAGTAAGTAGTTTTCCTTGTCTTGTAACTGGACACAATTTGTAAAGATTCCTACCAAAGTTATTTTGAACAGTTATAAGTACTAAATCTGCTAAGATAGTCTACAGTTGTGTTGATGTTGTAATCTTAAAACAAATATTTAATTCTGTGAAGTTTCATAATGCAGTCACACTTTAATTAGATGCTAAATGAATTGTAATGCATATGACAAAACTGGAATGTGGTTATTGCTTTTTAGCTGAAGAGAAAAAAGTCTGCTGTGCTGAATTATGGTCTTGGATGCACTTTTCAGGTGCCAAAACAAGGCACATCCTGTTCCTCCAGAGTGAAATTCCATGTTTATCTGTCTGCTGTGCTGAGTGTTTCACTATTACCTGTAAAGCTCTTTCATTAGACTCCAACTGGTCTTCACTTTCACCTTCAGTTTTAGTCAGTAAATTTATGCTCATTAGTTTCTTGCACTTTAGAGAAAAGTATGCTGATGGACACTAATACCTGCACTTTCAGAGCTGCAGGAGGCTCTCTAATGCCAATTTCAGTATATGGAATTTGCTTCTACCAATGGTATTCAGGAAAACAGCATTCAAAATATTGTTATTATGTTTGAGTTCAGTGGAAAAGCTCCGATTAACCAAAGTTGCCAAGGCAGGGCCTGAACTCTTAAAGCAGCATGAACCCTATGGTGGCATCTCATACAAACAAAAGGCTGTCCTGAGAAACATACCTGAATATAATCATAGGGGTTCAAAGTGTGTTGACTAAATATGATTTCTTCTTTTCTGTCTACGAAACAGTGCATCTCTGTACTTGAAATTGAAAGTCTGATCTCTATTATTGCTTTTGGTCACAAAAGAAAACTGTATTGCCCCAAGAAGAGGCCCTTCAAGTTCCATGATACCAGAGAGAGTGAACTTCTGTATTGCTGGAATGAATATGTTGTGTCCCCGTCCCAAAGCTTATGAAATCTGCTGGCTAGGAAAAGGAATGACATGGCTTTGTGTCCTCCTGCTCCTCCTTATTCTTTCTGGGTTTAGTCACTTCTGATAAAAGGAGACACAATTTTGCAAGTATCCCATGAGATCTAAGAACTGTAGGTCTTTATAGTATGCGTGAAAAGCTTCCATCTTGCTTTATGCACACAGGCCTAAGAGCTCATTGATTTCTTCCACAAGTTCAATAATCACTAATCCATCCACTGAATTGTGTCTGGAATACTCACAACCAACTTTGAGCATAAAATGTTAGCACACAAGCTACAGTGTGTAAAGTAGCCACATATCGACTCAGGTACTTTCATGGCATCAGTTACCACCAGAAGTGCACTTAGAAAACTGTGATAAACAACTTTGCCCTCTGACAGCCTTGCATGTGCTGTGAAGAGGATACATGTTCTAACTGTCTCAGCAAAGTGAACTCTCATCCACGTATCATCTTCTAGGGAAACAATGAATCTCTGGAAAGGGCCAAAAATTTTTTTATGTAATTGACTTTAAAAGAAATGCTAACCATTACAGCTAATATGAAAAACAATTTATATCTTAATTGGGTCCTCTGACCAAATTTTGGAAACTGTTGAAAACCATTAAAAAATTACAAGCTATTATTGAAGAGGATCATACTTGGGAAGGACTTTTTTTGGTATCTCTCCTAGCTTTCAGATAGTCTTCCCAGCCTTGCTAAATGCTGTCTCTGAAGTGGATATCTTCCAGAACATAGTGAACTGCATGGTATCAGACCCTGCTGGGGCATACACAACAGTGATCTCAAACAGGTAGCTCCTAAGAACAACCACTCATCTGATCTTTCATTCTTTTTTAAGGAACACTTATAATAATGAAGGTATTTTCAAAAAGGGCATCATGCAGACTGATGGCTAAAACTGCTATTCAGTGAAAAGCATAGACTCCTAATTAGGGGGACAATCTTTTGTGAATGTTGAGAAGCTTTTAATGGTTTTTGTTACCTCTGTGATTATCCTGGAAAGTAAATAGTTACATATTGGATAACCATATGGATGATGTGTTAGTGTATTTAAAGAAGATTGCTCAGATGGCTCAGAGCCCATAGTGGCAATGCCAGGATTTTTGTGCACTAAAAATCTAAACAAATAACTACAAGATGGAGGGAGAAATCACTGAAAGGAAAACTGAGCAATAAAATGTAGAATTCACCTTTAACGTCTGTGACAGAGATTAAGGCATGAGAGAAGTATAGTGGGACTGCTCATACTACACTTAGGCCATGTCCCAATTAGCTTTCCAGTTTGAGCTGGGAAAGTGGTGTGGGTGGTTGTTCTTTGTTTCCAGTCACAGTACTAGACTGCCAGTGCTCTTTTTAAAAGTCCAGGTTTCTGCCTCTGTTTTGTTTTTCCCCAGTGACTCCAGCTAAACTTCCCAGCAGAAGCGGTGAAGACTCAGGTTGCACTTCTCACCACAAATCATACAAACCCCATTTCTCCGCTTACCAATGTAGCATAACAACTTCTTGCGATAACAAGGCCATTGAATAGCCTGGCATTATTTTCCTTGGATAGATGAGGAGTGGTGGGAGGAAGGAAGAAAGCGGAAAGAAAGGTATGAGGAATAATGCAAGAAAATTCTTGAGGGACTGAGTAATTCCTTCAGGGAGACGTTTCTCGTAATTTTTGTTCGGTGCTTGAACACTGCTTCTGCAATATATACATATATTTTCAGTCTATTCGAGTGAAAAAGGACCCTGTAATCCAAGTCCACTCATTGAACTGTAAATGTGACCTCACTGAAGGAAAGGAACAGTTTGAAACACTGATGCTTTCATATTTTAGTCAGGATTTATCATGATCTGTAAAGCACATAATTCTCATAACAGGAAAGCTTCAGCTGTTTTAAACCCTGGCAGTTTTGCATTTGAGAAATACCCAGGCAGCAAGCCTTCTCTCAGATGAGACAGAGTGGGCTGTTTTATATCAGGAACTGCATTTCCTACTTTGCTTCCTCAGCCAGAAATTCTCTTGCCAGAAACTCTGTCATTTCAGTTTTTATCTGTTTTTGAGGGGAAATTAGTTAACCATCCCAGTAGTGTCACCATCACTACAACAAAAAATCTGCAGACAGTGAAAAACTATGGAAAACTGATAATTACCCACAAATACATAATTTTCCCCAGGTCATGATAAGCAGTGAATAAGTTGCCAGATCCATTTTACAGTGGAGGGGACTGTGGTACAGTCCTATTCCTTTAATATTAGTGTGTGGACAATTCTGAAAAAACAAGGTGGCAAACGGTCTGGTTTATGTCTGTTACTACTTTTACTGTATTGATACTTAATCAGGTAACTGTTACAGCCAGTACTGTGTTTTGGTACTTGATCCTTGTCTTTGAAGGAACATACAAACAGAGGTAAGACTTTTCAGGACCTTTAAGAAATTAAATGTAGTAAAGAAAATTTTCATCCTTTGTCTACAGAAATCAAAACTTTGTCCTCTTCAATTAGATTACATGCACAGACCACATAGGCTTGAGCTGGAAAGCCCTTGCATGCATTTGACAGAGAATTTGAGCAAAAGTGTTAACCAAGCAAGCAAGCTGGAAGCTTAGACACACGAGACACACTATTTTTATACCGTGTGATGACAGTGTTGCTGATTGCAACTTTATTGGTAGGCTGAAGTATTGGTAGTAGAGAGTATTTGAATGTAAGTGTGGAGCTGAGCTTGCTGAGAGTTGGTGTGTAGTGCTCAGCAGTCAGAGAGATCTCTGTTTCATTTGTTGCTAGTCATGTCAGGAATTACTTCTTTAGTGCATGGCAACATTCCAGATTGCATCTCAGTCCAATGGATTAATCATCAGAGCAATGCTTTTATAGGGAAGAGAATATCCAGGGTCCAGATTGGAAGGGTCCTTTGCAGTTTTGCAGAGCTCACCTGAGAAGAGTAAATTCTTCATGCATATGTATTTGCTCCATCTGTAATGTATTTGCTGTCTATGCCAAGAGGCAGTCAATAAATGTTTGCAAAGGGAGTTTTTTGAGTGAGGAATAAAAAAGCATAACTGAGGAGAAACTGTGCCAGGGAATAAAGTAACATATGATGCATCATTTTTTTTTTCCTTCCAAATTAAGATCTGTAATATGTTAATAACTTACGGCAATGGTGACTAAAGTGCTTATTATCTTGTTGTACGTGCATTAGAACCAATTTTGTATGTGCCTAGCACCTACTGAAAAGGTTCTGTGACATTTTTAGAGCAGTGGTGGTAGTGGTATGAGGTGATGCAAAATAAGGCAGTTGAGTAGGGGTGAAGCACAGAGTTTCTGAAGGAGCTGGAGCACTGGAGGACTGACAGAAAGCTGTGAATGCAGTATAACTTTCATTTCAAATATACAGAGAGCAAGTGATCAAAAATACAAGCCCACTTGCATTCTTTATTATCTGGGAGCATTTGTTCCCATTGAACTTACCTTGAAGGCACTGATACTACTTTTCACTCCAATATGCTCTCCCTAATTGACTGTATTTTTACTGATATATGTACACAATGTCCTCCGAATAATACAAGCACAAAAATTCTGCAAAGAAAGAATTTTATTAAAAAACTGGATGTTAATGTTCCAAAAGAGACCAGAGTATCTCCTGGGATTACTGAGTAGATGGGAGGAGTTGATTGCCTCAGGCATAGCCCAGGGCCATTAATTGCAGCTAGTCATTAATTCTCCTGTAATGCCCTATGCTCATGCCACTGTTCCTGTTACAACGCAGAAACAGAAGGCTGACTGACCTATGGACTTCGATGGGTTATGTTATTCTTATAATAATTACTTATATTTCTAAATGCTCATGACTATAGTGGTGGACCGAGTTTCAGTTTGTAAGCTTGATGTCTTTCCAGAGAGTTAATGTTTCGTTTGTTACTCACAGGAAGCCTTTAAATAGCTCTTGAAAACATTATAGCCTATATGAGGTATGCTCTGTGTATTAAGCAGAATTGATATAAATACTCTCTAAATCATCAGCATACATATTTTCATATCTAGAGAAAAATGAAAATCGAACATGTGGTTCCTTTACTCTGTGGTTGCCATATAAGACAAAGTCCAGTCTAAGTTCTAAGGACAAAAAACTAAACATCTCGTTTTTGGTTTGTTTTTGAAAAGAAAAAAGTCCTAAAATTTTAATTTATTTAAATAACTGAAGAAATGCTAACAAAGGACAGAACAGTTATAAACCATTTAGAAGCAACTGCTGTCATATGCTCTTTACATGCAAGCTCATGTACTCCACACTACACAATAAAAGCTTTGCTGGGCTGATCTTGAAGTGCAGGAGGAAAAAGTTCAAGAGCAAGAGACAGCCCCCAGCACCCAGCTTAGCAGATCATGTGGACACACATGACTCTAAGCAGCACAGAATTTAGGTAGCAAACAGCAGCTGTGAGAATTTCCAGATTGCTAGACTTGCATGTCTGTTTAAATTATCCTTAAATGTTTTTGCTCAAGAAGAAAGTTATTCATCTGACCTTTACATAGAGTCCTTCTTTGTCAGGGATCCCAAAGTGTTTTACAGATGCAGAGATTTAGCACTGACATGCACATGTCAGAGGGAAAATTAACAGACTGACTGCACCATGGTTGCAGAGAACTTGGGCAATGCAGAACTATGACTACTGATGGGCTTCACTATTACGTTCCCTGAAAGACCGTACAGCAGTTCTGCGTAGCAGCTCAGGTCGGGAAGTGTGGGATACTGTACTCAGCTGAAAACATAGGTGAGTTAACACCTAGCCTGTATGAGAACAATGGTAAATTACTTAAAAAAAAGAAGAAGCAGCAGCTGAATTCTGTATAATTAGCATTTGTGGTGAAGACATAGATTGTGTTGCTGAAATATGAAATTCCAGCACTACATTGATTCCAAGAAACAGGGTGTGAGGTTGGTTGAGGGTGACTTAGGATAAAGAACCACTTACTAATGTGCATTTGTGCTCATTGTTTACCCAGCTGGACCTTGTTTACTTTATGGATTCTAAATTGATCACAGGAGTGGGGGGGCATATTAAAACAAAAAAGGAGGCTTAGGATAGACTTACAGGATAGACTTTTGGTATACTAAAATGTCTGAAATTTAGAGAATATATTCATAGGAGAAGTTGTATTTTAAGTTTAGTAATGGCATATGGTGGAAGGTTGGTATATGGATTTTTTCTCCCCTAATATGTTAAATCTCATTAACCCTTGTGCCTATCATAAAAATAGAGAGAACTCAGCTTAGAGCCAATAGTTCTTTCATTTTAAAAGACTAGTTGGAACTTTTTGCCATTCAGCTATGTGTGCTAATTCCAGTATTTAAGAATGGGTGTTTTAAAAATGGTTTATGTTGCTCCTTTTCCTTCCTCTGACTTTACAGTTACAGTTTGGCTTGCCATTATGCAGGAGGAGGAGAGATGAGGGACAGAGGATGTGGTCGCCCTCCTTGCCGTGAGCATTTTCCTCTTTTCCACTGTCTCAAAATAAATTCTCTACTGTTTACAGGGTTGTCAGAGAAAAAGAGGGGTGGGAGAGAGGGAAGGAGGAAGAGGAGAGAACAAGGTGAGAATGGGAGGGAACCTTTGCCCTCTGGGGTCACTGTGAGGTCAACATGCATCCATCATCCATCTGAGAAACCCTGTAATGTAAATTAGACCATTTTAGTGCATAATGAGACTGGAATACAACTGGAACTTAGCTAATAAAGTCTGAGTTTCATTTCTCTGTGACCCAATAATTTTTAAAACCCAAACAAGTTAAATGATGAATTGACTCAGCAAACAAGTCTCTCAGAGACTCTTTACCAGGTGAATCAAGGGAACTGTCTGATCTGGTCCTGATGTTCCATGAAGTTATGGGTGAGGCTGTGTCAAGTTCTTCCTGTTGGCCAAAGCAGTCCTCCAGAAACCCACAGGGGATTGTGCTCACTGGCGGTGTATGCATAATACTGAAGATTCGTGTGGAATTAGGAGGTTGTGTCTTTATCCCAGAAACCTGGAAGTAGTTTCCTCTGTTATGGTTCTTTTTCTTGACAGATCTCCTGTCTGTTAGCTTTAATCGTCTGTGGGATCTGGAGTATTCCAACCTTCTGTTACAGGGGTTACTTTACTGATAGAAATGTCTGAAACTGAAAGGAGGGTGTATGGAACCCTGTTGGAACCTAACACAGCAGAGCTTAACGTGTGTTGTACACAGTTGAAGGTCTGCGCTACCAGTTCATACAGGGACAACTGGAAACCATAGGGCTAAACCCACCAAAAGATAGTAGTGACTTCCTGCTCCCTGTCTCAGATATTTCAGCAATCCTTATGTTCTCAAAGAGATATGTCACAGCAGTTTGATACTGACTTACTGCGATTTGAATTTATCTGGTTTGAGTTTCCTTTTTCTTTGAAAGGACTTAAACTTTTTTTAAACTTCCTTCCTGATGTTTGTCTTTTTTCCAGATTCCAAAATTAGATCAAGTCACATTTCCTCATGGAACTTCTGCTTCAAGGAGGCATTGAGCTATTGCAGCCCCTAGTCTGAAGGTGCCTGCTCCAGTGGATGACCTGCGCTGTCATGCACGCTATCCAAAAACAATTGGACAATGGCAAACTTTAGAAGTTAATGCATGTCCTGCTTACTGTCCCATCCCCCTCAGCTTGTGCTTTCTGACTCTTGCTTGATGTTGCTGAGTCCTGTTTGTTGAAGGTGCTATTTAATCCGTGAGTTACCTGCTGCATTCTCGTTTGACCTGTTAACTGTTAAAGCAAAAAAGTTATTTTAAGAAGCAGCTTGTCAAAGGGAGCATATCTCCTCCCTTCAAAGACCTCTAAAGATTAATATTTGATTAAAATGTGACTGCAGCATTAAAATGGGTGCCTTGTGTCTTTTTGTAAATGAATGACTGGCAAACTGTGGACTGTCTAGTTTTTATTGGCAAATTATTCAGTGAATGGTTCAGGAGCAATTGCAGGGGAGGACAAGGAATTACATGATTTTTAGACAAATTCATTATTACTTTTATTCCTAGAGATAGTCTGCAGAGGACTAAATCCCTATATGCATTCAGAGATTCAGTTTAAATTTCTTCTCTGGAAAAAAAGAAGAGGACATGCTCTGAATCATGGAAATAAAATACCAGGTCCTGTTAGGCAACTACACCTCAAAAACCAGGAGGCTAAGTTTAGTGGTGGCTGTACTTGTGACCCATACAGCTGCTTCCCTGTTCTTTTTCCCTGCCTGTGTTTGCCTGCTGCTTTCTTTTTGAACTTCACGGAATGGCTGCTGATAAAATCTGCTCTCAAAAAGACTTTGAGACCCAATGCCTGTCCATTTTAATACTCTGATGGATCAGAAAGACAACCAAATATTTAGATATTACTATATGCTCTATGGAAGACTCTAGGACAGTCAGTATGCAGAGGGAAAATTGTGGGTAGGCTTATTGTACAGTTACCTAGATGCAGTAGGAGAACATTTAACAATGTATCAGTCTGCTGAAAAAATATCATAGAATAGGTTATCAGGATAAGGAAAGAAATCTGTTGAATTTTACTTTTGAGTTGAAAGTCTTAATAGCACTTTGTAAAGAGAAGAGACTATTCCATTTTATGTGTATGAGTTTGGTGTTGCTACCTTTGCATCTGTAAGTAATGTAATCCAATGTAACAGCTCCTGAGAATTAAGATATATACACAAAAGGGCTCCAGAAACAGTCTCTTTGAGTACATCTCTTGTTGTGTCAATGCTGGGCTCCCGTGAAGGTCTTTGACTAATATTCTTCTCTCAGTAGCTGGCTGTTGACCTTTTAATAGAAACAGAACAGCAGAAAACATTTTAAAATGAAAGAAGAAAGCCTAAAGGGCTACTTTGCTTCCCAAGTACTTTCTTTCAAACTAGAAGTCTTTGTAGAAATGAGGTATATGGGCATCCTCTTGTACCTAGATTTTCCCAGCCATGTAGACAGGCCAAGGACTATAGGTGGCAACTGCAGTCAGAGATTTTTTTTTACATGCTCCATGATCTGGAAGACAGACAATTAGAAATGATTGATTAATCTGGATATTCATCTTTGTATGGTTGGAAACAATGAGACATTCCATGCAGATTCAGGGCAAATGGCAGTCAACTGTCGTTTGAGCTTTTCTTTCAGTGGAAAAGAGGATGTTGTTTTAAATTAGAAGGAAGATTATACAGATCGATCTTGAATCACCCTCATGTTGCATTTTGCTTTTCTGGCTGATGTTATTTAAATTGGTTCAGTGAGATACTCTGAAATGCAGTATGGAGTAGAGTATATGCAGTATGTACATAAGTGTACATCTTCATTTCCACTGAAAGGCTGCTAAAATTTTATTTCTAAGATGTAAAAGCAACCTAATGTAACATTGGAAAGCAAAACCAAGTGCTCTGTTGCTTTTTTAGAGTTTTGTAGTATGCTTTGGTTACTTTCGTAAATGTCTAACTGGTCTTCTGCAGAAAATGTGGATATTTTCTCATGTTGCAAAGAGGCAAATATTGTCTCAACATTTGCCTCGTCCCTTTCTGGCTGGTCTTTCTTGGCTGTGCAGCAATTTCTAAAAGACCCAGATCTGTTCCCCCTGTTCACAGTAGGGCCCCTTCCCAGTCTTTGCAGACCTGGCCAGTAAGATGACATGTTGGGCACAGGAGTAGGAGCCGATGGCTGGCAGGGCATAGGTCACTGTTGCGTTGAATACTTTGTGTTGTGGAACCACAGCCTGCAGCCATGGCCTGCATGGGAACATGGCTTGGATATAATCTGGATTTCCAGTGATTCTTCAAAAGTGAGTTCCAAGAAAAGAGGTTTATAAACAGAGTAACATCCTGTGTCGCCACTCGCTATCATCAGTGTCTGCTGCAAAGCTTTCAAGCTGGGAATACAGGTAATTAGATGCTGAGGAAGATAAACTGCAGGAGTGATGAAAGAGGGTTACAAGAGGGTGGTTATGAATATCTACATCCATTAGTGACTTGAACTCCTTGAGAAGTACATTAGATAGAGTTGTACCTAATGGAAGCTTCTTAGCATGTGAAATGTTTGTTTAAGTAGGAATTACTATGTTAGGGGGAAAAGAACAATTCAACAAATGTTTGGTAACAACTTTATTTTTATAGTTTCAAGGTTAGAAACAGGTACAGCGGCTATATCTTCTCTAGCTAACATAAAAGTCTTAGTGGGTTCATTCCACTACTCTTTTAGGACTTCCTGAATTGTGCCAGTACCTTTGGCCTTACTAATATTGGTGATTTCTGTCACCTCTTAAGAGAACACAGAATCACCAGGACTGGGTTTTCCAGGGATCTTCAAGATAGATTTTGAAATGTCACAGCAGTGTTTTGAATCTGATCTACCTTACTGTTTTGTAGCAATGCCCCAAACACTACGGACTGGCTTCATCATTTGTAGGGCTGCTCCTCCTGGAAATTTCTAGGGTTGATCATATGGTCTGGTAGTGAGATATATGCAATAGTACCTCTTTATTATTAGCAGTTGATACTCAATATCAGCTATATGTATCATGTACCCATGTAATTTAAATTGTAATGTTGTGCAACAACAGCAATAGCCCAGTGAAAGTGTATTTACAAAAAAAATACACATAGTGGATTGAATTATTGGTCTAACCAAAGTGTTGAAAGTCCAGGTATGTTGTTCTGAATTTGGGCAGAATGGAGGCCTGCAAGGAATATATAGTCTCTGTGATGCTGCTGCACAAGAAATTTTTTAATTATAATGCAATTTTAATTTAAGTTCCAACTAGTCTTTCACTCATGGTGCAGAACACTTCTGAAATGTAGTTCTCATAGCAGAGTTTCTCCAGCTTTCCCCCAGCTTGCTCACAATGAGAAAAAGTTTTCCAGATATCCAGGAGAGCCTTGTCAATCCCTAGTTGTGCTTCCACCCAAGCTCCTATTTTTGTGCCAGCTTGCTTACTTACCCTTAGCCATATTCATCTCCCAGGGAGAGACAGTGCTGGCTTGCCAGACTGGAGTTGCCCTGAACTGTCCAGCATAATGGTTGAAGTCAGAGCTGCTGTTTCAGAAGCTGCCTCTGACATTAAAGGAAACAGAACTGGCCCAGCACTTACTACTTTGGAAAAGCCATCCTCTTTGGAAAAAGCATTTTAATTCTGAATAAAACATTGGGGTGGCTTTTAGCTCATGAATAGCACTTTATTCCACTTGAATAAATATTAGCATCGACAAGTAACCACATCATGCCATGACCTTATGTAATTACATGGCCACATTCCAAGTTAATTTTGGCTGTTATTTCCACAAATTCATAGGAGAGGGTTTTGTAGTTACTTGATTCCTAGTTAGGCAATGCTTCTGCAGATGGGCCATAAAATAACCTGACAATTATCTACCCTCCAAGGACTAGTTCTGGCTTCAGATACTGACAATATCTCAGATACTTCCTTCCCAGACTCCTCCTGAAGACTTTGTGTTTCTAAGGAGCCTGTGACAGATGAGTGTTGACAAATGACTGAAAAACTGGAATTTTGTGGAAAGTTTTTGAAAGCAACATTGCTTTTTTAACAGGGAAAGTTCAAGCAATTAAAAATCACTGGAAGACAAATGCCTTCTCATCCTACTTTTGTTCTTCAGAGTCCATGAGGAAGGGCTGTCTACCAGTGTGAGACCAGGGAAGCAAGTTTTCTTCTTGCCTTACTGGGCCCATGATTCAGGCAGTTTGCCTTCTGCTTGATCAACTGAGTGAAATACCGTGGACAATGGAATGAAACTTCTAATGCTGCTGTAAGATCACTCCTGGCACAGTCCCAGCTGGCAGCTTCTTGTCCTTGTCATGTGCTGTCATTGCAAAGGTGAACTTCACTGTTGCAGTTCCCCTTTTTAAGACTGATGGAATAGAGGGTCATCTTCATTTAATAATCCTCTTAGTGGACTTGGAGGCTTGGTAAAGATATGAGTTCATAACCTCACATGGAAGCCCCAAGTTGTCATATGCTTCTAGTGGGATTTTTGAGAGGCAGAGCACTTACATAACTGTGTTTATGAATGCTTAAATATCTTTAAATTCTGTCCCTGTGGTCATTGAACATCAGTGCTGTGCAGTTTCTGAAATACCTAAGTCATTGCTGTAAATGCAGAGTGGTTGTTTAAGTCATTCTGGTGCTTTGGGAAATTGTGTACCCTCAGCTTGTTTGCCAGTTAAATGTTGCAGATGCTTTGTGTAGGCTATCACTCGAAATATTAATGTTAGGACTGGCAGACTCCTGCCAGATTTCTCTTGACATACTTTATTTTGTGCGGAGAAAAGCAGATTGAGGTTCGTATTTAGTGTTTGGTGGAAGGCCCTCTCTCTTTCCCAGTGCTCTGTTTCTGTACAGCAATCAAATCCCACATACTTTACTGTATTCTGCCAGGAAATCTGCTAACCTTTCATATAATATGTAATAGGTTTTATAGCCGGTGCTGCAGAGCCCTTTTCCATGCAGGAGGATTTTCTGCTGCTTTGCTAAGATTTGCAGTGGTTCTCTCTACAGTGCCAGATGTCGTACATAAAACAGGAAATTATATACTATTCTCTTGCTTATTGAGCAGAGAGAAGAATCTACTTTTAAAACCTGGCTGGGAGAGGTTGCTAGAAATGCCAAGTTTAAAGGGATAGATCAAATATGGGAGATGAGAAGGCAAGACAAAACTTGCTTGAATGTGATGATGAATGCAAAGTCTCAACTCAAACGCAGTTGATGTACTGACATTAAAGGGATTGTAGTGAATATATAATCATTGTGGATATATGCAGAGGATTTTGTACTGTAAGATAATCAAATGAGTATTTCATTTTACATACAATTACTGACACTGATGGGAATCTCGGGAGAGCTCTAGTGATCTATATTTTAAAGAGATATCAGACCAATTACACACTGTAGTATTTGTCTGTCCCTGAAGGAATGCAATGTCAGAATAATATTACTTTGTTTAGCAAATATATGGAATCCTTTATCTACATATCTTGAAGCATTTTACAAATATTAGGCATTTAATTGAGTGGCATTCTGCTGGGCTCTTTTCACAGGCATGGTGATCCACTGATTACAGAGCTCATAGATAACCCTGTTGCCCATCTGGTCATGCCTGGCCTGCGGGTTCCTTCTGTTTGGCCTACAGCTTTTTCCTGTCAGGTACTGAGGAGGAGTTGGTTTGCCACCATGCTGCTAAGTGTCCTCTGCTTCCTATCAGGCTGTTGCAGTGTTTGCAGACTGGACTCTGCCACATGTCTACACAGGAAGAGTGTATGGCCTGGGCTGTGTGGCAAGGGGCCACCACAAAGCTGGCCTCTGGATGCCACAGCTGCAGAGGTTTAACCATGCTGCTGCAAGGCACGTGAGGAGAACCATAAAGGAACACATCAAACACACTATTAATTCTCATTAGTAAGCAATATATAACGTGACAATGAGAATTATAGATCTAAGGGGATACCTCTTCTATCTTTCAGAAACTTTTAAAACATACTAATAAAATCAGAGATGATTTGGATCAGGGTCTTTGTAGCATTATCTACTAGACAGAACCACTTTAGGAGTTGTATGCATGCATGGTATTGTTCTTTGTACTGTTCAGGGCTGTGGTGAGGGATCTAAGTAACATAGCTCTGTGAAAGTTAGAGGAAAGGCAATCAGCTTCTCTACTGGGACTGCTGTTCCAACAAAGAGTGTCAGTTGAGTACAAGGTCTTGTCACTTTTAGCTTTCATCTTCTGGTAGTTTGAAATGGCTTTTCTGGCCACCATCATCTTTTGCTACTAGAGTACAGTCTGGAAACCTCTCCTGAATTACATCTCTGTGGCTGTAGCTAACTGGATATATGAGCATTATTTGAGTTTTACATCTCTTAGAAAAAAGTCACACTGACCTGAAATTGGATTAACACATTGGTGCATCAGAGTCTTAGTTTCTGGTTTGAGGCAGAGCAAATCAACAGGTTTGTGCTGGCAGCATTGGTGTTGCTTGGCATGTTGGTTACATCTGCTCTTTTTTGCTCACTTCTTTATTAAAAAGGCACCTTTGGACACTTGCAGGAATTTTCCTCTTTAAGTTACCAGATTTTATCCATGCTATTGTTGACAAATAATTCCCTTTCAAGTGTTCAGGCACTAACATCTTTTCCTCTTGTCTGGATATTCACACTTGTTTCTGTTAGCAGGAAGGAGTAGCTCTGTCTGACGCTGGCACTGCTGACACTGGCTGGGCAGTGCAGTCATCCAGTAGGTCTGTCTGCAGGCCTGTTTATGCTCCTTTTCCTAATCATGTCAGATCTGTAATACCTGTCAAGTTTCCTGAACTTACGTGATACCAGTGATGTGAGAACTTTGTGATTTTGCCCTGAGAAAACACCACCAGGTGTTTTCCTAGCCAAGAATATGTCATTCCTATTTCACAGAGTTTTTGTTTACTGCTTTTGAAACCTATTATGATTTTCTAGGCTTTAGAGCTGAAATCAATTCCTGAAATTATGTGATTCTTCTGTAGCATGAAGGTTGTGGTGGGGGCCTTTTAAGTCCTGCATGTACCGTGTTCCTTATGGATAAGGCAGTGAAACAGAGCCTGGGAATAGAAGGTGGCCGGGACACGGCTGGAATATAGGCTGTCTGCATGTAACCCTTCCCAAGAATAAAATTTCCCACTGCAGAAATGAACAGGAAATCTAAAGGCTACAGTGTAGCCAGACATCACATTTCCCAGTTGGAAAAGGTTTTGTTTTAAGTATCACTTCTGGTGAGTGAGTGGCATGGTTGGGAATATGGCAATAATCTCCTGAGATCTAGTCTTCAGTACTAGCTAGTGGACAATGTGCCTCCCTGTGGGCAGGTGGATGATCATTAGTGCTATTCAGTTTTGCAGAAGCCAGAGAAACTGTTAATTTTCAGCTGGGGATCCGTTCCAACACAGGTGTATATAATGAACTGTAACTCCATGGATATGCAAATGATAATCATGTACAAAAGACAGAGATAACAGTGTCTGTCTTACCTAAGAGGTATGAAGATTTTTACAGAGGTCTGAATTTTATAAAACTTAAGAAACAGTATAATGGTAAATTATGTTCTGTGATGTTCCCGAATAAGTAGCTGTATGTATGCAGGGAAGTACTTGTAAAATGAAAACTAGCCAGTTAAGTGTGTTAGGCATACATGTGCAGCCTCCTCATTCTATAACACTGAATCCCCCTCAGTACTATCAAAGGAAAACAGATCAGGTAAACATCAATTACCATGTGAAAGAAATAATATTAAGTGGACGAAATATTCTTGCTTTATTTTCAGTGTGTTAAAATATGGTTGCAAAACTTGTTTTGAAGTTGTAAGGTACCAGAAGAATTATGTGAAGTGGACTTAGATGTGAAGGCAGCTTTTTCTCTCTTTTAATGAAACCATTCTTAAAGGCTGTTCTATAATTTCACTTGTGGCTTGGTGGATAATGCCTTGTTCTCATATGCAAGTCATTTGATTCCTCTGATGCCTGATAATGCTCAAGAACCATGGACTCTTGCTGTGTGATTCATGCCATAGCTTATTTTACTGTATATTCTATATAAAGACTTTCTTTGAACGGTGAGTGGATGCACAATATCAAAGTGACAATAACAAGCTTTGTCTGTCTTGTTCACAACAGAGAAAGAGCCCTACAAAAATAGACTGAAGTGTAGGATGTTGCAAATTTGGTAGCCCTTCAATTAAGATGTCTTCTAGGTCTACTATTACCAGTGACCTCATCTTGTTTTCTAGAGGGACTGAAAGTCTCGTTCCCGTATAGCAATACACTTGCTTCAAGAATTAATTGTGTTTCTTGCTGTCAGAAAAGGGTGAAGTATACCAGATTACCTCTCAATAAAACCTGCCTTTCTTCTGTCAGGAGTGCATAAGAGTGCTCAGGTGTATTTTCCAGCACTGCAACAGCAGGCAATAGTGATGCATTCCGAGTCAGAGCTGTTTATTTCAGGTGCTTAGCACATTCAATACTGGTGTCCACGCAAACCTGAAAAATTGCAACGTTAGGACATCTGTGCATGTTCTTAACGAAAACACTTAAAACAATTGCTAATATAAATATAATTACAGCCAGCAAAAATGATCAAAAAGTTTTTCTGTGAGTGGAAGGACTGAAAAAGCTCATTTCCTTTCCATTTTTGCTGTTTCCTGCCACCAGTACTACCATAACTTCCATGATGTATCTATTTGATGGTAGACAATGTATGTGGCATTTGGAGTTCTACCTGTGAGGATTAGCCACCTGGAATGTGTGTACAATCTTCTCAGCTGGCTGTTACCCCATGAAGTGGATGACTGGGAGTGCTTCCCTCTGTTCCCCTAGTATATTCCACTATATTTGGAATCTCTCTCTTATCAGTAATTTTTATTTAGCTTGTAGGACCCCATTTGAACCCCATTTCAAATTTGGTTAAATTTTTTCCACTGAAATCAAAAGAGTTTCTATGGAGAAGGGAGGAAAGGGAGGAATTTCCTGCCAGGCAAAGTGTTTGCATTTTGTTAGGAAAGTAGAGCAGCAGAACAGAATCTTTGTACCTATGCCTGAGTACAGAAGGGCTGACACATTGTGGCCACAACTATAACAGGAACAGCAATTGAAGTTTGTTTCGGTATGCTTTTAATGAGAAGGTTGGAAAAATCATCAGGGACATTTCAGTGTAAAAGAAATGGAGAGAGAGATGAGTGGACAAGATGCTCTGTCCTCAGCTGCCACTGAACGGCCAAAGATAGGATTATTTACTGCATCCTCCAAGCAAGGCTTTTTGAAATAAATTTTCTATTGCCCTGATTGAATTTTCAAAATCTGCAATAAAAGTATTAAACAATCCATCTGTCTTCACATGATAATCTACAGAAATTACTTAAAATCATAGTGCAGTAATATCATGCACTGTTATTTCTTCCTCCTCTGCTGAAAACCAGGTTAGTTGGCTCTCCATGTAAGAACTGTATTTATCTAGTACTGTTTGCTTTGTGTAAATATTATTCCTTGTAATACATAATTTCCAGTTGGTTCAGAAGAACAGCCAGGGCTCATGAGAAGCAGGTGGTGAGGCCTCCCCACCACAGCCTGATGTATTTAATACCTTTCTTTCATCTTTTGAATCAACAAACGAAACATGATTCCTTAAGGAGTGAGCAGGAAATACAAAGATGTCTAAGAAGTGGACAAGCGAAAGCAGAGGACTAGAAAGGTGTTTTACCTCAAAGTTGATGATCTACTGCTGTATGCTCTGAATTTATGAAACCTGTCTACCTAGTGGGGTAGGTTGAGATTTCAGTATGCTAGTGAAATTTTAGCCATCTGCGAGGGGATACCCAGAAGAAATAGCTGCTTGACCCAGTGGAATGGAAATACAAAAATTCAGAAAATAATTTCAGTTCCTAGTGAATTGGCTATCAAATAGATAACTTTTAAAACCAAATATAAGTTTTAAAATATTCTTTTAAAAGCCAGGTCTTTCACAATGACAGCCTAAGATGTTTCACTGAAAGCATGTTTTAGCCAGTTTGACAGAAGTTGTCTCTCTCCCTCAAGGTCAGTACTTGGACGTTTGTGGTGATAGGTTTTGGGTGCTTGTGCTTGGCGGTTTTTTTTCTGGGGGAGTCTTAGTGCTTTCTCGTTGTCCCTCAGATGTGGAATATCCTTGCCAAATTGCCTCAGAACTGCTGTGTTGTTACATTCATAGTATGTGGCCAAGTTTAGTGGTCTGTTAGTGAGTCTTCAGCAAACCTCCTTTCTGTTACAGTTGGTGGTTTACAGTCTTTCATCGTCATCATCATCACCACCATCATCATCACCATCATTTGTATGGTCCTCCCGTGTAAGCTTGATGGTAATAGCTGTGTCTCTTTGAATCTGGTTATACAGTGTTGGCTCAGTTTCTTTATTAGTTGCTTCCCTTTTTAGTGGTATAGGTTCAGTGCACAGAGTATAATAAATGTCATTCTTTCAGATGGGAAAGTGTTTCCTATGGCATTTTTGTTCCAACCTTTAAAGGTCTGTCCTACCATGGATACCAAAGCTGTGAACTTCTTGTTCTCAGTTACCACATGCTCCAGTAACATTGCTTTCACATTGCTTTATGTGAAATAAAAAAAAAAATAAATCTGTGAGAAACATCTTCTTGTGTTTAGTTAATTTGTGCCATTCTGCACCTTTTGTGCTGTGCCACTTGCCTGCTCACATCCTGCCTCTAAGTGCGCTCTGAGCATTTCTGTTGGGGAGCAGGAAGAGACAGGATCTGACCTTTTATTTTATGTGGAGAACTTAGCAAAGGTGGATCAGTTAAGCTGATTTCAGGGTTCTGTTTGACAAAGGAGGAGGCTGATATGATATTCTTCTCCTTTCACCCTCTTTCTTTTTTTCTGGAGATATTATTATTCAGTCCAGTTCCACAGTTTACCCTTCATTGTCTTGTGAGTTGTCTCCATTATTTTCATGTTCCTCTTGTTTTATTTTTCTCTTTTGGTCATGTGTAGCTTCAGCCTTAACATCTCTTTAGTATTTTTTCCACTTAAGAAAGTCTACAGTGCATCTTCATTACTGTGCTCTGCTGTATATCTCAAATGCTGCTTTAATCTTGATGATAGATAACATGACAGATCATAGGAAGAATGAAGGCTGATAATGAGGAATGGAAATCAAGTTGACTGGTTTTTTATGATTATATATTGTACTGTGAAAGAAACTACCATTCAGGAAATGAAAGAAATAGAAACCAAAAGCTTTTTAATACAGAATTCCTGCCCACAATGAAGTGTCAGCTAGTCAAACTAGGCTGTATACTTGATGCTCAGCTGAAGTGGAGAAAACCCACAATTTGAATCATTTTTAAATGGCAACCAAAAGGATTTGGATTTTTTTTTTTACCCAGCTGGATTAATCTGTGAGAATGTTGTGTAATTTCTTTAAAAAGACACTCCTCAGAATCATAGAGCAGTTTGGACTCTGCTTTGTATGTACTATTTTAATCCTTCAAAACTCACATATCCTATCCTATTTTCTTCTAATTTTGCTTATAATTGACATCCCAGAGCCACATCATGAAGAAGATTGCAAACATTTGCAATGCCTCACAATGAAAAGTAGAGATCAAGCTTGTGATTAGATAGCTGGCAGAGACTTGATGTTGTACTATGTTCATCTTAATCTCCAGAATCTTTAAGCCTAAACTGTCTCAACAGTAGCCAGATTTAAGGAGTCAAGCTTCTGCCTATTGTGAAATTGTGTACCTGTTCCTAAGACATCAACATGTAGAACTGCTTCTTCAGTAGCAACAAGAGAGAGGAGGGAGTTCATTTATTATACATATTCATTAGCCAGTTCACATTCTCTTTTTTTTTCCTTTTTTTTTTTCTTACAGTGTGTCCTCTTCCCTGAAATAGTCTGTTCACTCCTTGAGCTGTCTCTGTTCAGTGGATTGAAACAGTCTATTTAGGCTATGTGTTGCACTCCCCTCCAGCCCTTCACCCATTGCTCCTTAAAACATTTTCACTTCCTTCTAATTTCTTGTTATTTTTTTTTCTAACATTTAACTTCCAGTGGGACTGTCTTTCTTTCTTTCCCATCCTTGCATGCCTTAATTCCTCACTGTCACCTCTTGTCACGAGGTTTGAAAATGTTTCTGAGGCTGAGCTGAAATTAATAATGTTACTTTACTTTTTTTCCTGAAGAAAGGGTCACGTGAGAAACAGTCGCAGCAAGACTCTGGGTTAGAGCTGCAGAACAGTACTTGGTTTACAGGCTTTTTCAGTCTTAGTGAGGGATTGGCAGCTAAATAAAATATCTTTGGTTTGAGAAGGTCACTTGCACTAACTTCAGTTAGTAGGTAGAACCTTGAAAACTGTCCCATCCATGCAAATGTGACCCCAAATAAGGCTGTTGCATTGTTGCAGTTTGTTACATGCAATTTACCTAATCCTTATGCTGCAGCACAGCTGAATCACTGTTGCTAATGTTGTTTGCATTTCAGTTTGATAACAGTCAGCCCTTCCTATCCAAACCATTTTGATATCTTCAGGTAAGATGCTGTTGCATAAGAAGAGACTGTTTGACAGAGTGTGCTTAAAGGTCTTTATAGGGAACTTCAAACCTGAAAGCCATGAGATGTTACCGTTATGTCGTGACAGTCAAGAAAGAAAAGTCAGAAGACTTAGTCAGGGTAACATAACATCTTCTTCTTCTTTATTGTTCTCAGTTCTTTCTTATGTCTTTTCTAAACAGTAAGCAAGCAGCAAGCGAGCAACAGCGTTTTAATTGGCTAACCATTATTACTAATACATTTGGCAGTAGTTATGACACACCTGGAGATGTTCAAGGTTTAAGCTATGTTCACACACTCCCCCCAATTCATGGACTCACAGCTGTCTTTCTCTAATTAGGCTGTGTACATAACTTACTTACCACTAAGGATAGACAGGAAAGTTTCTCGGGGCAGTCTCTTCTTCCAGGGAGCTAACAGGCCTGCTATTAACCCTTACAATGAGATAGATGCTGGATGTTGGATCCATTTTACATGTGGATGTAAAGTCATGTAACAAAACACTGTGTTATAAAATAGCTGAAATATTATTGTGAACTCCAGTGGCAAGTACCACAGGCAGCATTTGTTATACTACACTGTGCATGAAAGGGGCTCCAGATTTGAGCAGCTTGGAACCATGAGAGACTTGTGCTGACAAAGCAGTTCTGGTGGTAGTGGTGCCATTGCACTGACTGCTAGCTGAATTTGAGGCTCAGGTATTTTGGGGTCCTGTTAAGTGATATCAGTCTGATTGTGAGTGATTTTCTGCCAGAATACAGCGTTTTCTATCCACTGGAAAGAGTAAATTATGGTCAGTCATACTTCCTGAAATATAATTGTCTTTGTGTTTCCCCCTCTTATTTTGTATTGTACTTGTTTTGATTTCTCAGCAATGTTCCTGAGTGAGCTGCAAAAACTGCTTTTAAAGGGGCTCACACTGTAATCAAAATAATATTTAAAAAACGTTGAAGAAAGGCTAATGTTATAAGGAAAATTGTATGTTTACTTATTTACGCTTATTAAGTAGCCTCCTTATTGTTAGGCACAATTTAATAGAAACAATCACTTTGAGGAATTATCCATGAAAAGGAAGCCTTTGATAATAAATGAATATTGGAAGTTGATGTGTGCTTGTTTCTCTGAGAAGCAAAAACAGTGTTAGATTGACCCCAATGAACTAGTTAAGAGGTTTATATTGATTGTAGAGGATTTAATATTTAACCCAGACTTTCCTTCCAGATGAAAACAAATTTCTAGACCCAACATACTTTTGTGCTTAGAGGTTGTAAATATGAAAAGCAGAGCTATGGATCAGCTCACCATTTTACTTTTTCTTTATTTGTTTCAAATCTTCTTATAAAAATATATATAACGGGAGGGAAGAAAAGAAACTGGTAATCAATTAATAAAACCACTGTTGGGCAAGTGTCATCGTGCAGAGACCTTGTGATGACCTTAAAGAATTACTACAGAGAAGTATGACTTCAACCACTGCCAGAACACAGCCTGCCCTGGGAGTTTTCCAGTTTTTCTCTATCTCGGCAGCACACACCTAGTTTCACATACATTTCCTCAGATGAAGTCTGTTTCATAACACTCATGCAAAGATATGTTGGTCAGATGTATCGGGCCTTCTGTATTTTCAAGGTGGCAGTCTTCGGGTGGGACAGTAACTTGGGTTAGAGGTTCTTGCTGACTTCTGACTTACTAAGTACACACTTAGATCCTTGCTTTTTGCTTGCTCTGCAGGCTAAGGTATGTGACCAGAAACAAGACACTTGTGTTGCCAGAGTTACAGAATTTACCATTCTGTCAAAGCATGTTACAAGCATAAATACCTTTCTTGTGTGACCTTTCATCTCAGCTGAAGCTCTGCTCCACAAAATTGCCGAAGATCAGTCAGGGACACACACTGTGTGGCAGAAATAGTGTAGGAGGCCACCCATAGCTGCCCGGGTGAGGAGCTGAACAAAGCCAGTCTTAAGCTGTATTTGTGACTCTCATGTTACCTGTCTGTAATCTTCCTTGTACACTGTCTTCTTGCATAGCACACCCAAACTGAGCTCACCTGAAGGAGCACATCTTTGCTTTCCCCTCATTAAAATAGTGTATCTGGAAATAAAAGGTGTGACTGTCTGAGGGTAAAAGGAAGTATTTTGTACCTGAAACTTTAGGAAATTTTTCTTCCTTTTGTCCTTATGTTCTTCCCCATGAGATGATTCCACACTTGGCTTCATCTAAGTCCTGTCAGTTTAAGTTTAAATGTTGACTGTATTGATGTTAAAATGGCGTATTTTTTTGTAGTAGTTCTGCTCTTTGTTTTTGAGACATATCTGCTGGCTTTGCTAATAAAGACACAGGTTTGCAATTGTTAGTATCAGAACAGTTTGAAGAGGTGTGAGGTTCTGTTCTGTCATAGAAAATTCCAGCTGAGGGGTGATTTTCTGCCTCACTCCTACAAGTGGTAACGAAAGAGGAGAAATGGAGAGTGCAGCTTTATTTTACGATCTTATTTTGATCTTATTTTGAGTTTGAAGCACTGTTGCTGACAGTCATCATCATCTGATTTTAAAGCAAACACATTCAACACAAATCACTGTGAAAAAGAAAATGTATAATTTTCTTTTTCAGCCTTTTGGAAACTTGGACTTCATGTTAAGGGCAGTTAAAGTATTATTTTTTTTTTCCTGTAAATATATTATCTATTGTATGTTTACACAAATGTAGTAAAAGAAAACACATAAATCAAATGGTCTGTTTGTTCTTTTTATATTTTCTTTGTCCTCTTTAAAGTGTATGCAATCTTTGCCACCCCTCCCAACGAAATCCTATCTCCACCCAAGTGCATTTCCTTAGTGGATTTCTCTAGGAGGCAGAATCGAAGGGCTGCATGATGGCATTTCTAAATTTAAATTAGATGGAGCAGAATAGGCTGTGTAATTTGCTTAATCACTGCTCATGCTCTAATTTCCTTGGATTTGATTTTTTGCAGTGCAGTCTTATCTTTAGTTTTCTATCTGGTAGCCAAGTCTGCTATTTGGCATGATTTCAGAGAGCCTGGGTGCATTTTTCTTCTTGACAAAATATCAAGGGGATTCTGTGATAAAGCAAATTCTGCACACAGAGCTTTTCAAGCACGATAAATTGATTTAAATGGGAATGTGACAGAAAAATATATGCCTCCAAAACAAAGAGACAGAATAAAATCTAAAGCATAGTTGATTAGAGTCATGCAGAAACATTCAGAAGATGGTAAATAGGTAAATAAATGGAAAAGATGCAGATTCATCTGCTGTTATATAAACTGCACCTATTCTGGGATTGGGATTCAGCAATTTCAGTACAGGCATTTCCTGTATTTATTTTATCTGAATATGACTAAGTGGTGCTTCACTTCTGCTATTTCAGGCCTTGTCTATCTCATTTTAATGACTTGATAGTCTGACGTATATAAAACAGTCTGTCTGTGTTCAGTAAGTCATGGTAAGATCTTCACGTGGTTTATTTTCTATTTTCCACAATGCATAAAGATATGTTTTTGCTATCGTAGCAATATACTTTCCTAATTTGTCTTTATTCTTTCCTTTAGAAATACCTGAATTCTGTTCTTGTACCTATACTGTCAGGACCAGTGAATGTTTATATTCTGTTAATGACAAAGGCAAATATTTAGCAATAAGCAGGTGTTCTAGGGTGAAACACCAGCTTCAAACAGTGATTCCCCATGTAGTGTTAAACAGCCATGGATCAGGTCTTTTTTGTAATAGCCAGTTAAGTGGCGTTCACCTGAAATGTATGGAAAATTCTGATTGAGCTTGCTTATATGAAGTACACTTATTACTTTGTAAATGTACTAAGACAGAATCTGAAATCGGAATTAGGCCAGAGTCTTCTGGGGTCTCAGAACATAGAATTGGGCCACAGCAAGCTTGCTGTTTGTTTTCCACTTTGTAACAAGATTTGGGTAAAAAAGAACTATGAGTATGATAATCAGTTTGGGATCATTTTGTGAAAATCTGTTAAGAACATGAGGCACTTTATATTGGAAAACACAAATGGCCAGCAGGCAGATGACCTGAGATTTTACCTGTCAGTTAGTTCAGTAAAGAGCAATCTTCAGAGTAGCAGATGTAAAGGTAAACATCTCTGCTTGATGTGATGGGTAAAAAGAGGGCCCAAAGATCTTCAAGGGCTCTTTCTTTTGGGGGCCTTTTCTTACAGGGGCTTTTCTCCTTACTGTTTTGGAGAGAAGAGAAGAAACAGTGCACTGTGAGAGTGATGCGCCCTTGTGAGTAATGCTCACAGGGGAGGTGGTTTGTTGACAAAATGATGTGATCAGTGCAGCCAACTTAGAGGAAGAACAGAGTGGTACTGAGAGCATCAGTGATCAATTATTTATTGTCAGAAGAAAATAGAGAAGCTGGCTCACATTGTTAAGCTACAGAGTATATTCCCTGAGAGAAACCATTGCAGGAGTATGGACAGCTAGTACAGGAGTATTGCAGAACTCAGGTAATGGTCATAGTAAGAGCATACGATAAAGTAGTTACTCTAGGTTTTAAAAAATGTGTGTTGAAAAATCACCTTGATGTTTGGCCTAAGACTTCTGCAACTGAAATTATTTATTTTGTGTTGCTCCCAAGTTTGCAAGTAATGTGGGCTCTGCCTTCTCACCTTCTCTGCTGCTGGTTAGTGGTAGGGAGAACAGGAGACAGCAGAAACGCCATCTGGTGAAATGTTACACTGTGGATTGAGACTGTGAGTGAGGAAGAAAGAGAAGGAGAAAGAGAAAGGTATATATTCAACCAAGTGGTCTATGTTGTGGTCTACAAAACTTTCTCCAGTGTTACAAGACAGTAATTCCTAGTATCTGGCTACATGTAGGTTCACCTTGGCATGGGGAAGCATCAGAAGCCTGACTCCCTGGGGCCAGAAACCCTCACTCCCTGGGTCCTTATTATACAGCCCCTAAGATACTCCTTGCCAGCTGGGGAACTGCTGCACTTGGGGGAGTATTTGGTGTGGAACCTGCATTCAAATCCTTGTATACAGGAGATCTTCCCATCATCAGTCCTGAGTCTTTCCCATTAGAGTGCTGGGGTTGTGCTATGCAATGCACATGGACATCAAAGGTTCATCTACTTACTTTACATGTACCTGGCTTATTTTGGAGTGTTTGTATTGTAAAAATCTCTCTTTTTCTGCTTCTTTCCCTTTAAACACGTATTAGCTCTTCACTACTTGCAGTTGAAGAGAAGGGCCTAACCACAAAGATGTATTTTATGTACCTTATGTATGCTAGAAGCATTTTTTAGGAATTTGGAGATAGCTTGCATCAGAATGATAGTAATTGCCTTTCTAAGCATTAGCATATAAAAATGTACTCAATTACGTTCACAGAGTAGAAGCAAACCTATTGTAGTTGTGAAAACCTCTGAGACTAACTGCAGCTAATTGCAAATAAGTCTTAATAAGAGCATGCAAAGAAACACACTGAAAAACCTGATGATGAGTGGCCTTAAAAACCATTGGTATGAAAATTCCCCCACAGCACCTTCCCAGCAAGGCAAGCATGTGATTCTGTTTCCTCCTTTTCTCTTATCCCCAACTGTTCCTTGTCAGCACTCTTCCTTGCCGTAGGGTATAGCAGTAGTTGAAAAGGTCAAAATGTGTTAATTTTCACCACTGCATGGATATGAGGCAGTCAGCAACTGGAAAAAAAATACTGTCTTTATTACTCGTGCTGTCAGATTAGATGCAGGAAGTGTCTGTTCTTTAAGCTGTTGCATGATAGAGTTTATAAATTGGTAGAAATCTGAAGACACAGTGAATAGGTCACTGAATGTAGTTTTAAAAACTGCTGTCATGTTGGATTTACAGAACTTGAAGACTTCTGGTAATAAACAAGCTTATGATGATTTGAAAACCATTGCTGTCTCTCATAAGGAAAGCCTTCATACCACCTGTGGAATGCATTTTCAAAAGCATTTTGTAAATATTTAATCTGTTAATCTTGAGGATTTAAAATCATCCAGTGATGCCAACTATGAGTACAATTTAATTTACTGCATTTTGTTTTCCTTTCCAGACATGGCAGTAACCAGATAGGTCTCATTATCTCAGGTTTCAGAGATCTCATACCTGGAACTTTATGAACTTAGGTCTGTCTCTGTGTGCTTAGGTTTCCCGGCAAACAGTGTTTCCCTAACTGCTTGACAAATAAGTTTCCTTTGACATTTAATTTGACTGATGAGGTGACACAATTTTAGGCGTAAATTATACCTCCTATGTCAGCCCACACCCTCGTGAGATTTCTTCATGAGAGACCGTGTGTAGGCAGTCCTATCAGTCTTCCCCTCAGATACCCAGGTATAGAAGGAAGTTTCACTTTATGCGGAGGTGCCCTGGAGGAGTCTGAACAACTGAGCTTTCTCAGGGCATGTTCTAAATTAATTCCTCTCCTTCACAGGCAACACTGCCCACAGGGCTTGCTCTATCAGACTCATGAGTAGACTTGTCCCATGGCAGAGGGGGACCTTCATGAGAAGAAGACAGAGTTGACATCCTTGGCAGTCTGTGTTTCTGTTTCTGGTAGGCTTTGGCATCCTAAGCATGAGGTGGGGCTGAATGAGATTAGATGCCCCACTGAAGTTGTATATACAATTCTGGCTTACTGTACCAGTAGTTTTTTCTGCAGCTGAGTGCTCAAATATTTTGGAAATTATATGGTGTGTTCTGTGTTTTGTCTCATGAGACGAATAATCAGGAAAAATTTTAGAGAATTAATCGGAAGGAAACTGCTATGCAGTTTATGATGGCTGTGGACATGGTAGAGGAAATAAAAGAGAAAATTACTGTCTTCCTACAGTTCAAGTTCCTTATAAAGGTAGATTAAATGTGGACTAATAATGTATTTCTGGGAAAATGCTATTTTGGGAAAAATAGAACAAAAAAGTATCAGCTGAATGATGAGGAAGAAGAAAAGAAAAACACTCTATACAATTTGTTTTTATCTTATCCCAAATGAAACATTCCAATTTTCCATCTAAAAATAACATTTCAAGACCAAATTCAGTAGAAGGTGGAACAAAACAATTATCTGTTGTTTGAATTAAGTATTCTTTCAACCCCTTGGGACACACTTCTGTTTTTTTAATTTGGGCAAGAAAAATGAGTTTTCCCCTTGGTTTATGTGTGTGAATTACTAGTTGAACTGAGAAAATAATTACCTCTCATGTTCTTTCTTTCACTAAGTTCCAGGCAAGGACTAGGTGCAGAGTATGGGAAAGTGAATGATTTGGGAAAGAAAATGGGAGAGCTTTATCCCCAAATGAAGTAGCATTTGTTTTGTGTGACTGACCAGGGATATAACATAGATTCGCTCCTACGAGTATTCAGCTGGATTATGGGTGAGATTTAAATAATATGTTACTAAGCTTTAGGATGTAATAGCTTGTCTAAAAATAGGATTGGATTATTAAGATTAATGTAATCTTTGTAGCTTTTGTTATTATTTAGAATGCAAGACATTCAGTCTTTACTGCTAGAATTGATGGTATTTTCGTATCCATTTCCAAGAAAAAGAAATGTTAAAAAGATAATTTAAGCATTGTTAAAATTCAGCAGGCAACATTTTAAAAGTGAATACATCCAAACAGCTCCATAGAGCAAAGGATGAAACTTTTAAATTAAAATTGCACCATAAAGGACATTTTCTGTCTCAGTTATCATGTGTGCTTAGTTGAAACCTACATGAATTTCACCTGGTTGATTGTTCAGGTTCAGCTCATTGTGCACCCTAAGGACTGCACGACGCATTTTATTTACACTGAACATCAGCATCCCTGTTGCACAAGCTTGTTTTCTGGCAGTTCCAAAAGGGAATTATAATTGTTTATCTTTAAGCATGGCAGTAATGTAGTCTGATTGAAAACAAAAATGTGTCATTTATTCATTGAGTGATTTGTATCTGATAAAAGGACAATTTTTTTCCTTTGGTGTTATTTTTGAACCTTCTGTGAAATTCTTGAGCCGTAGACAGAGCTTTGAACCTTATTGATCATGTCACCAACATTCACTGAAGAAAAGTAGCAGTTGCTGACATCAGTTACAATTACGTAGCTTACAGTGGTACAAGAGATGTTATTTTTTAGCTAGAAAGACTAATCTGCTAATACAGTTTTTATATGAGGATATACATAATATGAGGTATTTGGTATTTGTGTTTCATAGCCTTGTAGTTTCTGAAAACCAAACATAGTATCTTGGAAATAAACATTTAGAGCTTTTACACTAAATCCTGTATACTGCAAATCTGACACCAAAACTCTCATGGTAGAGGATTCTTATGAATCCTTAGTTAACACTCCTTCTCCATCCCTACAATAAAGTAGCTTTCTAGCTTGAGTTCAGGTGAGTAGTGCAATTTCAAATGAGCTTTAAAACAGCCTTTATGGGAAATCACACAACGAAGTAAAATATTTATTTATTAGAACCCTTAAAGTCATGCTTTGGGGAAGATGAAAGGGGGAGCTGTTTTAGCACAATTTTTGATGGAAGAAAGGCAGTGTGCTCCAGTCAAGAAAGCAGACCTTGTAGTGTTCAGAGTAAAGACACGTTTGATTGCCTCATATTGCATGTGTGCCTGAGAAGCTCAAGGCAGCAGACACAAAAATGTAAATAGCACATATTCCCCTGAATGGTTTTATACATCTGTACCTGACTGAATGTGCCATCACTGTCTTCCAGAAATATCGACAGTATATGTCTGGACTTCTCACTCCTCCTTATGGTGTTATGGAAACTGGCTCCAACAATGACAGTAAGTATGAGAAATTATAAAACAGATGGTAGAAAAAAGAGAAAAGGGAAAAAAGGGGAAGATGAAAGTCCTCTGGTTATGGGTGTTGGAATTGAAACGTTAAATTCAAGTTGGTATTACAACTGTGTTTATACTGCATGTAGCAGGAAACACTTTGGAAATGTCTTGCCTAAATGTCTTCCCAACTGTATACAAGTGTACACTGAGCTGTACAAAACTCTGCACTCTAAGCCAGGCCTGTTGAGTGAAGATTACTGTATGATGTCATGTAACAATTTAACTAGTTATAGATGTTACATTAATTCAATGGAACATGTCCGTGAGTCCTGCTAGTAAAATAAAAATAACAATTTTTTTAGTTAGGATGGGCTACACAACTTGCTAGAGAATCTAGGTTAGTGCTTGAGCAGACAGCTTTCAGTAAACATGCAGCTCTCTGAGCTTCGTTATGCAGCAAAATAAGTTTGGATATGTCTCTGCCTCATGAGAACCTGTCAAGTGGGGTAGAGCTGTAGGCATGAATCCAAGGGCAGCCTTTGGAACTCATCACTTACGTAAATCAAGGTACTTTTGTTTATTGGCCAGGGGATTATTTAGATGCCAACCAGGACGGTATGTGATGGCTAGCAATTGCATCTGCAAATTTTGTGCCCTATGCTGCATGTTCAATATGTTCTGTTTGCAGGACAATAGCATAGCATAGCATAGCAATGCTAGTTAGTGCAAACTCAGTATCACATTGACTTCCAGATACTAAGACACAGATTATGTTAAATGAGAAAGTATAAATAATTCCTGTATACATGCTTCAGATATCAAGTTGTGAGAAAAGTACTATGCTTAGCAAGCAGTTTATAGAATTTACACAAATTAGCTTTTGTGTGTTTTTTGTGTTCACAAGAGAAAACCTTTTTAATGAATAATTCTCTGTTTCTCTTTAAAAATCATGGGTTAATGTGTATGATATCAAAGTATTGAACCCTCAAATTCCCTACTCTATCAATAAATATCTTCATTGTTACTTAAAGAATGTACAGTATTTATTTATTTATTTATTTTCTGTATTCCTTTTTTAGGAATGCCAGATAAAGACAGTATGTCAAGCAGCGCTCTTTGCCAAGTTGCTAAAAACTGTAATAAGGTAAGTCATACATAGTTTTGCCCTTTTTTTTTTTTTTTTTGCCGGAAGGGGAGGAATTCAGTTATGAAAAATGCAAAAGCTCAGCATTAAATTGAAAAGAACCAAGTGCAAATGCAAAGCATGTGTTTGATGCATCTGAGTACAGTATGCAAATTATAGGGATGCTTTAGACATTGTGTCATATAACTGAAGAAAGCAACTGGTTCAGGATTATTAGCAAGCGTACTGCTGCCAAAGTTTGTGTTACAGTCTGGTTTTCCTATCTTTGTTGGAGAGGTGCTGAGGGTAAGGAAGAAAGGCTTCGCTGTGACAAGCCCAGTGGATAACCAGTGGATCATAAACTTCATGATTAAATCCTATTTTAAGGCTTAACTGAGTCTGAGAACTGATGTATAGGCATTGTTCTGGCCCTTTGCTCAGGGAGAATTTTCTCCTGCGTTCAGAGAGCAGCTTTACATTCCAGTTCCCCTTTGTAAAATAGTTCTGTGCCTTCAGCCTCACCAGATGAGGACCCACATGAAAGAACTCATGAATATTTCTATGCCTGGTTTAATAGTGGAATATAGTGTATATATAGAGGGAGAATAATAGTGGGAAGGAATAATGTCAGGCATTGCTATGAAGATTGATAAATTTTAGAATTTTTTTATGGCAGGAGTAGAAAAGTTACAGTAATAAACAGATGCTTGGATGCCTTCTTTCTGGACACAGGAGTTTAATTGAATTCATTTATGTGATGTCTTTAAAATGGTAAAGGAATTTTTGTTGCACAAAAAAGATCTCTTGACAGCAGATAAAGATGAGGAATATTTTAACGTGTTTCCTTGACGCAAAAAAAACTACTTCCACCTCTCCCTGTCTGTCTGTCCTGCTTCCTCAGGGGTACTGACCTTTCTTAATTGTCACATTCAGCCTTTATTAAACGTATACATGGAACAGTATGCAGTTCCTTTTCCTAGAATCTTATTCACTAATGCTATACCACTTCCTGACACAGCCTTATCCTGTAGGAACATAAACATTTTTCCATGCACTGAGTAATAATTCTTAGATACTTAGCACCTCCTGTTCTGTAAGCATTTTACAAAACAGTTAACGGATTATGCCTAAGTGCTTCTTTAAGTTGTTGGCATTTCAGTGGAACACTTAGAGTTAAGTCAGGTCAGGGGTCTTGCTTGGCTTCTCAATGAAAGTACCAGGTGCAGGATCCAGAGTAAAAGATGTGTTTTCTGAAGCAGATAAAAGTAACTGATAGAGGTAAGGAGGTAAACACGTCCATCTCCCCTAGGAGGTGATATCCCCGCAGAAATGGGAAGTGATGCTTAGCTGAGGGTAGTAAACACTTTCAGGTACAAAGTATTTTAGAAACTGAGTACAATTTAGTGATTAATACCTTTGCCAATATCTGGGCTTTGCTTGCACAACAGGACTGTCCCTGCACAAAATAATCACTGGGGTAGGAGACAGAACTTGGCTGGGATAGGGGCTGAGGCAGGCTGCTCAGTGACTTCTACAGGAATAAGGTCCTTTGCAAACCACATTATCTTTATTTCCAAGACACGTCTATAAAACAGACATCCTTCTCCCTCCCACACAGTACTCATTTCTGTGGAGGGAAGCTGAGTGAGTAAATATGGGACAGAAGCTTGTCACCTTGTTTCGTCCTGGAGGAGTTCAGACTGTCCCATGACAAATATGGCAGAAGAACCTACACAACATAGAAAAGGTTAATGAATTCTGGTTCTGTGTGTTTTCCATATGACCAAAGTTCTCTTTAATTATGTTAGGTGAAAGGTAAAAGCAGCAGAGGTAAATACCTGAGTATTTTGTTTACTGCATGCAAGCTTCATTCCTGCAGTTTTAAACTGTACAGCTGGTACAATACTTACAAAAACTGTTGTTGTTCATCACCTGCAGTCAGTTTTGAACGATCAGGGAGTTAGTGGAATTGCAGGGCCAAATTCCTAGAGTTGTTGACAGCTATTCGAAACAAAAAATCAGGATACCAGAAAACAGCACTGTGTTTGTAGATTTTATATATTTTGCTTATTTTTAGGGTGATATATGACTTCCAAAATGATGTATCAGAGAAGGGAAATGTTTCCACGACATCTTTAGACTACTTTATATCTTGAGATTGCCAGAATGATGCCTGTAGGGCAGGCAGCAAATGAGCTTGGAGAGGCCTGCAGACTACTCTGTAATGTCCAGAAAAAGACTGAGTGAGGAACCCTCTTAGATTCAAAGTTCCTCAAAATCTTTCATATGGTAAGAAAACATTACAGTCTTAGACAGAAAGAGATAACATAACATCTTCAGTAGTTCTGATCATTATGCATTTATTTCAAGGTATGTGTGTGTTGTTTTAATTTTCCGGGGAATTTTATAGCTGTAAATAATTTGCTTCAAATGAAATTTAATATATTCCAGTCTGGAAATATGAAATGCATGCTTTTCTTTTTTAGCCTGTGGTGAGTCTTTTATAAGCAATGTAATAGATGATTTTCCATATTTTTTCTCCTGTCACATCTATTAGTTTTTGATGAGTAATGTAAGATTTTTCTTTTAATGCACGCCTTGAAATTTTCTCACCATCTGGGGATGTTTGGTTTTCCTAGTTCATTAAAATCTACAAAAAAAATTTCTATTTGGAGAAAGCAGCAAAGAGATCTTTTTTACCAAATGTGAATTCATTTGCATTTAGGGTTACATTATTGCACATCATTTAATGCAATGTAGCAGTTAAATTGAGCATAAAATACTGAGAGATAGTATACTATTGTCTTCAGTTATATTTTGAGGAATGGAAAAAAGTCAATTTAATGCTGACTTACGTAAGGGAAAATAACACAGCTTCAGTCTTTTTTAACTAGAACAGACCAATATCTGTACACTGGTCTGTGTAGCTCTCAGTTTTTGAAAATTCCTGTGGGGTAGAGTTGGATATGTGAGATCAATGTAACCCTAAAGCCAAAATGACAAAATCAATAATAATTTCAAATACATTTTTGGAAAAGACAAAGAAGAGTATTTAGAAAGCATGGGAGGTCGGGTTCCAGCATGCAGACAGAATAGGTAGTGGTTCTGGTTCCATGTGTTACCAGCAGAGCTGGCAGCAGGGTTGCATGATGTTTCCCACTACAGGATCCTGTTCTGACAATTTGGCCACTTTTTCACTGTTTACGCTGAATTTGCCATGCTGGGAGTATGGTCCTGGCTGATTGTTAAATTGAAATGGATCAAACCTCTCTGACATTGAACTGGAGGAAAACACATGGCACATATTAGATAGCTTTTCCCAATTATACCCTGGCAATCCTGTCCTTTGGACTGGAAGCTTGAAATTTGGTAGTTATTATGGAAGTAAGGAATACCATTTGTGACCCCCTAAAAAATAACCATATTTTTAAGCATTGAAAAATCTCAGTTACAGTTTCACTGTTGAACTTGTGCACACAAGCTGCGGGCATCGGATCTGCAGAATCCCCACACTGTTTGGTCCTGGCCTGCTGGGGCATTCCTGTGTCAATGCTTAATAGTGTGAGGTTTCTCTCAATGACTTCTTTTAGTTGCTGGAGCAGCATTTTGACTATTACAAAGACAGACACTGACTGAAAACCAGAGCTGTTTCCCCTGTGCTTTTACACCCTCTACTGGTGTCCAAGCAGGAACTGAGTTAAGAAATAGCCCATCTGCTCTGGAGAATGTGAGATGTAGGATAGTTTAAAGAAGAGGGCATTGCAGGACTGCATTGTAGAGACACAGGACTGAATGTGGGTGGACCTGTTGAGAGCAGAACCTCCACTCTCCTATGGATGCTGGTGCTGAATACTACTTTCTGGTATCAGCAAATGTCTTAAACTCCTTTGTAAACTGTAGATGCCTGAAAGAGCATAGGAATTATTCACAGAAGGAACAGAAATCTATGATTTATAAGTTATTTATACAAGTAATAGATAGTAAAAAAGTTCTAACCCGAAGAAGCTGAAGTTTCATATTCTTTTCTGTAATGGAATCTCCATATTGCGTTTTGCTAAAAGAAATCCCACATCCTCAAGAAGGTACACAGAAAAATTCTGCGTGAAAGGAAGGCTGAAAAATCAAGTGCTCAAATGCAGAGTATTTCAAGATTGGAAGCTGACTGAGCAGTGTTAATGAAGGCCTCCTAAATGTGTTTGTTATGCTACAGACTTTGATTACCTGCTCACATAAATTTTTCCTGTGACACACTTAATTAAAACATCAGCTCACCTCAAAAACCATGCTAGCTTTCTTTTTGTACAACTTAATCTTTGTGTAGGTTTAAAACCTACATTAGTCTGTGCCTTATTCAGTGAAAGCATACATCCGAAAAGGGGGAATGTGCTCCTTCATCTCCTTTGTACTGATGAAACTGTACTGAACACAGAAGATATAAGCAGATTAAGTTGTGCAAATTCATACAATAATTCTTGCTATTGGGTGAAGACTGTGTATTTTTTTCTGAAGTCTCTCATGCTTTATTTCCATTGTTTCCCTATGTTGTCTTCAGGTTTTTATTGTCATAAAGAGTTACAGGAGCTCCCCCTTGTGCACTATGTAATATTCAAAAAATGCATGGACTGAGTTTGTGAAACTTACAGGTTGAAATGTCCTCTTTATGTTTTTGAAGTAATGTCTCCAAATCCTGTAGACTGGAAGCTTATCAGAAGTGATTTATTTTAAGGTATTTTGTATATCAACGCTCCTATAGGATGTGCTGCAATATTAATCTGAAAGTCATCTTTTCATCCATCTTCTTCCCTGGTTAATTTGGTGTGGTAAAATATAGATTCCTTTTCTCTTCAGAGTTTTCAGTAAGGCTTAGGAGCCATGTTGATTTTTTTGCATTTAAATAATTTGGGTGATTGTGAAAACATAATTTGCTTTTCTATCAACTCTAAATGCATTTCATGCCATTATATAGAAAAGATTTTTCACTGGACAGAGAAGGACATAATCAAGAGTTAAGCCTCAAAATATTGCAATTTCAACATTGCCAGGCGAATGAATATTCACTTATGTCAATTTTCAAGCAGTTAAGTATAGCTCTGGGCATTTGAAAATACACTGTTTGTAAAGATGACATTGCAATTCACTAGGTGTAGCCTTGAAGAGCCCACACAAGACACCAGTAATAATCATGTTCATTCACCATATTAGCTACTCTAGCAATACACACAATCATTTTCCTTCTGATTTCTCTGTATTTCCATTTACTTTTCTCAGACAACGGAAAAGAAAGCTTATCTTTTCACATATTTGGTGTGTTGTCAAATGTGGAATTTGATAGAGAATTAGCAGAATTTTAAGGGGAATGTTTCACATTCTCATGAAATTGTGAGCCAAAAAAAAAGAATACAGAGAGAAAGAGAACAGGAAAGTAGGCAGTGTTCTATCAAAGTGCAGTGACAAGGTGTTAGTTTAGAAGTTGTAGTATCTCCAACATACACATGAAAATGATGTTAAAGGATAACTGCTGTGTGGATGGTTTATATAATTGCCCAGTGATATGTGTGCATTAATTCCTATTCTCTTTTGGGCTCTGTGCCAGAGTTGGTTCTCCTATACATTGTTTGCGTAGGGTTAAAAATAATTTTCTTTAATTTTCTGCTTTTGAAGTGATTGCATCAAAGCACTGTTTGCAAATATTTCTTAATAATGTCTTCGTGCAGTCCTAACTGTACCAATTACTTTAGGGGTCTGCTCTGATATTTTGGCACCAATTTCACGTCTATGAAAGTAATTTTCTTAGAGTCTATTCAAGTTCCTCATTTTACTTTAAGTGAAAGTGCTCAGGATTCAATCATTATCGCAACCTGTAATAATTTGGCTAGTGCAGGGGTTGTGCATACAGTCCTTGGCAATGACTCACATGGTCACAGCATATGGCAGGGGAGATAACAAAGACAGGAGTGTGAGAGGATTAGGAGTCTGTGAAAAATACATTTTTCATCCATTAGTAAGGAACTTCATCATGAAAAACATGGATGTCTTTCTGTGTCATCAGAGCTCTTTTAATGTAAACAAAATTGTTAGTAAATCTGCTGGCTTACGCAAGTAGACTTTGCTTAAGCTAAACTGTTGCAGAACCACCAGGGAAGGGTTTGGGTACATCACTATTTCCAGTTCCAGTGGTGTGGAGATGATACATAGCTGTATCATCAAATGCCACTGTGAATAGCAATATTTCAAAGGAAAGCTTGCAACACTCCATCTTCTGTTACACAACTCAGCTACCTGGTAATCTGCAATATCCATTACCCATGATTTCATTGGGTACCCTCACTTCTGGGGACCCTAATGGCAGTTTCTACTGAAAACAGGTTTTTCTGCTGTATCTAATCATATAATTGAGCAGACCAATACAGAACTAGCCGGAGTAGCCCCAAAATGAAACCTGCTGGCAGAGTAATCAAGTACTGACCCCTCAGAGTAAGCTTCTCCTCACAGAAGGGCTGTGGAGATGCTTGGAATAGCACAGGGAAGGCAGTTTGGCTGAAGAGACCTTTTCCCTTTCAGACTCCTCAGGCCTAGCTGAATGAGTGTTTAGATAAATAAACTAAAAAATGGAAAAATAACAAATTCCTAGAAAATACTAAAATTTGTAAAATAATATTGTGAATTAGGTGTGTGACCTTCCTTCCACAGGAGCATCGCTCTCAGTTCCACTCGTTTGAGGACACAGCCTACTGCCTTACCTGCCACCTCTGGCAAGAGCAGTCTGATAATTTATATTGTGGAGTCACATTTGATGACTCTTGCTCCTTGGCTGTGTTTTCTCTGTGATTCTGTCTCAACCCATGAAAAACATGCACATATGCTCCATTTATCTCCTGCAGTTGAAAGGCAGAAAAAGGGAGTAATTATACTTAGAAAAAAGATAGTCCTTTTCAAGGTTCATGTCTTCAGGCAAGTCAAGCGTATACAAGTAACACATTTGGCACTTATATTTGAAACAGCAAAAAGAATTTTTTTGAATCTTGTAATTATTTTCTCAAGTTTGGCAGAAAAATTGTATCAAGGATCTTAAAATCAGTTTCTTTCTAGTCACTCATATCATCTCTCACAGCATTTTGACTGCCTGTCCTGCAATGCATGCTGGAAATTGGTATTCCACAAAGTCAATTATAGTTCTGAGTCAGTAAGAAGTAATCAATGTGTCTGATCTGATCATTTAGCAGCATCTTTTTTTGCTTGTGTACGAATGACAAAAGTTTGAGAAGTTAATAAATAGTGGGGGAAAAGCTGTCCCATGATTTAGTTCTTTTTCTTGTGTTAGCTAGCCAAGAGTAGAAGCCCCTTGTGCTGGCTGCACAGAATAGCACCACCACCAAAACAAGTGCCCAGTTCATGGAGCTCATTTAAAGCCATTCCAGATTAGAATTGCAGAGGCAAAAATGCCAGGTATATACGACAGAGATGAAAATATAATTAGGACTTTTAACTCCAGTGATGGTTAAGGCGAAAGTGCTGTTGAGGTATTTATGATTTATGACTTTCATTATTTATTCTTTTTGTAAATTTCCTTCTGGAAGAAAGCTTGGCACAAGATTTGGAACGTTTGATCTTTGTGTGCTTTATCATCAGTGATGCAGCTGTCTTAAAATTAAAGATAGCAGTTAGTGAGGAAATACGAATACACGTAGCTGAGCTGGATAGTAGAGAAATGAAAAGAATATATAATTTAGACTCAAAAATAAAAATGAAAAAAAGAATTCTTACTTCCAATACCAGTTATTACACTGCTTCTAATTAGGATTACTCAGAGATACTTGTTTTCATCTCCTGAAATGAAATTATGTAAACAATTTGTATAATAACCTTACATATGAACTGGCTGGAGAAAGAACCAGTAGCTTAACAGAGGACAATTATGATTATGTGTTTTTAAACCTCCGGTACTTCTTTGTCCATCCTCATTCTTTAAAGTAGCTGACTTCAAATGTATAAATCTGAGGAGGCTAAAGAAACACTTTGTCTCATGCCACTCTTTCCGTGTAGCCTTTTGCACAGTGGCTCAGGTGGTTACTTTTCCCCCAAACAGATTTTCTGACCCAGCCCACCTTAGAACCTCATGAGCAGTGACACCAGAAGCAGAGGTAGGAGGGGGTGGCTGTGCAGGGCAAAGATGGTGGGAGGATCAGCTCCCAGAGCAAAGTACATTTGGGCCCAGGAAGAACCGTGGCGCTGTGGCTGCCCTTCCACAGCAGCTTCCAGTGTCCTGCACCAGGACTGAGGGCACACGTTCTCTCCTGTGTACCTTCTCCTACATCTCTTCTGTCTACAACTGGCTACGTATGCCCTCTCCTCCATCAGGCTGACATTCTTGCTTACCTGGTGGCAAGGGAGCAGAACTGTCAAAAAGAGTTCTGGGATTAATTTTCTTACGTTTTGGATGAAAATTAGCTTCCTGGCCAGGGCCAGCACAAACAACAGGACAGAGGTGTGGAATTCAAGGACGGGATGGATTGCAGTTGTCCTGTTTGAGACTGCTGTGGTCTGTCTGCAGCTGTGAACATCTGACCTTGGCACAAAGCATTGCTGGGTCTGATTGCTCTGGACTGTCACTCTTTTCTGCCGCAAACCTGGCATTTCTGCCAGCCAGTGTTAACTGCACAGGAAGCAGAGGGACAAGTGGCAGGGGATCGCTTTGTCAGGCCAGCTTGCAGCTCTCTTGCACTTCACTGCTAAATCACAAATGAATCTGTGTGATTTCAGTCTCCTGTGTTTAAATACAGATTTGTATAATGTATTCCTGTAATTGCTGTAATACATATACAGATCCAGTTAAATAGTTATTCCCCTCTCCCTCCCTCCTTTTGAGTTGTCTTAATTGTGTTCAAAACCAGTCTAGATTAGGGATTTTCAGCTTGTGGTCTGCAGGCTGCTGGGTTCTGGCAGCTATTCCAAGTGACACTGAGAAACAAACCTAAGAAAAGCCTATTGTCACTGGCTGAACAAGGTTCCTTATCTTCACTGGCAAAACTGTAGGGGTCCACAAGATAAAGGAGCCTGACAAACCCCCCTTCTCTTTTGTTTCCCCCAATTCATTTCACACTCTGCCGAGTGTCAGTGTTAGCTGCTATGAATTCCAGGGCAATGTTGGAAAAACCTGTGTTGACAATACTGTAACAGTAAGGTTTCTGATATGCCTTATGCTGTAAATACATAGCCACTGCTCCACAGCAGTCCTGATCCTGTGTAATAGAATAGCTCTCCTGTCTTCCTGGTATGCTGGTCTGAACTGAGGAAAGGAGGAAGGAGAGGAAAACCAGGGGGTTGCCTTGCTAGAACTCCTGAATGCGACTTACTCTGTTTGGTTTCTTCAGTGTTACAGTGTTCTTGAAATACTGTCTTTTGTCTGGCTTTTCTGCCATGAGGTTTGGGCTAGAGAACCTAGATTTCTGCCTGGAAAGTGCCTTGTGACCTAGTGGCAGTACAGACACTGGACAATCTGAAATAATATTGGCCTTCAGTATACCAGAAGTTCCTCAGGATGCATCTTCCTTTCCCCAAAACAGTCTTGTCATGGAGAAGCTGAAGATTCCTACATTATTGCAGGAATTACATTTTTTTTAACAGAAGGTAGCTGGGAATACTCTGTGTATATTCAGCATTTCCAGGCAAACTGGTTTGGATTACAGTAATTAAATTTTTCTGGAATAGCAAACATTTTCACACTGTGATTTGCTTAACATAGTGCAACAGTCGTTATCCTTTATACAACCCACAAAGAGTCACTAAAGAGTCAATTAAGCCAAAGAAGATTTTGAGATTATGTTTAAAAAGGAGGTGAGTGGTTGACAGATGGCAGGAGCAGAATATTGGCTGGACGAAGCAATATTTCTAGCAATGATGTGAAAATAATGCCAACATTAAAGAGAAATAGGAGAAAGGGGATAAATTACAAAATACATACAATAGGTGCTTTTCCATTTCACAAGGACAGGGCTTGTTCTGTGATATCCCTAAAAGCCAGACATCACAGCTTGGGCTACATACTGAGAGAGGTAAAAAGAGGTCATCTCTTTCAGAAACATGCTGTGGTGAATTGGGATGTAAAGAGATGTGGTTAGCTAGGGAAAATGTCAGGTAGAGTAATTTCACCTCTCCATATCAGTCTTGGGTTAATTATTGTACTGTTCTGTGTGCATGTGAGGTTCTGTGTGCATTTGTGGAGACAGTTTTTTTCTCAAGTTGTAATAAAGATTCATTTAGCAACAGAAGCATCTCATAGTATGTTTACAAATGTCTGTCCCTCATTAGTTATCAGGGAAAATGAGCTAAATTCAAAACAATAAGAAAAAATGTGAACAGGCCTGGTTTAAATAGTAGCAAGTTAGGGAGCTGCAAGCTCTGTAGGAAGTTAGGAGAGAAGAAGCAAATTTACAAATATGAAATATTTACTATTTTTCAATTGAAGTAATAATTTATTTGAATTGGCAGGAATGAAAAGTGTAATTATTTTCCTATTTTATTGGATAATATCTAGTGTTCACACAAATGCCCCTTAACTCAATGTTTGTATTTTATTGACAGATTATTCCCATTGCATTATGGAATTAATGTAAAACAGGGCATATTGATCTGTCTTGTTCATATCAATAATTTGTTTCCAAATGCCTCTGTGATTTTAATCAGTACAATTACTGACACTGTATCTAAAGAATGCTGAATTAACTGATTAGCTGATACAATTATGAATTTCATTTCACACTAGTTAAAAGTGTGAGACCACAATTGGATTTCAATATAAAAGAAAAAGAAAAGCTCTTGCCCTACACAGCCTGAGAGACTTGGATGAGACAGGATAGGTAGTATGGTTCAGCACAGCAGCACCCTCCACTTCGAAAACCCTTTTGTAGACATCATGGGAAATAGAAGTTTTAAGGAAGATAAGAAGGTTGTTTTGTGGATATTTGTCAAGAGCAGAATGCTTGTCTTTTCCACTGACACACAAATATGTAAATTAAACAGAAGTGCTTGAATGTTTTTTTATGTTTATGACAGAAGACTTAAAGCTGTTAAGTAGAGAAATACTTGGCTGAAAGAAGAATGTTTGTGCTTTTTGTGAAATGTGTTCTGGTCTAGCTATCGGTTTGGGATTTCTTTTCTCTGTTTACTTTCATATACTACAGAGACAACCATGTACGTTTTTTGGGAAATATATTCAATGTAGATGGAAAACATTGATATAGATCATTAAAAATCTCCTTCTGTGAAGTAGAACAGCAGAATGTGTTTCCCTGAATATTGTTGGATTATTCTTTTTCAATTTCGTTTTTTAGCAAAATTTTATTTCTGAAAAGGATGACAAGAAGAAGAATGGGGAGTAGATAGGGAAGCTGGAATCTGAGGCCCATGTGCTGCACTCCTTCAATGTTTTTTTCATTTGATGTACTTTCACACAATGCACTGTCCTGAACTTGGAGCATAAGGAATGTGGAATGACCAGAAGAGGCACAAAATGGATTTAAATTAACTTCTCAAGCCCACATGGCAGAGGCTTTACATTGTTGGTGACCTCCTCAGGGTATTCAAGAAGTAGCCTTAAACGCCCTCTAGCCCTGCCTCACTTTGATGACTTTTCATTTCTGTGTTAAAATCATTATAAAATTCCCAGAGTGAATTTGCAGACACTAGACTTCCAGGATTTCAGTTGCAGCATCCAGCAGTGTTTTCAGTTGCTTATTCATACTGATGAAGAGATTGAAACACTCAGAGGTGGAATGACTGACAGGGGCCACACAGTACAGAAGCTGCTGTCACCCAAGAGGCAGTGGTCCTCTTACCTCACTTGGGTGGTGTTTTGCCTACACTGAAGTCAAGAGTTTTACCACTAATATTAATAGGTTCACAATTTCACACTGTAATTCACACTCCATCCAGGTTTTGGTACCTCTGTGTTTGACATGAAAACACTTAATTTATAATTTCACTGCCTAGTCCTCAGAGGGCAGTTCTGGCATGTGGATGTAATTGAAGCCTAGGAGAGCCCATCTGATCCTGTTCATCTAGAGGGAGTGCCTTCTGGGAGTCTTGGAGGTGGGAGATGCTGACCAAAGTTATAGATGTATCTGGAAACAAGTGAATCCATCAGAAGCTCATTAATCTTTAACTTCCTTTCATTTTCCTTGTGTATCCATAGCATGGGTGAGAGACAGGTCTTAAAAACTGGTAACCTTACTGTCTAATATTTATTGTACTTTTTAAGTCTTCATCATTATAGTTTGTTTCTCAAGAAGTAAGCAATTTCTGGTAAACATACTGTTAAAGGCATGCATACTAAGAAACCAGTAACTTGCATGAGAGACAATGAAAAAAAGTGCTTTATTCTTTTGTAAGGTAGAAAAAATGCCACAGCAGAGAAACCCATGACAACGCTGTTTGAGATTCTTTATGATAACTGTAGTCACACCTTCATCAGAATATCAGGGGTGCTCACTGCAGAGTTAGCATTTTCTGACATTTTATTCAATGCATGCAATGTAGTTATAGCAGCTGTTTCATTGTAGCAGGGAAGTAGAAAAATGACAGGAAAATAAGACATCATTAGCCATGTTCTGAGGGTTTTTTGTGCACTGGTCATAGTCTGTTTCAATATTCCTTTTGCCTTTGACATTCACAGTGAAGTATCATTTTTGATAATGGCTGAATCACTTTGTGTTCAACAGACAGACATTTATAGTTTGTCAAGGAAACATTGTAGAAGTGTTAATAATGCAATTTCAATTTAACTTTCTAAAATAATTTTGCTACACTGGATATTTGAGAATTTAAAGGGGCACATTTTCCTGTTTATGCTATTAAAGCATGCAGATTACTATAGAAGAGCAATTTTAGAATGTATTTTAAAATACAGCATAGTCTTCACGTTGTATTACATATAAAGAATATAGATTTTAAAACAGTCATCATTATTCTGAGTATTTTGATAGTAGCCCATTTTCTGACAGTATTCAAAGCATTTTAAAAAGGTAGAAATTATTAATATCCCTCTCTCCAAAAAGGGGGAAATGAAACACACTGTGATTTCATGATTTGTGTAAGGTCACGCAGTCAGAAAAAACAGAATAAAACTGAGCTGTCTTAACCACTTGTCCTGACAATTTCTACTAGGCTATTTTACTTGGTTTAGTTAGTTTGTAGTTAGTTAGATATATGGGTATTTAGATTACAGGTGCTGTAGCTTTATGAAACGCAGAAGATTTTTAAAATGTGATTACTTCCTTCCCTAATTTTGCAAACATCCTGTGACTGCGTGTTCCTATGTTCATACCTTGCCCTTCTTCCCACTTTTGCTGTTTACGGATGTTTCTTAAGAAACTATAGTGGTTGTCTTCTGTGGGCATGGGTGGCTTGAAGATGCTTTGGTAGTACAATTTTAGAGTCTGTAGACTGGCTACAGATCCTTTTAAAACAAGTGATCTTTTTGAGTAATTTGTTCTTTGTTAATTGAAAAGTGTTGCTAAGTCACCTACAGGCCTGGCATTTCTGGGACTTTTCCGGTTAAGAGATGTGAGGAGGCACTTTGCTCTTTGGCTGCCAGTGCTATCTTGTGGAGAGTATTAAGGAGCACCAGGCTGGTCCTGCCAGCTGCTACATATATTTGTGGAAAAGAATGAAGATGAGAGTGAATTGTTTACACCATGTGAGTAGTGATGGCTGCGTTTCCATATCCACTTTTTTTGTCTCCTGAAGGAGTGCGGTGAGGTCTCCCTGTAGATATGATTGTGGTCTGGGTTGGACAGAGCTCAGTCCTGGTAATGTGTTCCAACCATCAAAAGTGATAGGGAGTATGTGCCAAGGTTTCTTATGGACTGTGCACCCTGGGGTGTTACTTAGAGGTCATAACATAGGTTGTTTTCTGATGACAAACAGTGGTCATTGTATCAGCATGTTCTACACAGGGCTACTCCAGAGATCCAGTATACATTAACAGAACACAAAAATTCCTGCAATGTTGGTTACATTTTCCTTCAAATTTTGACAAAAATACGTTTCAAAGGACCTTTTTGTGACAGGATCTTTGGTCAGCTGCTTCTCTGTTGTTTTTCAGCAAGCTGCATTCAATAGGTGTATTGTTTTACCTGTAATATCCTAGCAGAGGTTGGTACAGTCTGCATAGATACTTTTTCACTGCAGCTGGAAGTATAACCAATGGAGTTAACTTTAGAATACTGTATCCAAGACTGCTTTCCACCTGAAAATGCACTCCAGCTATATCTGCACTTCAGCTGTGATACTGTATGCTCAGCTTTATCCCTGCTATATGGTTATTCTGTAATGTTGGAAATACTGGCTTGTATTGGAAAAAGAACCATCTCTACAAAGGCTCTGCGTCTTTGGAATTCTTATCTATGTGTTTGGTCTGAAGTAGCTCAGATGGATGACATTACAAAAAAATGGAGAAAGAATGGTAAGAGTAGAAGGGGAAGGTGTTGTATGGGAGGGCTGTGGGGACTTTGGCTAACTGTCAGCTGTATCTTACTGACTGGCTATATTTTGCCAAAATTGTGGGAATGGTTATATGGTATATTTTATTTCCTCCCCTGTGAATCAGAGAGGGCACTGGAAGCCAATTGGGAGATGTATACAAGGATATGCAAAGATGTCAGTCAAAATATCAGTCATCAGGAATCATTTGGAACCACTAAGAGCTAAAGATGCTCTGCTTCCTGAAATACACTTAAGAGACTCAAAATGGGCCTGACTCAAAACTCATTGAATCAGTTAGGGACTTCCCACTGATTTCAGTGGGATTTGGACCCTAAATCACCAAGAGCAGTAAATACTGAGGATGTAAAACAAACAGACCTCTCAGTGATGTGACTGTTGCTGCTGGCACCTTTTGGCTTGTGTGGCTTTTGTCCTTTGTTTCTTCTGCATCCCCTGCCAGCCAGCAGGAAAACAGATGTCACTTGCAATTCTTTTCAGTGCCCCAAATGAAAATAAAGGGATCAACAGTAGTGCACAGGTTTATCTGATCACCCTGGTAACCTCACATGCGATGGTTAACTCCAATCAATACCGAAACTTGTTCTCTGTTCAGAGATGAGCTACACTGAGGTCATGGGAAAAACATGATTCATTGGCTTTTGTTTTATTTCATCTTAGTTCTATGCAATACTCATTTCCTATGTTAGTATTTCAGAGTAGTAAATTAGGCCCCCTCAATCTTTTCATTTTATAGATCCAAACTGCTGTAGATGTAAAACATTCATTCATATGTAAAGGCTCAGAAACATCCCTTTGCTATTTAACAAGAGGGACAGAAAAATCTGTAAGCGATGTTCTTGGATTTTATTTAGCAGATTCAAATAACTTGACAAATATAGAGCTCATCTTAGGTCTCTATTATTGTACTTTTCATTATGTTATTTATTTGTTTGCACATGGCTTGCTCAGTGATGTAAGAAACACAAAAATAAAGGCAGGCCTTGCCCTGTAGTTAGACATCTAAGGCCTATTTCTCCAGCGATTAGGTGTGTGCATAAAATTATACACATGAATAGCCCTATTTAAGTATATGGTATTGCTCTTATGCATAAATATTTGAATCTTGAAAGGAATGAAGGCTAAAATTATTACTTTCTCTGCTTCACCCCAATTTAAATAGGGAGTTTTGTGACTGGCTTCATGAAGGGTTTGTTTGAATGGCCCAAATGTGAATCCATAAATGTACAGATGGGGAGTTTGTCAGTGTTAATTCTGAAAGCCTTTTTATCACAGTTTCTCATAATAATTTTCTGCTTTTCCCTACCAACACCTGCAGCTTTTCCCTCTCTATCTTCCAGGCCCATATGACCTCCTTCCGTACAGGGAGGATCAGCAGGTCATAGTAAACTGTTTGAGTGTGCACTAGTTGGAAAAAGGTGTGAAGTACCTGGAGCTCAAGATGGTATTGCTGTGTTGCTTTATCTCACACTGAAGGAAAGCTACAAGCAGGTACACTGGCCACTCCTGTGGCCAGGAGATGAGTAATAATTTGTAAACTATTCTACTTGGCTTGCTTATTTCAGCTCTTTGCATGATAACTTTTCACTTATTCAGAAGTCCTGGAAAACGTGATCATCAAGGAGCTCTGTGACACATGTATGTACTTTAGTCGTATTAATTCTTCAAAGGTACCAGGATGTTTTGTGACACTCTGCTCACTCTCTGCTGTTTTGTAGGGAGAGTTAGTTAATTTTTTAATAAGTGCTTCCTAAGCATCCCTTAATGGGAGATCCAAGATTGTAAAAACTCACAAAACATTTCTTGGTCTTCAGCCAAGCTGTGACAGTTATCTTCAGATACTGTCCCTTACAGAATCCTTATCTGTTCTGAGAGGAAGTTGTTGCTGGAACACTGTATCTCCTATTAACTAATTGATGTTACATTTCTCTGCCTTTGAAGCATGACTTGCCTTTCTATAGTAAACTCAGTCCAAGCCCTGTGTTTCCATTTGTAGCGTTTCAGCTAATCACTGGTGCAGCCTGAATTGACTGCAGCAGCTTTGAAAGGCTGTAACTTTGAGGGAGTCTTTGCTGGGCGCATCTTTTGGATGGTGATGGCGTTGTTCCTCAGTAGGAGTGACTGCCTAGCTCTCTGGTATCCGGGCTCACTGCTCTGGGAGCTCTGATACTGATTGCCTCTTTAACCACCACCCTGTGCTTGAACTTATTTTAGACCTGTAAAGGTGTCCTCAAAAACTGCATGGTACCATGTAATGAGGTTAAAAACTACTTCAGGAAAGCATTCAGTCCATCCCCGAGCCATGGTGTTACTCCTAACAGATTCTTTATGTATCTTCCCAAGCCTCTGAAGATGGAGGAACCAGACCTCCCTGGCAATCTGTGTCAGTATTCACTGTCCACACTGCTAGAAAAGCTTCACTGATCCCTAAACTGAATCTTTCTTACAGCAATTTAAATTATTTCCTGATCTCTGCACGATGGACTAGGTCATTTCAAAGGCCTTTTAAATCCAAAGACTTTTTTTTATCACACTTATGCTCAGACTCGTCATTTCCTTAGCTGAACAACTTTGATTATTTATGTTATGCTTTCTGATTATTCTTGATGCTTTCTGCTAAAATCTATCCAGCTGGTTTAGATGCTTTTGAAGTAAAATGGGCAAATGAGACACAGTGCTTTAGTTTAGGTCTTATCTAGGCTGACTAAAGCAGAACAGCGTTATGTGTCTAATGTATTACTACATCCCATTGCTGCCTTCACACAAGTATGGCATTGATTATTCAGTTGCGTTTAATATTTAAATATTTAAAATATTATAAGCCTTATTTCTTTTTCTGTGAAACTGCAGTAATACACTTGTTCCCTATCCTGTCTTTATATAGCTGATTCTGCCTGCTTCAGAAAGGTAGTCAGCACTGTGGTGCATAAAGCATCATTTTTTTTATGCCAATGTTACAACTGTTTCAAATTATAAACTTTTCCTCCAATGTATGTGCAGTCCCTCCCATTCTGAAGCCTCCTGCAGAATCAATAAGCCTACATTCTGCTTTATCCCATGTTAATATTTAATATTATCAGATGTGATATATTCCTGAAAATGCTTCTTGGAACAAACCTCTGGTATGACTGGCAGTTTGACTTTGCTTCACTAATAATAATTGCTTTCAAAATACACTTTTCCAACTGGCTTTGCACCTATCTTGTAAGAATTTAATCCGACTGTTGCAGAAGAGAATATCTGGTTAGACAGTGCCAAAGTTTTACTAAAGGATTGAAAATCTACTATTTCTTCTCTAATCTATCAGTGATGCTACCCAGTCATGGAAAGAAATTAGATCAGTGTTCTTGGTTAATATATGTCACATGTGACTCATCTCCCTGTTCTTTTCCAGGTGCTTACAAATGGACTTTTTCTAGGAAGACACATTAAGCTGACATGTCTATATTTTTTCAGCTCCTCCTTTTCCCGTATTTTTTGTCTTCTGCTGCCTTCCTTAGTCCCAAGAGTTGTCAGAGGTGGCTGCTGATGGTTCCAAGGTGGCTGCTGACAGTTCCAAGATGGCTGCAGCCCTCTTTTAAGTTTCTTCAAGCTCTTCAAGTTTCCTGCATGAAATTCTACAAACACAGCCAATCTGAAAATAGCTAATTTATGTAATGTTTTCTTATACTTTTTTTTTTCCTCAGGCTGAGATTTCATTCATGTCACTCTACTACTTAAGAGATTAGCCATCTGTCCGTCACTGATCTTTCTAATGAACACTGATAAAAAATAAATCACCTGTTTCTGGTCTTCTTGAACTGTCTGTCAAGAGATTTCCCTCTTTTGAACAGTAGCTCAACACTTTTTATTTTCTTTGTTTTACTATAATGTATTTGTGAAATTTTTTTTCTCTCTTGACATTTCTTGGCAGATCTGTCTCATTTTATCCCTTTGCTTTTCTAATTCTGTCCTTTGTTATTCAATGTATGTTTTATACTTGCCTTCTGTAGACCCCCTGCTTTCTCCTTTCACCTTGTATGTCAGTGAAGAGCTCTTTCTTTAGCTGAATCTTTACTACACCTCCTAGTTAGTTCTGTGCTAGTGTATATTGTATGTGTGATTGGTACTGTTTAAGTTACTACCAGCTCCCATTGACTCCTTTTACCTTACATTTGGTCCCTCCTGACCCACTCCAGGAATTTAGCTATTAGTATTTTTTGGAAACTTTTCTTCCAAGTCCATTGTTTGTACTTTGATGTTCTTTCTTCCTTCTGTCAAGTTCTGACTCTGGATCATTTCATGATCACCTTCACCCAAGTTATGTTCTGTCTTTGCAGCTGATCCTTCTGTATTGGTCAGGATCAAATGTAGGTGAACAAGCCTTCCTGCTGCTTTCTGCAGATTCTTGTGCTGTGTCTTAGCTTTCACCTTGGTTTTTTTCTGTGCTTTTGAGTTGAATCAGATTTCTTCTAAATGCTGTCTTTTATTCTCTTCTGATTAGGTTGGGAGATTTATTGACAATTTTTTCACCCGTTACTTTTATGCATTTTTGTTGAAGCTTAATTGAAACTCCAAAGAACAAAAACATGCATTTGTTTTCACAGTCTGTTGCTGTAAAAATCACCTATGTTTTTCATCTTACACATTTTATCTTCCCTCTAAGTCTATTCCTAACTAGAATTAAAATCTGAAAGCTAGATTGAGTATATTGTACCTGTTTGAAATTGTTTTCCAGTGGTTTTGTTTGTATTAGAGGCATCTTTCAAAAGATTCTTGCTATTCTTTGCATGCTTTAACTGCAAATGTAGACTGTCTGAAACAGGATCCACAGAGTTTCAGAAATCAAGAAACATTAGGGGATGTGCTACCACACTTCTGGTTGAACAGAAGTGTTAACTTAAATGAGTCTACGAAAAATCATGGACTTATTAATGAGAAAAATCAGGAATCCCATTTTAATTGTATTGATTTGCCTTTTCAGAGACTTCTTGTAAGGTATGAGTAGAAACAGAAAATGTTTTGCCTTGGTTTCCATGTGCAGGCCTCTCTGTTAAGATTATTGATTTCTGTCATGTGCTTCCCTCATTTTCCCCTTCCCAGCTGGCCTGTAGCCTCTTGGTGCAATCTTAGCTCTTAGCACTATTTGATTACTAGAAGGACTTTGTCAGATCATTAAAATCCTGGGGGAGCTAATGAACAGATGCCCAGCTTAAAGAAACTGATACCTGGCAACCCAGAAGGACACAGCACATGTTTCACCTTACTTCTGACCGGATTGTCCTGCCTTTGCTGTACAGGTGTGAGGGAGCTGTGGCTGCCATGGGCCAAAGTGCAAAGTGTTGCCCTTGTGGGAGACCTCTGTGTTGGGTATGATCTGCCCTGTCGGCAAGCCCAGAACACCAGCCAAATTCGGCCCTCTTATGACATTTCACACTAGGAGTGAATTTGGTCCATACTCTTAACTACCAGTCCCAGCAAAATGTCTTCCCATCATTCTGAGGTGGCTACTGAAATTCGGTTTTGTTCTCCTTTTGTCTCCATTTCTACTGTCCTTTAACCCTCTGCTCTCCTTTTTTGTCTGTGTTGTGCCATGTGCTTCCTGTCTCCCCTTTCTTTTCACATGTTTGTTATGTGCCTATTTTCCCATTTCTCTCATCCCCTTCTCTGCTTCTCCCCTGTAGAGCCCTGGTAGTCTTCCCTTTCCCTCTTCCCTTTGCAGAACCAAGCCACTTGCTTTGTTCTTTTCTCTTTCCCTCACCAGCCTCTTTGTGCAAGTCCTTACCTGGGTTTCTGCGAGTGGCCTGAGTGCCTCTGCGTTTCAGAGAGCAGCAATAAAAGGATTGCCAGCTCAGCCTGGTGATGGTTTAGAAAACACAGATAGTGGAAGCAGAGCTTTATCTCCATTCCTGTTTCTTGTGCTATGCTGTGAGGAAGAAGAGAGCTAAATAGAAAAAGGTGCTTAAGGTAGAGAGAGTTTCCATGGTGGGGGCTGGATGGCAGAGCAGATGCTTGTGGAGGAACACTGTTGTGCCCACTGCAGGTGGAGAGCAGGAGGAAGAGCTAGCTATACCTGCCTAGGCTCAGATCTTGTGTGACATTTGGCCATTGCACAACTGACTCGTGCTTCAGAAAGTTAAGCATGCGTTTGTTATCCATTTTCACCTGTCATATCACTGCTTTAATTTGCCAAGCCTCAACAAGTTTGTCTTCAGGATGTCTTCGGAGAGCTTTTTGTATTCATGTCTCCTGGGCAGAGCTTGGACCTACATGTCATTCTCTGTTATTACAGCTTTTTTGTTCAGTTTTTTACTTTAGCCTTTATTTTATTTTACTGGTCAACCTTTAAAAAATTATTTAATTTCATTTTATTTTTCAGACACCTTTTATTGAACCTCACATCCCACATCGTCCTACTAAAACCATTACACAGGTAATAGGATACACGTGTGCTGTAGAGCTAGGCTGTTAGAAAAATGGAAATAACTATTTCCAACAGTGTGATAGGAATCAACTGAAGTGATGCTTTCTGTTAGATGTGATAAGTATGTGAGACTTAAAATCCCAAATATATACTACATTGCTCTGCAAGTAGTAAGCATCTGTGCAAGGACTTTTAATTCAGGGAAAAAAGAACTTTTGTTTTGTTTTGCAGAAGGCAGTACAGAGATTCCAGAAAGTTTAAAATCTGTGTGGTTTGATCCTTTTTTTTTTTCTCCGTGATCACCAAGGTTCCTTCAGAAAAGATCCTCAGAGCTGGAAAGATTTTGCGGAACACAATTCTGTCCCGAGCCCCTCACATGATAAGAGATCGTAAATACCATCTGAAGACTTACAGGTGTGTGAGCTGATTGTAGAGAGGTCTCTGAATTTCTATGCCTGCCATCCTCTGATTTGTGATTTATGCCTTACCATACTTGCAGGTCTCAAAAGGTCTGAAATTATTCTGTGATGCTATTTGAGTCTGGATGTTATGCAGTCTTTAATGGGCCTGGCAAATCCTTCCTGAAGTAATTTGACTGGAAATTGAGTCCATGATTGTGAACAGAGTATTCACATACAAAAACTCTTCTGAAGTTAATAGCATAGTTAGCTGGAATATTCTGTGTAATGCCAAGTTAAAATGTAGATTCTGTTCCCTTCATCTATCAGTAAGAGATAATAGAAAAGCTCATTAATATATTATGTTACTGTACTGATTGCTACAGCAGTGTTGCTCAGTGTGGAGTTCTGAAAATTCACCTGGTGAGAAACATTCCGTATGTAGATTTTCTGCTCTATTTAATTTTTATTTCAGTGTGTTGCTAGGATTTCTTATCTTCCTGCTGGTGGCAGCACAGTCTTGCAGAAGTGGGATGATAATGGCACTTCTAGAATAGAAATCTGACTGCAAGATGTCAGGATCTATCTACTGCTGGCTTGAGAAACAATCAATTTGTTTTAGTGTCCAGCATTTAAATCAAATACCTAATGCATTATTCAGAGTATATTTAAGTAAAAATTGGTTTAAAATCTCTGGGTATATTTTTTTCTAAATAGTAAATCAATATCTTGCTGATCTGCTTTTGAAATAAGTGCATTGATTTTCCATATTTCAGTCCAAAATGTATTTAATATGCAGAGGTATTTGGAGCTTGTGAGTTGATCTGAGAATATATCACAATATAACACTAGAAGAACAAAAGAGTCTATGTGATAAATGAAGACCAACATTGGTCCAGATAAGTGCACAATTTTCTCTTAAACATAACTTGGAAAACTCTTACTGTTCTGCTGAGCCAGGGAGCGTTATGACAAAGAATTTTACTAAGTGACCATGTGGCTTTTTGGGGTTTTTTCCTCTTCTTTGGGTGTTCTCCAGAACTTGAGGTCTACTGTTGTCTGCCTCTGGGTCAGTCAGGAGATGCAAGGTGACCAGCACCTGGCATGAGAGAGCCTCAGGAGCACTGCAGAACTACAAACCAATTTACCTAAGTTTATACAGCATTCTTGGCAGTCACTGTGTGCGATCTCTCTCGGCTATCCCTCTTTTGATTTCTTTCCATTTATTTGTCCTTCAGGCAATGCTGTGTGGGGACAGAACTAGTTGACTGGATGATGCAGCAAAGTCCTTGTGTCCATTTACGAACTCAGGCTGTTGGCATGTGGCAAGTATTGCTGGAAGAAGGTGTTCTTAACCATGGTAAGTTAAAGAAAATCAGCATCTTGACTAACATATGGACAGTGTGTGACATCAGAGCCTCTGTAGTTCTCTTTCATGAAAAAGAAAGGGATCATGAGCCTAAAAGAAATGCTGCAGAGCAGGCTGCTCATTCATAAATATAAGTGTAACACAAAGACATTATTTGAATCTTGCTACCAGTATACCTTTTAAACTTATGAGCATATTAAAATGTAAATGAACAATTTATAATGTTAACTCTAAATATACATAGGAGTACACTGGCTTGTGCTTATATTGCAAGAGCTGTATAGCACTCAGGACAAAATCAAGAGATGTATTACCATACATAAAACTGATCTTCATCAAAGACTTGCAGTTTTTAAAAGTGAATGTGAGCATTTGTGTTTGCTCATATCCATCTTTCTGGAGTGATTTTCCGTGGTTTTGGAATGGTTCCTAAATTCTGCACTCCAGATATTCTAGTGCAGAGATCTGGGATTTTGTGTTAGCTTTCTGACTGCATTTTACATTGACTTTCAGTTTCCATTTGGCAGGATTTACTTGGTAACAGGATATTATAGCTCTCAAAAGGGTAGCTTTCTAAAGCAATATTCATATTTGAAGCTTTGCATATACATTTTTATTAAATTCAGAAGAGCAGCTCTATTACAGTGCACTTCCATTTATCCTCTGTTGTACTTCCCATATCCCAGTGAGAAATTTCCACACTGAGGAGACAGATTGTTTCCACTGCTTCCTTACCACAAGGGCTCTAGCTTTAATATCTGCCCAATATTCCCTTGAACTCCCAGGGGCAAGCTATTGCAAGCTGCACTGCAGTATCCAACTCAACACATCACTCTGACTCGCTTGGAAGACCAAGGGTTTGTCCTTTGCAATATCATAACATTCCTTTGGAGGTTTTCTCTTGGCAGTCCTTCCATAAAGTTCTTCCACCAGGACACAGGCCCGTTAACTTGCCCCAGGATTATGTCTTGATGATGTACATTTCTGGTACATCACAAAGTCTTTTGATACTTTTGCTACCTGTTGTCAGCCTGTCTAAACACGTTACAGAACACCTCTTAGAAATTGATGATGCAGCCATTTCCCCAGTGTAAGTTGTTAAATAGATCTCATAAGAAAAAAAACACATGTACACGCACACACATGTGTGTATATACACCCACAACACACATATATGGAAGCCTTTTGGAAAGTATTTGTAGCACACAGTTTAAGCTACATAATTTGGACATGTGTGATAAATGAAGGTGTTTCATACTCTCACAGTTTCTTTGTAGCTTTCTTTCCCTTCTTAACCAATATATCTGTGACATGATGCTACACAGATTTCTACAAGGTTAACTTTGAAGAGGAGTGCTTAGTGTTTGGTATGCTATGTTGTTTTCAGTGGATCAGGAACACCACTTTCAAGACAAATACTTATTTTATCGATTTTTGGATGATGAACGTGAAGATGCCCCTTTGCCAACTGAGGAAGAGAAAAAGGAGTGTGATGAGGAGCTACAGGACACTATGCTGCTTCTGTCTCAGATTGGGCCAGATGCTCATATGAGGATGATTCTCAGAAAACCGTAAGCCAATTAATGAGTTAATATTATGGGCCTTCCCTGCGACATTGAAACAAGAGAAACTTATGTTTATTATCAGGCATCCTTTGGCCAGTTATGTCACTTCAGTGCCAGTTTTTCCAACCACTGAGGTTTTTACATCCATGTTAAGTCATTTCCAGTCTTCCTTAATACTTACAGGTTGAACTGTATGTTGAGAATAACCATGAAAGGCCACAAATGCCATCACACTCACCTGGAGGAAAATGCTGCATTATGAAGTTTTTATTTAATTTCTGAGTCTCCCCTAAAGTAAGTTTCAGGTAATAGCAGGGCCCTACTCTGTCAGTACTTGGTGTGTCATGCAGTTAACTGATGTTGCTTTCAGTTATTTTGAGTGAGTAGAGTGGTAGGACAGCAGCACAGCAGGTGCCTTTCAGTTACACTTGTCAGTGGCAGCCATTAATTAGATTCAGCCTTGGTAGAACTTTATTGAATCAAGGTGGGCTGGACTTTGCCTGTTGTAGTTTGCCAGGAAGGTGTGAAATGTGGCTCTGTGAGTTTATATATCAATTCTTATTGTTATAGAATCAATACTTAAAAAAGAAAAAGCTTTCTGTACCTAGGCCACAGAGGATGCCTGCCTAACCTTTTGATAGCTACCAGATCACATCCTCTCACTCCTTGGTTGGCTAACCATCCTTTCAGCAGTGCACTCTGGTCACACTGAAAACTGTGTCAAAGGCTTTTTTTTGTAGGCAGCTTTGTAGTAACTTCAACCGGTATAAACTCTGTTTGACCCTCCATTGAAGACAACCTCTTCATTAAGCAGGTAGTGTTTAGTGGCCAATGAATATTTTCTGTGGCCACGAAACATATTTTACTGCTAATTAAGCACACTGAGAATATGAAATTACTTAAGCTCACCTTCATGAAGATTTACTTGTAAGGGTCAGTTCAAGACAGGTAAGAACACAAAGCTGGATCCTGTTCCTTTGAGGCCATTGACAAAGTTTGTCATTGCTATGGGATAGGATTGGGCCCTGCCTACAGTGCAAGAACATTTTTCATACTAAAAATGTTTTGAATCACCTAACACAAGTGTTTGCTCCTGTTCTGTTTCCAACTGTATCCTTTTCCTGCTCCATTCTTGTCCATGTGTTATGTTTAGATTGTTAAGCTCATTTAGACAGCACTTTTCCAAAAAACTTACTAAAAGCACTGAATTTCAAAAAGCCCATCACACACTTGTGTTTTTAAAGAAAGGTAATACTGCCATGGAGCAATAGTTTTAAGGTATATATTCACTTTCCTCTGTTTATTAGAGGTTTAGTCAACACAAACAAAGGGGCAGTTGCTCCCTGTCACACAAAATATACAGACAAACCCAACTGGGAACATGGTACTTCCATGTAGTCTCATGGTATTGTGGAACTGCGGTCTCCTCTCCTCACAGACATGTCCTGTGTCTTCTCCACTGAGGAGCAGAAGTGGGCTTTTGCACCCCTGAGCAGATGCCTGCCATTAGGAGGCTGAGCAGTGCTATGTGTGCTCTGACCCTGTTGCTTTTCCCCAGGCTGACTGAGGAGGTTGTTCTTGGAGAATTTCTCCTTAGCCTGTCATGGTTTTTGGCTGCCTACTACATTTGCTTTCTGTCATGACTTTCAGAAGAGCAAGTGTAGCTTTACCCTGGCAGGATCAGTGTTGATTATCATCTGGACTCCTTGCAGATAGCTGAAGGGCTGGAAAGATGCTCTGAAAGTATTGGTCTTCTCTCTGTGTTGTCACTTGCACAGTGTCGCCTTGGAGAATATTAATAGGAGATTTTTCATGCAATATAGTGAGGGGAAAGAGGTTTTCTCAAGACTGACATTTATCTGACATCTTTCCCTGTCCCTGAAAGTGCTTATTTTTGCTGCCCTTTGTTCATGGAAGTAAGCTTGTACTGCCAGGCACCATGTTAACTACTGTTCTAGTATTCAGTTTACATATGTTATGATTTTGTTAGCTGAAAATCCACCCTGGGCTGAGCTGCAACAAAGCTGTTAAGATCTCCATGAATCCTCAGAGTGCTGCTAGTTTTGACTTGCCACTGCTACAGCTGCCAAGAGTTCAAAGGAATTGTCAGGGCTTCAGAGATGCTGGCTCTAGCTGACCTGAGCAGGACCCACAATTTTCAAACCAACACAGCTGCATTTTATAACGGTAACCATTTCCAGAGAGGTTGCAGAACTCAGATAATTACCCTGAAAGAAATAAGACAATATTCTTTGATGAGAAGATTACTTTGAGAATTTGATTGTATAATGAAGCTGTTGCTTTGAAAGGTACTTTCTATTGTTCAAAATCTGAAAATCTCTAGCAAAAGTGTCACTTGTTTTGACAGCCGACTTAAAAAATTCTCTGTTTATTACATTAACTGCAGCATTTTAACTGTCAAACTGTGAAAGAATGTTCTATAGTTTAAAAAACAGAATAGAGCTCAGGGAAATTTTTGGCAGGCTCTTGTTGCTATTGGGGTTTTTTTCCCTTTGGAAACACATATACTGAATGTGAAAATAGCTTTTTGTGGAGTAGCAAACACATCTCTCTGCTCCTTATAATGGCTGGAGCACAGGCGCAGACCTTGCACAAGCCCCTGGAAAAATTATTGTGGAATTAACACAACGCTTTGTTACAAGTGTTTCCACCCTTCAGTAAGAAAATACATCCTGATGGTAAACTCTAATTAAATACTATGCTATAATACAAAGCTAAACACAATAATAACGGGAGTCCTTAAAGGAAGAATGGTATTCATCAGACAACAGTATTTAACTCAGATGATGTTATGGATTATATTCTTTTTTAATGCCCAAGCGTACAGTAAGTTAGCAGTGTGACTGAAATAATAAATGTGTGTTATATATCCTTGGTGACATCACTCAGCACATTTTTTTTTCAGTACAGAATGTTTGATTCTACATGTGATCAGTAACCAAATTTTAGTGCCATTTGCAGAAGTAAATGCAATGGGGGATGCTAGAGAGAGGAAGCAAAAACAAATTTAAAAATGTTAAACATGACAAAATACATACATAACAATTTAGTTAGTGCTAGGAATATATATTCTTAAGCAAGATATATTTATTCTCTGGTTCTTAAATTTTTTTGTTTAAATGTTCCACCACACTGGATTTCTCCATGAAGACAGTATTAATTTCCATAATCCTTGGAGTTTCCCACTAATGAAATTCCATAAACCGAGTTTTGTTCCTAGGACAGGAAATATAGATTATCAGTTCACTGGTGGTTATGGGTATTATGTGTGGTAAATGGTATTTATGGAGTTAAGGCACACATAATAAACTTCCATGCTAGAGTAAGTCACCATGCATCCACTTCCACACACAGGTAGTGGATAAAATTATTCATGTCTCCTATTTATTCTTTATGGTACTTGGAAACAAAATTTGTACTCTGGAAATACATGCTTATTTGACACTCAGTCACAGTGTTACACGGTCTGTGATCTTTTCCTGTGTTCCTATTATCCAAGAATTTTCCAGTTAGCTGTATAATAAAAATAATCAATGATATTGCATGTACATGCTTAGCTTATCAATGGCAAAGTTCTATTGTCAACATCCTAGTCACAGAGAAGCTCGATGTCTCTGACCTTGATAAATTCTCCAAGCACTGAGCAGTTTTTATTGATCACTTAATATCACCTGAGTTCTGTCCATTAATGTATACCCTTGTTCCCTACCTATTCCATTTATTATCCTCTCTGTAACCAGCTAGTGCTGTTAGAATGTGTCCCCTGCAGAAACTAGGTCTTTACACAGCAGGATCCTACAAATCAACATCAGTGGGTCACCACACAGGTTTTAAAGACACAGTGATGTCTAATATCTCTCCACGTGACATCGGCAGGAGCAGAAGTAAAGACTAGGTACTGATATCCACTGCAGATTGTCAGTCCTCCCAGCGTGCTAACACAGGAGGCAAATGGACATACTGAAAGAAGAGTATAGCCTTTTGTTGTGATAGAGGTCTGATGTAGTTAGACATCATCCTTTTATGTTTTAATTTCATGTAGAAATTTGTTGATTTGTTACACTGTTTTCCATTTTCCAAGACATGCTGGTTTTAGAAGCGTGTAATAAAAATAAAGTTGTTACTTCCCTATTATTTTTCAAAATCCTTACCTTTTGTTTCTTAAATCTCCAGTGAAAGATAGCTAGTTCTGGCTTAGTTTTATGCTGTACTTAATTAAACTGCCCCTTGAAATTATAAGGCTGACACTAGGAGTGTCAGCCTTATAATTTGAAACCAGAATTAGAAGTAGTAAAGAGTATTTTGAGTCACTAGAGGGCATAGAAGTACCAAACCAGTTTCTGTGTTTCCGTTAAAAGTTTATTCCAATCAGTACGAGAAAAGTGTAATTTTATCCAAAACATTTTTGTCTAAATGATCTTTAATCTGGGTAATAATACATGCATGTCGTTCGTAAGTAAAGAACAGATAAAAAATGTAGCTTGCTTAGCAGACATGTCAGTTGTCCTTATGTTTTCTATGACTTCTTCAGTACTTCTTTCATCCAAAAGAAGTCTTTATCAAGATTCTTTTGTAAAAAGATGCAGTGTAAGTCCAGAGTGACACGGCTGGGTACTCCCCATACCTCACACATGATACAGACAGACTGTTGAACCAGGCGATGATTAGGCAAAAAACCTGTAGAGCATAATATTTCTTCATGTGGCTTTCCTGATCCTCTAGATGAGAGTCTCCTGTCATACTGACATTTTAGGAAGAAAACTTCTGTTAGGAGGATTCATTGTAACCTCTGTTTTAGGGTTGTCCAAAGATTCAGTTGTGCTGTTAACTCTTTTGACATCCCACACTGCGGGGTTTGGAATTGTGCCTGTTCTTCATGGCAGAGCATGTAAACCTCCTTTGGAACTCCTGCCCCTGACTGGATTTCCTATACCCCATTTCCTCACGTCTTAAATTTCTCCTCTCGCCCTTCCTATGATTAGGTGGCTCTTTTCTTCTGTTCTTGGACCATTGAATTAATTACCTGTATTCTGCTTTTCACATATCTAAACCATATTGTTTGAAAGGACTTAGTCTTGTAAAAGTTACTTGGGATAATGCTTTAAAGGATTATGTAATTCCAATGCGCTATCTGAAATTATATCACAGGAGAATTTGTCCTTTTAGAAAATAAAGTTGTATTAGACACTGTAACTAAAGGGAATCTTGAGAGTGGGAAAAAGACTGGGAGTTGTTCACAAGCTCCTCAAATTCCTTCTCTTTCTGTTTATTAGATCCTCCAAAGCACATCCAACACACTGCAGTCCCCTCAGTATTTGTGTCCTTCTTAAGCAATCAGAAAATTTTGCAGTGCATAGGCTACAGAAATGCAACTATTTCAGTCACAGTGGCAGCCTCGTTATTCCTTGTCCTGTAGGAGAAATATCCCTTCATCAGTGCCTGCTCTTTATTAGTGGCAGCTTCTTGTATTTTTCAGTGAGAGAAGCTGAAACTGCTGAATGGTTCCTATTTACCTTTGTGGCTACACAACAGCGCTCAGCATTAACTGTGTAGCTGCTGTTTGCTGTACTCCAGGATGCACTGCTGCCTCTCCAATTTGTTCATGAGAAATCCACCCTCCTTTACAAACCACTACTACTGTCTGTTTGCTACAGCTAATTAGTGCTGCATGTGAAAAATAATGCATGTGCCACACTCAGGAGTCATTCTGAAAGAAGCAAGTTTTTATGTACCATTTCTGATTTATGTGACCATTTACATATAGAGCACTTGATTTAATCAGGAAAGCTGCCTAATCAGGATCTCTCTAAGGTGGTTGCCATGGCTGCTGCTTGATGTCATTCAGGTAGCGTTCATAGAGCTTCCATCCTTTGTGTGTTTTAGTCCTCCAACCAGAAACATCATTGAGTCTCCATTTAGTGAGGATGTAGACAGTAGACAGTGCAGCAGCATTTTGTGTTATTTTGTCCTTCTCTGAAGCATTTATTTTGGACATCTATTGCATTTTGCTATCCTTTTTATCTTCTCTCTATAGGCCTGGCCAGAGAACTGTAGATGACTTAGAATTTGTATATGAAGAACTTCTCCACATTAAGGCCTTATCCCATCTTTCTACCACAGTAAGTAGTTTTAAAAATTGTAACTCATCACCAAAGGAAAGGCTGAATTTTTACTTCTGCTGTTTTTTAGAGTTGGACAGCCTATAACCATTTCTGTTTATACTTTCCATGCAAAGAAGTTATTCCATCTGTGAGAACCACAAAAGCACTGTGCAGATGTAGATTCCTTTTGGATATCAGATATAATTTTCTTCATGTATTTCTGCACAGCCCCTATCTCACTCACTTGGCACAGGTGTTGCTGTCTGCATCCGTGTCCGAGTTTAAATGAAGATGTATGCAATCTGACTTGACACCCAGGATTGTGGTGCTACTGAATTTTGCAGAATTGATTTCTCATCTGTAAGGAGTCGGCTTGAACCAGTTAGGAGGAGGAATTACACTGTGCAGAAAGGTGCACTGTACAGTTCTTACTGGTTTGAGTGTGGTCAAACTGAGTGAAGGAAAGCTCTTTAGATCAGACACTCTCTCTAGGTGGTCAAGAACAGTGCAGAGAACCACAAATAAATGAAATGGACAAGAGAATGCATCTTTGTAAAGTCTCACCGTTGTTGACACACTGTAGGTAACTGAAGCAAGATTAATAACACTTTTGGTAGCAGCAGCATGGAGATGCTTTCAGAAAAAGGAAACCAGTCAGAAAATAGATCTTTGTTTGATAGTAGCTTCTTTGGAAGCACTTGATATTTTCAGTAATTCCCAGTTAACTTGGGCAGATGCAGATAATTATGAAGCTGCATTACAGAAAGATAGTACTTCATGCAAATATGTAACACCTAAGCAGTGTTCTTCAAAAAAAATAGGCATCCAGAGTTTGTATCTGAATTACATAGGTGTTAAGGAAACTTCTCAGTTTGACCATTCATGAGGCTCTCTGGCAGTCACACTCCCAACACCAGAGACTTTCACTGCTGGGACTGAAGTCCCTTAACAGCCCGCAGATGGGGGCTTACTGGTTCGACCCCAGATTTCCCAGTGGAGTCACAGATGTCTCGTTCCATAAAGCAATTTATTCACAGTGCAGTAATACAGAAACAGCTTGAGCTGGTGCCTCCAAGGAGGGACCCCCAACAAAGGGGGTTTTATCACCTCACAGTCCAAGCCATGTAAGTCTCGCTCTTCCTCCTGTGTCCTCCACTCCTGCTGTGATTCTCAGTATCCATTTACCTGGCTGGCACCACCAGTCTTCGTGATCTTTGCTGTGCCAAGGGTAGGCAGTTCACAGCCTCTTGTCTCAGGCTCCCACCGACAGCTCAATCTGCATCTCAGTCTGCATCACTTACTGCAGCTTGCAAACCTGCACCAGATGTGTTCCTCAGCATGGGAACAGTCATCCAAAGTCCTTAAGCATCCCTGAAATGTAGGGGAAAAAAGTATTTAAAGACTGCTGTAAGATCCAGAAATGATCATTTTAAAGGTTAAACAGAAGAAACTACCCAAGACAGATACTGAGAGGGAGCGCAGAACACTCTTGATACTGCAGATATAACCCAGAACAAAAAAATCTGAAAGACCAAATATTTTCAGTTCAGAAGAAATTTAGACTTGAGGTCAGAATCCAAAGGAAGTATCATATAGAACAAGTAGGGTAAATGATACAAACTGCAAGAAATACTTGGCATTTTGAATTACAGTTGATTCCGTGTTTTTAGTAAGAATCTGGAAATGCCGTCCTATTACATGTGCATCATGAACTAAAGCAGAAGACAGAAACCATAACTAGTCTTCAGAGGAGCAACAGATAGGATTGCTTCTATGAACCAGAAGACTATTGGTCAACTGCCTTGAAAGGAAATTAAATTTTTAATTTATCTTAGGCAAGGCATAATTCCTAAAGTAATAAGTTTTCTAGATATCCCACAAACTGCAGGAAATAAAACAGATAAAACTCAGGTTGCATGGTGGTGAACTAATCCTTGCTAGAGAAACCTGTGAAGTTAATGTCTGAATGAAAAACAATTATATAATACAGTGTTAAAAACCAATTTTTGGCTTCATCAAGAGGATTCTTTCACTGCAGAGGCAAATGACTGAATCAACTGAGAAGACATCTGAGGACATACATGGATAGGAATGCTCTCTGCAATGTGCAGAGCAGTGTTAATGGGGCTGTATTTTCTGTCCTTATGAAAGCGTGGTGTCCTTTGAGCAGAGGTTATAAAAGAGTTTGGTGAAGTGTTATAGGAGTCACAGGTCTGTGTATTTACTGGTCAGTGTGCTTAAAAAACCTGTTCAAATACCTCTATTTATCTCTCTTCTCCTCCAGGCTGCAAACAGGGAGTGGTTTGCACTAGCTGTTGGGAAAGAGTTCTGAGAGAGGTGTCTGGTGTTGTATGTTTGTGCTTGGTGCCTGAGCAAAGGTTTGGGTGGGTGCACATGAGTGCCTGAATTTGTCCACCCATCTTGGGAGATGCAGCCACCAGATTCCCATCTGGATTGTGTCCAGAATTTGAGAGTCCCTTCCCAAGTTTTCCTTAATTGCCTGAAATTTTTTTTTCTATTTAAACATTTGAGAGAATGGTGCAAAAATGCTGCTAGTAAATATTTGGTGGAGCCAGCTTTTGATCTGTATTTGGCACAGTTAAGTTACGTGGTAGTACCTTTGAAAAAGGGACTGTCACCAGCTGATATTCTTTGAATACAAGAATCCCACTGCTTGGAAATTTGCCTCCAGTTTGCCTTGGAGTCTTGTGCTTGTATGAAGAGATACATAAGGCACATAGTAAAACTTAAGATCTTATGAGGTTCCCAGTGCTGCCGCTATTTTGTGAAAGTAACACTAACTGTGTTTACAGAAAGCAGTTGTAAACAGTGTCTCACTAGAGGCAATGCCTGGTCAGTTGTAGGAGCTAATCACACAGAGCAATACAAACCCAGTGAGGAGCAGGCTGACACCAGGGCACCGTCATGTTCTCCAGTTCCTGGAAGAGGTAGTGAGTGGATGTTTTGCCTGGGAAGCTGTCAGGCAGAGAGGAGACTCAGCAGGTCCAGGTGGCAGTGCCTCACAGCTTGACACAGCAGAAGCAGCCACATTTACGTCAGTAAGGGTAATGGTACTGATTTCTCAGGGAAGAACAGGAACACTTCCATGGAGTAACTGTCAATCACCAGCTCTCTTCTGTAACAGATCGCTATTACCATTTGAATTTTTCCATCATGTTAGTTGTTGATAATCATTTCATGTGTGTGTGTATGAAGAAAGGTGCAGAGACCTGTATCTTAAAGATGGCCTTGTCTGAGCCATTTGGAGCCAGGAATTGTATGCTCTATAAAGCCAATCAGTAGGAATTAGGACATCGAGTGAAGCAGACCATTGCCTGGCTGCATGGCTCTGAATGACTGATGAATGATGCAGAGGGAAGAAAAGCAACAACTGGGCTATGTGACTTTCTCTCACCAGGAGTAAGATATTTATAAAAACTATAATTTCTCTCTCTTTATTTTAAGGTAAAGCGAGAATTAGCAGGTGTCCTAATTTTTGAGTCACATCCCAAAGCAGGAACGGTCTGTAAGTAAATGGAGTCCTGTAAGATCTTCTTTCTCATCTGTGGCATGAACATTTAAATTCTTAATGTTTAAATGACAAGAGCAAAACTTGGATGCACTCTTCAGACTTAATTGGCACTCGGTGTTTAAAACCTAGGGTAGTTGGTGTTAGCTTAGTCTGTTGCCACGTGCAGCGACAGTACCAAAATTAATTCTGTATCTTGGTTGAATGTATATATCACTTACAACTTGGGTGTGGTTTTTTCTAGAATTTTTGGTTGGACCAGTCTGTTTAAAGTGTATTTTAATTTTTATCTTAGATTAAAAAAATCTTGCTGTGCAAAATGAAGGATTTAAAATGTAATATTACCCAGACCTGTTAATACTGAGAAGTTTTAGCAAATGAATGTCAAATTCACAGTTGCTTTTAAAATCACAGTATGCCCTTTTACAAGGTAGATATTAATATGATTGTAGAGTTACCTTGAATTTTACTGAGTGCAGAATCTGGCCCATTTATATTTTGGATAACTATATTCTCATCATAAAATCTTTTCTCTCTCTTGTAGTATTTAATCAGGGAGAAGAAGGTACTTCTTGGTACATTATCCTAAAGGGATCAGTAAACGTAGTCATTTATGGCAAGGTATTTTTTTCAGAAGCTATTTTATATGATTGTTATTATTGAAATTGTAAAAATAAACTTTGAAAGAATACAGTTTAATTTAGAGCAAAATTGCTTTGTTGGCCAAAACAATGTAATTTTATTAAGAAATGATCCAATGGTTTCACTGATTGTACTTCCAATTGATTGCTCTATAATTTTGGAATATATTACACAGTTTCTGAATATAATCCATCAGAGTTACATCAGTTCTTTAGGACAAAGCAATTTGCTGGAATTTGGTGAATTACCAGACTTCTGTCTCATGGGGTTTTTGCCCTCTCCTTTTACCACCATTTTGTCATGCATTTGTATGACTAACTTTTCTCATACATGTCAGGCATGTCTGACAGAAGTACTGCTTTGTGACTAATGGTTCTCAGGTTGGATGAACCCTTCCAAATTTATGCCCCCTCTGCATTTTACTTAAGCTGTAGACCAAAATCATCTCTAATAAATTCTTACTTACGAGAAAGATTTTTCAAGTAAAAAAAAATAGGATTTTGGTACAGAGATATCCCTTAAGTCTTTAAAAATCCTTACTTTCCTATTGATTTTTCATTTGATGACTGAGAATCCTCCATTTGAACGCCAAGCATTTCACCAAAATCTGGCATGGGGCTCTGCTGCACAGTCTGTTTCTAAGTAACTCATATTTACTTACATTTTTTACATCACTGGGTGGGCCAGATTCTCTGTTACTGTAAATTGGAGCAAGCGGAGCACTGCTGATGTACACCAGCTAAGGACGTGTTTTTATATCTTACTTCTGCAAACTTGATTTTATTTTATATGGCCTCTATAAATAAAAAACAAAACACTCAACAACTTTCTGTCTTGAGCAGGGCTGGAAGAGTCCTTCAAGCTGAATGTGATTTCAGAGAACAAGCCAGTTCTTTTCTATTCTTGTGTCTCTTTAGTAATAGTAATAACCAGCTATCAAGTATTGTTTCCTAGTCATTATTTTGGCTGTTGATTTCCTGCCAAATAGATTTGTTTTGGTATTTGATTGTGAAGTCCAGTGTTTGTACAAGGACTTTCAATAGAATCCAGAGTAATGATGGGTTTCTGCATGTAAATGTTTTGCTTTGTGCAGGGTGTGGTATGTACTCTACACGAAGGAGATGATTTTGGCAAGTTAGCGCTTGTGAATGATGCTCCCAGAGCAGCATCCATTGTTCTGCGTGAAGACAACTGCCACTTCTTGAGAGTAGACAAGGAGGACTTCAACAGGATCCTTAGGGTAAGAGCTACCCTGACACCATGATATCAGAACTTGCAAATTTTTTTAGAACCTGTCTTATTTCTGTGAATATATTGATGTTGATAACCTTGTTTGAAGTATCCCTAATAATGGAACAGAGATCTGACAGTCTAGAAAAGAATATATTCATTGCCTGTCCTCGTTTTCTGTTCCTAGCTCAGACATGAAGATGGGAACAAATGGACTCTTTTGTCTCTTGTATTTCTGTGAGCTAGAATTTGCCCTACTCGGTTTTTCCTTATGCTGCCCAGGATTTCTGGGTGATATTCCATCCAAATATTGAAAAAAACCCAAGATCACTCATTCTCCCACACAGGTCATGTTAGGTACCTTAATCTCAATGGATTTAAGGCAGAATCAAGTGGCAAATTGACTAAGTTACAGATAAATACACAGGTGTCTTTATCAGAGAACTCCAGAAAGATATTCCCAGACTAATTTTGCAGTTATTCACTTTAGGGCAAATGTGTTCCAAAGTCCAACTGTAATTCAGTAAATATAGGCTATTTTGTGTCCATTCATAGTATAACAAGTCAAAACTGCTGTCATCCTGTATTTGAACCTATATATGCCCAGTATTGCAGCAATAGAACCAGTCCAGACAGAGTACTCCACTAGAAAAATTACATAAGCTTGTGATCACTGTACAAAAGGGAACAAGGATCCCATTGGCAGTAAGGCTGGGTTGGCAATGGAGACTTACAACTGATTAAGCTTTGGTCAGTACTTCAAAGAAGATCCAAGTCCATGGTCTTACTGATTTTTACCTGTGTTTTTTCGAATACACATTATATTTAATTTTTTTTAAGTTGTAGTAGACAATGAATGGTTTACTGAGCTAAAACTTTCTGTTCTTAAATGCTATTTTCTCTCTTTTCTCTCCTTTTTTTTAAGTAAAAAGTCAGATTGTAGGTAATTATATTAATATATAAAAGTGGGGATAGAGATTATATTATATTTGGCAAGTTGCAGGGAGACTTGTTTTTCGGCAAACTTTTTTTTAATTTCATACAGATGGAGATTTTTCACATTCTTGCTCTAGTCCCTCCCACAATTCTCTACCTCCTTCCCCAGTGCCTTCTTCATTCTGCGTATGAGGAAAACAGAATAAAGACAGATAAATACGGGGGAAAGAACCGACAGGGGTCTTTGTGTTTGAAAGTCATGCACTTTGTCAGAGTAACTAATCAGCCAAATCAGATGCAGTTACATTATTAAAAGTAGCTTGTCTTGCAGGATGTGGAAGCAAATACAGTAAGACTCAAAGAACATGACCAAGATGTCTTGGTGTTGGAGAAGATCCCAGCAGGCAACCGAATTTCCAATCAAGGGAATTCACAGCTGCAGCACAAGTATGTTTTAATTCAATAGTGCAAGTGTCAGACAATTATTAACCTTTTTTAATGGTATTATTATCCAAACAATAGCATATTTGCTTTCTATGTTAGAATGCAGTGCATATGAAGTGGTTTTTTTTTTAATCATCAGTTGATCACATGCCCCATACTGGATTATACATCCATTTCAGCACATTGCATATCCATTGCAGCACACCAGCTCTATGTCTTTACACAATAATTCTCTGAAGGGCTCACTGTAAATACTTACCCTGTGTAATAGAATTCTAAGTAGTCTTGGCATGGAGAATGATGAAACCCTACTAAGCTGAGCTACTATGTAAAAGATGTGAGGAAAATACACTGTTTTATTGTTGAGTAAAGATATTTTTAGTTTGGATTTTGAGCTCTGGATTCTATTAAGACTTTGCTAGGTACAATTTGTGTACCAAACAAAGATCTCGTGCAATGAAAGTTGCAGAGCTTATCTTACACAATAGATTAGCACTGTAATAACAATATTCACGACAGTTTCCTTTCTTACTGAAAGGGAAAAAGTACAGTTCTGTTTGGATACTACTGTGATAAGAGTAGAGTGAGACTATTATCTTTGGAAATATTGGTAAAACCCCTAAAGGCTTTGTAAATGTGTTATTTGCAAATGGATGCACAATTTTCTTCGTAAGTATTCCAAGAACTTCAACAAAATAAGCAACAAGAAGTTGTGAATCCTTCTCCCTGAACCTCACTTTTTCTCAAAGAAAGAGCCAATTTACTGTGGGATTTTTTAGGTACAGTTTTTATCTCATCTAGGATTTCATATACCTATTTTATCTGCATAACTGAATGCAAAGATTTATAAAGATCTGTGAAGGTTGAATAAACCGTTCCTTGCCTTTTATATACACATTTCACATATTTTGGAAACTGCCATTTCATCTTCCACTTGATCTGTTAGAAAAGTAATCAGGAAAACATGTACTCTTACACACGTTTGTCTAAATGAGCCAGTGGGTTTTCATCAGCAGCTGCAATACACAGGAGTTTGGTCTTGGGTCTGAGACATTCTTCATGGTTCCAGAAGTGAAAGTTGCATTTCAACATGTTTAAAACACTGCCTGCCTTGCAAACTCTTTACACCAGCATTATTTTTATTATTTGACAGTTGGTTCTTCAGACTTTGATAAAAATAGCCAGAAAAATTTATGGTAGATTGTTAAGTTAGGCTGTATTTTATGTCTTACATTCCAGGAATATTTTCAGGTAAAGTTCAGAATTTCATTTCTGTAAATACTTTATTCATTTGGTCAGCTTTTGGGTGCTATCAATGTGTCAGCAAGGGAGCTTTTGCTGTTAACCATGACAAATAGGCATAATCTACCCAAAAGAGGAAATTACCTTGAAAGTTCACTGTCTGCTTTTCACCACTCAGATTACTTTGGTAATCTTTTTGTTTAAAGTCTTTCGAAGTGAGTTCACTGGGTTTGAAGATGACACTTTTTTGTTTCTTTTCTTAGTAAATAGAGTAAGTGGCTGCATTTATGCAGAGTCCAAATCAAATTTACTGATGTTTTTTGGTTTCCAGAATGTGTTATTGGAATGTGTTAGTTGAGTGTTCAGTACTTTTGAAAATCACTGTGCCCAAAACAGAAGCCTAAACAGGGACCTCTTCTCTGGAAGAAACTAGTTTTCTTTATCTTGGCCTTGGGGAAAACTTCTCTTTGGCAGCAGATCCTCTCAGTTACAGTTTGGATTCCGTTGCTTCCTCTGTGGAGGCGACATAGCTCCAACCTTAGCTCCCCGAGCCATGCTTTCAAAGAGTGACAGTTTCACTTCGAGGGACTAGCTCTGAAGTTATCACTCCCAAGATCTAACTCTTTAAGGGTGATCACACTCATGCAGGATGAATTCAGCAGCCCTGCAAGTCACTTCACTGTTCATTTTCACTTTCATATTCAGAGTACTGCAACCTGTGATTTCTCTGCTTCACTCACTTAGATACTTGGTTAGTATCTCTGTGAGAATGTGCACTGGCTTAACAAGTGTTTGTGTTCTTGGGACATCAATACAGTTCTTCCAAAGGGATTGGCAGGTAAAAGAACTGTGACGGTCAGTGCTCAAAGTGAGGAGGAGCTCCCAGGAGCTCAGCTCCACCACTTATTTCTCAGCAGGAGCAGAGTATCTTCACTTCTCAGGGTTTTTTCTTTCTTTTTTTTTTCTTTTTTTTTTTTTTTTAAGTTTCATACTTTATCAGTTGAATTCCCAAAAAAAAAAAAAAAAAAAAAAAAAGATGCAAAGATTGAGAAAAGATAAAAAAAATGACAGGACAAGTTTTGCAATATCATATGATATTCTGCTGGCACTTAAAATCTTGCCAGTGTTTTTGCATGAAGCAAAAAACCCTGAATATTGCACTAGTTCTCTCACCTCCCTAAATTAACTCCAGGAAATGGTACAATCCTAAGTTTCTCCACTTGAAACACTTACACTGCACAGATTTGAAGATACAGTGTGCTATTTCATTATCTTTAATTATTTCCTTGGTCTGACACTGATACATACCAGTTCTTATTTCATGCTGATAGTAAGTCTTTTAAGACCCTCTAATGACTGCAAATTGCTATTTATTCCCAATGGAGAAGCATTTCTGCTTGCACTTCCCCAGGTTTGCACCAGTGCAGCTCTGTGATTGTCATGTAATTGTGGTGGTGTTATACTGGAGTACTTGTGTGAGGATGGGGCTGTCACCTCACGTTCCCTGGGCAGGGTGGAAAATATTATTGCTGCTGTTTTACAGGGGAGAAGCCAGCAAAAGTTGTGAGTGGTTTTGTCCTAAGCACACAGAGATTCTGGTCAGAGCAGGTATTCACACTCTGGCACTCAGCATTCCTGGTCTTCTTGCTCACAGTTATTTCTTGATTAGCTGTTTTGCCCATGAGATGCTAACTGGTTCTTTCCCTCCCTCAGGTATATTGTGATGTCAGGAACCCCAGAGAAAATTTTAGAGCACTTTCTAGAAACTATGCGCCTTGAAGCAACTTTAAATGAAGCAACAGGTATATATACATGATAAAGGTTATTTTATTATTGCTGCATAAGATGGACTTGCTGGGGGAACACTGCAGTGTGATGCTTTGAAAAGCACCTAGTGGTAGTTTTTCCCACAATAAGATCTATCAACTACTCTGAAACAACCCCAGGAAAACCTAGGAAATCTGGAATTAAAGATAAGAATCCACTCCTCCAAGCCTGCTCTATCATATTTGTACTTTCAGGACATAGTAGAACAGCATAATCCCCCAAGGTGCCAGACCACTTGTTATGACTGTAATTAGGAACAACTATAAGGCTAGGATAGAGCACACAATAATAATAGTACCCATACTTTTTGTTCTGGATGTCACTCAATACTGTGAATTAGCTTGGTACCTCCAGACGTTGCATTATGCTAGTGTAAGTATTCTCAAATCTTCGTATCACATTTAAGGTATCACAATTTAAATTCCTTGTTTGTGATGCTTTCCCATGTGCAGGGAAAGAAAAATTGTTACTAAAAGGAGAAAAACTTGGCTTACCATGGGCTGAGTCCCAAGTATGCAGGTTGCTGCATCTGCACTTAATAGGTGGCTTTTCATTAGACAACAGAGAATTTACATCTAGAGATAGAGATATTTGCTGACTTACTATTAGTAAGTATTGTAAATTTCTAAAATGACACAAAAAATCCTTATAATTTTGATAAAGTAATGCAGAGACCTGTGTATTACACTACATAATATTGCTTTTGCAAGTTCTTTTTACATTGCAGATGCCTAAGAAGTATATATTCAAAGATGTTCTTAAATCCAGTTAATCTGTTATTGACCTCATAGTATTGCAGAAACCTGTATAATGGTCCGTAAATGGTGGAATAATTGAAAAATTACAGAAATCCTTTTAAAGTGTGTGTTTTAACTATTTAAATACACAAAAAAATTTCCTTTTTATTTGTATTAGGTTGTCATATTCATGTTTATTAGGATTACAAACAGAATGTTGTTCTTTAAGCTTGCAGCTTTATAATCACAAGTTTATTATTCACAGTATGCATGTAGTATACATTTTTCTAAAACAAATAATTTTTTTAAACTTTTCACCAAAACATCTTATTACAAGATTACACCTATATCCTAATGCAATACAAAGTGTCAGAGTTCACAAAGTTACTTCGAGGATATAGTATCTTAGAGTGCTGGAAAATTGAATTTTTGGTTTATGCATTCCTTTAATTTAAGGATATTTAAAAACCAGTTTGCTCTGGATATTACACAAAGAAAAAGTGAGAGAAAACTCACCCTTCCAGATGTGAGTTTTGTCAGCTGAGAGATATTTTCATATATGAATTATAGAAGTGGAAGCAATGATGTAATATTATATTACACAGTTATCTCACCATATTTTTTCAGCCATCCCTTACTTACAGTGTTTATAAATGTTTCTGTTATCTCAAAAGCTGCTCTGTAGAATTACACCCCGTGGTATTGTGTTTATTGTTTCTCAGTGATTCCATATAAGCCTGCCAGACTTATTCTGGCCTCTGCAGCCAGGCTTTGTAAATCCTTGTTGTTGTCACAAATACAAAGATAAGGCAAACTGGGATTTACACCAGTGCTACCACAGATCATTTTAATGGAAAAAATAGCTTGCTGGTTTTTGCCAGAGAAAATGTCAATCATAGTGTTCATATATGTTTTAATGTAAATATAATGGCTGTGATACTTTAAAATCAAAATAAACCCAGAAATTTGACTATACATTTACTTCTTTTAGGCATTCTGCTTGTTGGTAGGAAATCAGCTAAGAAGTAAATTATTTGCCTACTCCTGTGTAGTATACACTAAATCTGCTCTCTGATACTGTATTTCCTAGCAGCTCTTTTTAGGTACCCAGGTGTGGCAGGGCTGGTTCTTCTTTGCACAGAACTCTACGCTTGTACAGAAGTATATCCAAATATTTCATTTAAGCAGAGAGTGGGGTTTTTTTGCTATGCCAAATTTCTCTTTGACATGGGCAAATGCCTGTTAATGTAAGTGCAACAAAATTAAAGACTAAAAGCTTAATATTTCAGCTCATATTTGTTCATTGTCCATTTTCATACTTGATGCCTACAAAGTGCTTATAGACCGCTTTATTATCTGCAGAGGGCTTATAAGATATTTTAGCTGAAAACTCATCCCTGTGTTCCCCAAGCTGTTTGCAGGGGTTAATTCACTGTTTTCTTTCTTCTCTTTTCACAGATTCTGTTTTAAATGATTTTATTATGATGCACTGTGTTTTTATGCCAAATAGTCAGCTCTGCCCAGCCTTGATGGCACAATATCCTTTTCTAAGGGAAAAGTTAGGTCTCTTTAGCCACTATCCCTATCATTGATGAGAACGAAGCTTCTCTCTCTCAAGAAGTTCATCACATTCCATGTAGGCTGTGCCTTGTGGGTAGGTTCTCAGTGTCAGACTAACAGGTGTACATAGCTCAATAACTCTGAAATGAATAGTGAGTACCCATGAGGAGATACAGTCCCAGACCATGAAAACCCTTTCCTGTCCTGATTCCTAATCCAAGGGAAATAAAGTGTCCCTCCACTGTATAAGTGAAATTACATAAAAGTTAGGGTTACCCTTCCTGTATCCTTCCTGTCTTTCTTGGGTTTTGCTGAACTACAGCATCTACATTTTAGCTGGGGTAGTTACGTCTTGGCAATTTCAGTGGCCCACTTTATGAATTACAGGCTGCAAACTGCCTCAAGCAAAAGAGTGCCTAAACTCATAGAATAATGGGTAAGTAGTTCCTAGGTGCTGTCACATAATACTTATGAATAAAATAGTGATAATCTGTAAGAATACCCTATAGCAAATGCAAACAAACTGTGAGAAACTTCAATGGCATGTGATTACTAGGAGATGAAATCTTTCAGTGGAGAGCATCAAGAGCTGGGGTGATTCTCATACTGTCTGCATGTTTTACAGGAATCTCTGAAATGTCCATCTGTCAATTACTGGCAGGCTATTTAGTTTGGAGAGCTGTTGCACACTGAGAGTTTTCCTTGTGCACAGTGACTTGAAGCTATCAAGTGACTGGAGCATTAAATAAACATATAATGTTTTCTGTTTTATAGAATTCTGACAGGGGCATAATAACTTCAATTCCCTATTTATTTGTTTAGAATCACATTGGTGTGAAAGTGTACTTTCCTTGAAGCTCAGCAAGGCGAGTGACATCTGGGAAGCTCACCCCCTGAAACCACAAAATAAAGCATCGTGTCCTTGTCTGGCAAGCTTGAGAATCCATTTGTGTTACTCCTAGCAGGAACAGTAATTGTTTTTAAAACCTTTGGACCCATGAAACTGGTCTGCAGAAAATTGTTCGTATACCTGAAACAAACACATTTTCCAAGATCACATTGTTTTGGATATCAAAGGTATTATAAAATGCTGTTGCTGACAGCTTTGAGAGGGGAAGAAGGGTTTTAATGGGTTTGGGGTTTTTTCCCATGATTTATCTAGTCATATTTTTCAATCAGTCTGTTTGATATTCAGACTTGTCTAGCCTCAATTATAATAGTATACATCTGATATCCAACAACTGGGAAAATCAGACTCATAAGAAAAACACACCTTATTTTTTATAGGGGAATAGTTTTTCTGAAAATCAAAGTGATAGGGACATTTAAGGATAAATATTCATTTGTGATGAAAGCTATTCTGGAGAGGAGGCTAAGACCGTGGTCTTAAGTGGATCATGGTAGGCATCGTGATAATTTCTTTCAAAGAGGAGGAGAGCTGGAAGTAACTGGTATCCTGCTGCTTTAGTGTCAGCTCTTCTAGAGCTGAATTACTGTTTATTTGGTCCATTCTGAATATGGAAAAACTAACTGTGCTTTGTTGATTGTATCATTGAAATTTATTGTTAGAGTTGAAATGTTCCTAACAAAGCTCATCTTTTTTGACCAAAATCACTCTACAAAAATGTTTGCTGGTGTTGTGAGACTAAGGAGAGATGAATTATGCTCAATGAGGAAATTAAAACAGAAAAAGAAGGAGAAGAAAGGTGATTTGTTTGGCAACTTTTTGCTTCAGCTCCCAATTTTGAATCAAAACAGGTCTATTTTCCTACACTCACAATAGCTGGAAGCATGCAAGTGTGAGTACAGCTAGACCACTGTAGTGCTTTCAAGCATAGTACAGGGTATGAGCTATTTGGGGTTTCACTTCCTTTATAGCAGCATTTTGTTGTCTGTAAGTTATTTTAACCCTGAAAGGAATGAACAGGTGCACCATTTTGTCTCAGTAACATTATTGCTGTCCTTTGGCACACTGATCTTTTTCAGTCATTAAAGTACATGATCCTGCAATATTAAAAAAATCATGTACTTCTTTTTTGTAGGGAAGCAAAGGGTATGCTTCCCTGTCCTGGATCGGTCCTGTGTGTTGGGCCAAGGCCCCTGTTTCCCTGTCTTCTTCACAGAGATGGAAATGGACAAATTCTCAGAGCTACAGCTTGTCAGAGAGAGGCAGGACAAAGCCCAAAAGAGAACTTGTAATAGAGCAGAACTTTCAGAAGTGAACTTGGGTTAGTGCGAGTGTGTGGGCATGTGTGCAGGTGTGCATCTTTAAAGGACCACTGTCTAAATACTTACGAAATATAAACTCCTCTTTTGCTCTCTGTAGATGATAGTTCTTTAGCACATTTCTGTATGTTTTTTTTTGGTTTTTTTTTTTTTTTTTTGTTGGGAGCCCCCGGTGGTCTAGTGGTTAAGACGCAGGGCTGGTACCCTTGAGACCGCGGGTTCGATTCCCGGTCAG
>JAWWES010000171.1:21004260-21043387 GCA_035583135.1 Lophotriccus pileatus
CCCCCTACCCTTTTTTACAGTAAACTGATGAATAAAATTTAATAAAATGTATTGGTTATATCTATTAAAAAGCCACTATATGAATGGCACTCGGTCATACAAGACTGAATGTTTGCATACAGGCTTGTTTGGATTAATGTCTGTGGCCCTCTCTCTTCCACATCAGTCTTGCAAACAGCAGACTCACGGAGAGGTTGACAGAAGCTTATTTCATGCTTATATGAACTTTGTATAATATTTTTTCTTCCTTGGTCATAGATTAACTATGGTGTCATCTAGTCTTTTCATATATTAATATGAATATGTCGATATTTTAGTTTGACAAGTGGCCCATCTTCTGTAGGTGATTTTGTACACAAAGTCTTACAGGTAATATTTAACTATATATTCCATGCTTTACCTTTTCACAGTTCTGAAGAACCTAAAGCACCACAAAAGAAGGTAAGATAATTTATTTGTTCACTTTCTAAACTACAATCTTAAGCACAGCAAATTCATAAGAATCTTCTCTTTAGTAATCATGGATATATTAAAAAAAAACACACTGAGGAAATAGGTTTTTAACGTTGTCAAATTCTGCATTCTACTCTTTTTCCTGCTATTGATGGGAGCTCTGTTGTAATTCATGTATACCACATAATGTTTCTTTTTGCACTGATGTGAATGTTGATGATTCATTTTCAGCACAAAGTTCTTCTGCAGCTGTTCAACACAAGTGACGACAGGGCACAGAAGCGCCAGCCTATCAGGGGCAGCGACGAAGGTGAGTTCCTTCCCTGCAAAGTTTTCTTGAGCCACTGAGATTTGTGTAACTTTGTCCCTCTCGAAAAAGTGGTCTAAAAATAAATAAAAGTACCTACCTACATTTTTGAAGCCTGGCCTGAAGCAAATCCTTTTTGATTTTGCTAGCCCAGTATTCTCCATAGTTGATTTGAGGTGCTCCCGGTCTTTTTCCTTAGTTACTTGTGCTATCAAACACTGTGCTTCCTCAGAGGAAGATGTAAAAACCTTTAAAATAAGGAAGGAACAGAACAGGTAAGAACTAGTACAGACAGTCCACTGCAGGTAATGGCAGTGCAATAAATAGCGGGTGCTGAAGGTCATGTTTGAGCCTCTGTTTCCCCTACGTAATTTGAGCTAACATGTACAGCTGTTGCTTTGCAAGATAGGAGTGGAGCAGATAATCATGACACAGATCATACAATCATAGAATCTAGGCACACAGCCTAGAAAACAAAATGTGCTGATTTGCCCTATTGGTATTGCTTAATTCTCTGAAGAGATTAAGGTAAAATTTACAGCAGCATATAAGAATGTAATTCTCAGTTTACTGAAAAGGTACTGTCAATGGTTGTTTTGGTGCATCTTCACCTGAACCAGCTTCTGTTTCAAGGTATTTGATATTAAAGGATAGCTCTTGCTAATGAATAACAATAAAAACAAGGCAACAAAATGCAAGGTCACGTAGCTTAGAAAGCTGATGGCATAAACCAGGTCAGTGGAAGAGCCATGTCAAAAGCTAGAACTAACTGCATATGGAAAGCAGACATCCTGTCAGGCACGCACCTTCTGTTGTCCATATCAGTCTTCTAGGCCTACAAAGAGGAAAGCAGTTCCTGCTGCCAGGGAAATACTACTTCTTGTGTCTGTCTGGACAAGCAGTAACTGCTCCTTTCATATGGCTGCACGTTCCTCATTCGTAGGGCAGGCAGCGTACTGAACACTGAAAATCCATGGATAACTCCCCAGGCTGCTTGACTTGGCTTGGCAGCTAAGCTGACGGACTATTTTGCTAACTTCTTCTGTCTTAAATTTGTGTCACTTTGGGGTGCCTTACTTTTTGCAGGCTAATGTACTATCATATTGATTTCTAGGCAGCCAGAGGCCTGGGTTTATATATTGCTCTGTGAGCCAATTTGATCTGTACACGCAAGTGTATGCTGATTGCTCTGTGGTATTTTATTTTGTTGTCTACCATATTCTTGATTCAGCAATTACATACTTGCTTGCAAAAAACAGGTTGCAACACAGTTTGATCTAAGTTCTGGTTGTAACCAAGACTATTTTCAAATCTGTTTTGTAAATACAAAAATTATTTTCCTGTAAGTAAGAGAGTTTGCAGCTAGTTTTACTGACTCTTGAAAAGAGATGTTGATTTGAAATAACGTAATGTCTGGAACATAACAAAGTGTCTGATTAAATTAGCATCCATAAATAATGTAGCATCCATACATAATGAATCATAGAATGGTTCGGGTTGTCCAAAATCCCTCTATAGCTTTTTTGTAGACCCCATTTAGGTATGGAAGGCACTCTAAGATCTCCCCAGAGCCTTCTCTTCTCCAAACTGAACAACCCCAACTCTCTCAGCTTGTCTTTATAGGAGAGGTGCTCCAGCCCTCTCATCATCTTTGTGGCCTCTTCTGGACTCACTCCAGCAGATACACATCCTTCTTACGCTGGGGTACCCAGGGCTGGATGCAGAACTCCAGGTAGGGTCTCACAAGCAGAGTGAGACCTGGGCTGCCAGTGCGCATTGCCAAGTCTTGTAGAGCGTCTTGTGAACCAACACCTCCAAGCCCTTCTCCTCAGGGCTGTTCTCAATCTGTTCTTTGCCCTGCCTGTGTTTGTGCTTGGGATTGCCCCAACCCAGGTGTGTTTATGAGGCCCACCTCTCAAGCTGTGAAGGTCCTTTCTGGATGGCATCCTTTCCCTCCAGCACTTCAGTAGTGAAACACTAGTACTTCATGGTTTATTAAAAGCTCTGAGAAATCAAAGATTTCTATACTAAAAATTGTAGAACATCTGTGGAATGGGGAGCTATCAAAACACTACAGTTTTGATTTATTGTTGCTTTGTTTCATTTGTGAGGGGAGGTTACTGAAGTGAAAGTAATTTGGTACAGTAAATCTGTGGGGTTTACATGTGGAGTGCTCCATGCAATCTTTTTTTCTTTAGTTCTGTTTAAGGTGTACTGCATAGACCAAACCTATACCACTATCCGGGTGCCAGTGTCTTCTTCTGTGAAGGAAGTGATCAGCGCAGTAGCAGACAAGCTGGGTTCTGGAGAAGGCCTCATCATAGTAAAAATGAGTTCAGGAGGAGGTACTGTATTTGCATCATCTTAAGCAATTCTCAGTTATGGTGAAGCAGAATTTTTTGAGGGATTGAAAGACTAATTCTGTCAAGACTTTTATACCCATGTGCATGTTCAGCTAGTACACAAGTTCAATCTTAGAAGCAGGTCCTTCCTCTACTGCAGGCACAGGCTGGAGCTCACGTGCGAGACAGGAGAAATGGAGAAGCTTGTGTATCTGTGTGCTACAGAGCAGAGCTACCGCAATTTTTCTTCACTGTTAGACTTGTAAGAGTTTTTTAATAACAGGAATAGAAGGTAAGTATGGATTATCTCAGGCTAGACTTAGGAATCAGCAACCTCAGAAAACACTGCTGTGCAGACATGCTAGTAGTGTTCGTTACCATTCTGGCTGCTCTGTCCATGCAAGGCAGTACAGAGCAACTTAGTACCAAACTCTCTGACCTAGTGTTCACTGAGAGTCAGGAGTCAGACCCCACTGTAGGCTGTGAAAATGTTAGAGTAACTGCAAGGTGAATTCTTCTGGAGCATTGGCATTGTTCAAGTGCTTTGGTTGAGTATGACTGTGTGGAGACACACAGAGGTAATGAGAGCTATGTTGGAAGGCATTTTTGCAAACAGTGGTGCCTGCCAAAAACAGCTCACTTCCTGAGAACTGACACTAGGCAGCTTTTCTTTTTGCAGTTGCAGCAATTTTTTATTGTCAGATTTGCTGACAGCCATCACATGCTGAAAGAGACTGTTTTGTAAGTTACTTCATTATCTTTTCTTTACCTGTGATGTGATGCTCTTTTAGAACTGCTGTAATGCATTTCATCACCTCCTTATGCAGCTACTATCTTCCAAAGCAATTTCTATTAAGAACAGCTCTCCAAATGCTTACAGTTCATCAAAGAATGAATGGAATCCCTAATTATGGCTGAATTTTTGCAGGTACTTTCTAGAGATGGCATTACAGGCTTCTTGAGCTGTCTATACAGTTTGGGACTGGGATTCTAGTTCTGTAGGAGACTGCTTTGGGCTGAGCTTATCATCACATTTCTTCAATAAAGAGGACTTTGTTGTCATCTATCTTGTGTCCTGGACGTTGGGTTACTCAGAAAAATTTGTTCCCAGGAGGGTGTTCTGTGCCATTGTTGGATCAGTCCTGCTGTAAATTCTACATATATATAATGAATAATAATCTCTTTAATTTTTACAGAAAAGGTTGTGCTCAAACCTCATGATGTTTCAGTGTTTACCACTCTCAGTGTTAATGGACGGCTCTTTGCTTGCCCACGGGATCAGTTCGATTCACTGGTATGTATGTTTGCAGTTCTCAGGAAGGTCAGTGCTGCAGTTCATTTGGACACTTGGCCCTTTTTGGATTATCAGTGCTTTAGGTAATAACTAGTGGAAACCTTCACAACAAAGGGCTTGTCACAGTACTGTGGGATCAGCTCTGAAATTAAAACAAGCTGATATTACAATTTCCTAAAATAGACCATCTATCCATCTGATCCAAATAACAGCACTTGATCCCAGGACTCTCAGTCAGTCACACTAAGCATTTAGGAAGAGCTGAGTATTGTCACTAAGGCGTGCATCAATTCCTCATTACAGAATTATCTCCTCAAAGCCATAGGGATATATTCTCAAAGATAGGTGTTACCAATTAAAGCATTCGGAAGATTTGATTCCAACAGTAAATTCCTTAAAATTTTTTTGTTTCTCATCCCCACAAAATACTGTGTCAAAAACTCAGATTTTGCTTCTAAGTAGAATCACAGAAAATATTCCTGGTAGAAAGTCTTTTTTTTCTTAGGTAGAATTGCTCATAAGTACATATAGTTTATACAGTCATTCTAACAATCTGCATGGGGTCTGCTTTTATAGAGTTTGATTTGACTGTACTTTTTGTTCCTTTTATTTCATTAAAAACAAATGTCATTGCCAAGTCATGTCAGCATGAACTCTATTACTCCTAGCCTTGTTTCAGCCTCCTGTATGCTTTTAACAAGCCACTTAGTATGTATGCCTGATTTCTTTTATAGATATGGTAAAATCTATGCTTTGCTGCTGCTTTCAATTTAGTAACCAAGGAATGCACATCCAGCATATGTAGTTCCATGCAGAGATACCTCTTGTTCAGTTTATTAAATTCTGGTGTTCCCTTAAGGTTAATTAATCCTGCCAAGTAGATACCCTCATGGGGCGTGCTGCTGTAAAGCAGGGGTGTTGCATCAGTACAACTGCGCTGGGCACTTACATGTGGCTCTGCATTGTCTGTGTACATACAGCTCTGGCAGCAAATTGTCATGGCTTTCTGTGCCTTTTCCCTGTGCTATTTACCATGGATCAAGTCCTCAGAATGCTGCAGGGAGCTTTAAGGTATAGGGCTGCAATGTGCTCATTTTCATACAGTAGACTGACCAGTAGGAATTAGAGAGGTACATTCAGCACCTTAAAAATGGTTCTCAGCCCTGCATAGCAGAATACATCCCCTTGTCAGCTGCATTTTTTCAAAGAGGTATAAACAAATTGAAAAATGTTACAACCTTATCTGTCTCCCAGTTTAATCCTTTCACATTCCAATTTCTGGCTGCTGCCTGTGCGTGAACATTTATTCACATTACATTTGGCAATTCTCATGTGAAAATTGTTCTGGGTAGATGAATTTTCAAATATGATGTGAGTTTGCATCTAAGTGCTTCTTTCCTAGTCCTGGAAAATATGTGTTTGTTATGGTAACAACTATGTTGTGTTTGTCTCCAAATAGGGGAAAAAAGCCCTCTTTCAATCTCTGGGCAATTCTCTTTCCACAGATTTCCACAAATTAGGATTTTCTACAAAAAAATGCTGTGCTTTTATTTTATACTTTGTCATAAACTAAAGAAATTTTGTGTTTGTACAAATCCCAATTCAGAGCAATCTGCAGGCCTTTGTAAGATTGATGGCTGTCCTGTTTTTTTATTAGACAATACTTTTCTTATATACACTTTTTTAAAAAATTGTGGATGAAGCTTTTAAGGTAATAAGGCTTGTGATTTGGCTTAATAGTTTTTTAATTAGTTTGTATTATGCCAGTATTTGAAAGGCAAGTTTTCCCTAGAGTACAAAGCAAGAATTCATACATAAATAAAGCTCCTACATGCTATGTGTTACTGAGAAAGTGATTTGATGTATTAATCCAGTCAGTCCTTATTCTATTGCTAATATATTAATCTTGTATAAAAGAGGATTCATTTAGTAAGCTCATTTTTTTATATTGCAGTATGTAAATATGATCTGTTAATCTAGTAGACTTCACTGAGTTTGTACTCAGAAAGGAGTCTGTTGACAATTCCGTGCTCCATCATTATCTGTTTAACAAAGAGGCGATGAGAAATTGGGAAACTTGTCAGTGAACTCTGCTGCCCTCTCCTGGGAACAGAAAAACTGACCCGCGAGTTCACAGAGAGCTGTGCTGATGTTACACCTTCAAATTTGTTAGGATTGTTAGTATTTGTTAGTATTTTAGCAGTGCTGGTTCAAACAGTTTGAACCTAATATGTACAACAGACTGTTTCAAATCTGACTTGACCCCAAGCCACATTTGAAATCTCTGTTTAATATAAGATTTACTTGTGTGCAAAACTGTAGATCACATTTATTAGGTGGTATGGAAGCATCTTTCAAAAATGTTTTATACTTGATTCTTTCTCATGACTGTGTGCATACCATTTTAATGGGCATAGCCGGGATTTTTACAGTCACAAATGGTGCCTCCCTATACTGTCAAAGAGAAAGTATAAGGTTTATTTTACAAATGAGCAGAAGATCTTGCAATTATTGCAGATTTCTGAAGAATGGCAGATGTAATAATTCCCATCATTAGAATTGGGATTATGTAAAAGTATTTTGCTTGTGCTTTGTGGCCTAGATATTTGTGTATGTGAAAAGGAAACATAACAAAAGTTTTGTGGAAAGATCTATGCTCCTAAACAAACACACATGCTTTAGTTAGCACAACATGTATTGAAGCATTTATTTCTAGATTCAATTTTTAGAACAATGTTAAAAATAACACACTGAGAACAGTCTGGTTTATATTTCTTATGGTGCCCCTGAAGAGCTTTCAGAATTTTTCTGAGTATCCTGTGCATATTGAATACTGGTATTACACAGGGCTTTTTGTTCCTAATACCTGCCTGTGGTTAAAAGCAAATTTCAGGTTTACTGCAAATTTCAGTTTTACTATTAGAAACGATCTTAGAAAAGTGATCACACTGGACAAAAAAAAAGAGTTGGAAACATTATGAAAGCACCAGTCATGCCCTTAAGGATTTCTAGAATATTTTTATACCATTTTTCTATTTGCAGGCACCATTACCAGAACAAGAAGGACCATCTGCTGGTACAGTAGGAACATTTGAATTGATGAGTTCCAAAGACTTAGCATATCAGATGACAATTTATGACTGGGAACTCTTCAACTGTGTGCATGAGGTATGAGTATCTATCTATTCAGCAGGTTAGAATCTGTTAGATGTGTAGTTGTTAGATGTGTAGTTGTACACTGTAGTTTTGCATTATTTCAAAAACTTTTTCTAAGCTTGATTTTCAAAAATACTACACTAAAGCCACCTACAAGTTTCAGAAGTATAAGACATTCTTAATTTTATAGGCAAAATGCAGAAATAAACTTCTGGACATGTGCTGCTTATTGAATTACTTTTGTATGTTTTAAGGTATAAAGCATCTGTAGTTATACTTTTACTGTGCCTCAGCTATTGTCTACTGGATTTGTAGCCTGAATCCTTGTCATCTCTGCAGCAATAAATGTAAACTGCGGAGCAAGTTTCAGGCTAGATACTCACCTGGTCATTCTTAGCCTCTTTCCTCTGTCCAAAAGATGTAACTTGAAAAAAATTCCAAACTGTTTTCTCTTTTCTAGCTGGAATTGATCTATCACACTTTTGGAAGGCACAATTTTAAAAAGACCACAGCAAATCTGGACTTGTTTTTGAGAAGATTTAATGAAATTCAGTTCTGGGTGGTCACTGAGATTTGTCTTTGCTCTCAACTCAGCAAGCGTGTTCAGCTGTTGAAGAAGTATATCAAGATAGCAGCCCAGTAAGTATACAGTCATGTGTGAGCTGGAAGTGAGTTTCAGTATAGTCAGTATGTTTTTATTTTCTATTTTCAAACAGCCACACACAGTAGAGGTTAAAACATTTTATATTTTGTAATTCTATCCATTTTCTTACAGGACTGTATAGAACCTTGTTAATATATATTCTTCTTTCCTGTACTACTCTCCATTGCTCCTTGATCTGTGATTTCTTAGGGACGTGTTTTCACATCAAATTTCTGAGTAAATATATTTCAGTTCGTCATGATGAATCCTCCATTTCCCCTTACCTACATTAGCAATTATTAATATGTAAATTAGTAAGTATTAACGAAATTGAACCTTAATTTTCCTGAAAACAGAATTACTTCTGGTGCTGCTCAAGAAAACCATTCTCAGAATTGCCCCGAGTAGGGAAGCCAAGAGGAGAGAGCAAAGAGATGATGATGCTCGTGTTACTTTCAGTCTGCTTGGGATTCGCAGCAAGTTTGCTCACAATACAGAACTGAGGGGGAGTGTCTGATACACCGGAAGGCTGTGCTGCCATTCAGTGGTACCTCGATAGGCTGGAGAGTGGGGCAGGGAGAAACCTAATGAGGTTCAGCAAAGGCAAGCGTAGGGTTCTGCACCTGGGGGGGAATAACCCCAAGTACTAGCACAGGTTGGGGGCTGACCTACAAGAGGTCAGCTTTGTGGAGAAGGACCTGGGGGCACTGATGGGTGACAAGTTGACCATGAGCCAGCAGTGTGCCCTTGAAGCCAGGAGGGCCAGTGGTATCCTGGGGTTTATCAGGCAGAGAGTGGCCAGCAGGTCACCAGAAGGAGATGATCCTCCCTCTCTACTCGACCCTAGTGAGGCCACATCTAGAGCACTGTGTCCAGTTCTGGGCTCCTCAGTACAAGAAAGACAAGGAGCTACTGGAGAGGGTCTAGCAGAGGTCACAAAAATGATTAGGGGTGTGGAGCATCTCTCATAAGGAGAGACTGCAAGAGCTGGGCCTGTTTAGTGTGGAGAACAGAATCTCATCTGAGAGGGAATCTCATCAATGCATTCAAATATCTCAATGGCAGGTGCCAGACTCATTTCAGTGGTGCCCAGTGACAGGGGCAATGCCCATAAACTAAAACACAAGAAGTTCCACTTCAACATGAAGAAGAACTTCCTTACATTGAGGGTGGCAGAGCATTGGAACAGACTGCCCAAGACCAATGTGGAGTCTCCCTCTCTGGGCACATTCAAAACCCACCTGAGTAATCTTCTCTAGGTGACCCTGCCTTGGCAGAGGGATTGGACTGGATGATCTCTAGAGGTCCCTCCAAACCTTCCCAATACTGTGATTTTTTTCAAATGCTTTTGGTTTAAAATGCAGGAATATGAATGTCCTAATTTGTTACTTACTGCTGGGTCTTATGTTGGATAGCAGGCAATTCTTGCTGCCTTCTTTTATTTCTATTCAGACATAAACTATTTGGAGCCTTCATGCCAGACATGTCAGCTTTGACTCCTTAAAGGCAGTGACTGACTTCAGAGGGACCAGGGGCATGTCCGTGCCCTGTATATCTACTAATTTTTATCACTGTTTCCTTATCCTTTCCTTTTCAGTTTGTGGTGTATTTATGGCATTCATTGCTGTCTGAACAAACAGTTTGCTGAGGTGTGCAGTGTTCGTCCACGGCTTTGGGCATTGTGACTAGAAACCTTTAGGCGGTTTTACCCAACAGGCATGTCGTTACTTGCAGTTAAACCACAAGTTTTAACTTTTTTGCATCATTAAACAGGGTTGTGTAAAGGAAGAGATTACTATTACAGTTGTGGTGCCCCCCTCCTCCCAGTTAGTAATTGCATATAGCTGAAGTCTGTGTTCACACTGAAACTGAGTATCAGGGTGGCTTCTTCCTCTGGGACAACCTGCTCTGCAAGTGCTGGTTTCCTTCTGGGAGCTCCTTTGGGCCCTCAGGTTGGATTACGACTGGTCAAAGCTGAAGCTGTTCAAAATGTAGTGGTGAGCATGCAGGATCAGGTTTATAATTAGAACAGAGAACAGAATTTACCTCTTTAGTTTCTAAAAATACGTATACCTCATATTCCATTATGTCACTGCTCAGCGCAGGAGTGGGAAGGCAGCCGCGGGCCTGGCGGGCTGTGCCCAGGAGAGGGCAGTGGCACCCACACACAGACGCGTCGGGGTCTTTCCTAAACTCAGGCATGAAATGGGAAAAATGTTGAAATGTGGTCATTAAGATACAATAGTAATTTCCATGAACGCTTGAAATCAAAGTATCCTAAAAATTACAGTTAAATACCTCCTTAATAAACCGCCCTGACCCATGGGTTTTCCAGAGTCATGGGTTTAATCCTGTGCTATTTACAACAGCCTGACAACCTCCTGTTTACTTCCATGTTTCTGGTATCACTACAGTGCTAAAAATAAATAGCTAAAAGCAGTCTGCTCTGCTGAGTCCTCTTTGTCTCCTAAAAGCAGAGAAATCTGAAGCACAAGATTTTCCTCTGTACAAACCAAGAGGGCAGATTTAATTGCAGCTGCTGGAAAGGCGCTGGGAAGTTTTGCCAGGCTGCTGCCCTCTGTGCAGTGCTGCCATGGTAACAGGTGCTACAGCATGCACTAAAACAAACACAAAGTGCACCGAAGTTAGAGGGGAGAAAAAGCCCAGGCCTTGAAGCAGCATCTTTGAGGAAGTTTTGCCTGTGAAGATCCTTGAGACCTAATGAGAACTTTACCCTACCTGGAAGTACTAGACTCATTAGAAAAGTGTTTGGGGAGAACAGCTCAATGCTGCACTATTAATCTTAGTCATAGCTGGTGGTAACGAGATGCCTCACATGTACCAATTTTCAAAGATAACTGCTACTGAGAACCCTGATTCAGTTCTGTGGCTTGGGGATCAGATGCCATTGTAGGAGGCACCTCATTTTGTGTCTGCCACCCCACACACCCTGTGTTGTGTGTTCTCAGTCTGTGCAGGCAAGGCCAAGTGCTGGCTCCAAGTGCTGTGCCAGAGTCGCTTTTACATCTGCTGGAAAAGGATGTAGAGGTTACCAGGTTCATCTCTTTTCTCCAGCTATTGTAGGCTTAAGCTTTCAAACAAAGGGGAAAAGTGAACTATATTTCCAACAGTGAGTTCTTCCTATATTAATTGTATTAGAAAGACCTTCTGGGATGTGCTTGCACATACCCTTATGGATATCCACAAACCTAGTTTGTGTATATTTCCTGTTTGCAGATATATGCACTGCTATTTAGAAGCCTTCTTGTGTGTCACTGTGCTCAGACACTTTCATTGGGTATTTGACAATCATTCTTCCCGTACACATGCACATGTTATAAGCCCAGGGAGCCAATAAGAAATTTTTGGAGTGTGTGTGTTTATAGAGAAAATGCCAAGATGAATATGCTTGTGTAAGTACCAAGACATTCTAACCCCACATATGTTTTTGTGTTGGAGACAAGAGAGAGTATATGTGTGTGTGTGTGTGTGTTCACTATTCATAGTAACAGGAAGATTTTTCCAGTACAGTCCATTTTGGGAGACAGAGGGACCTCTGTTCTGAGCACATTGTGGTGCTTTAGAGGATCCAGTTTCTGACATTTTATATGCAGTATATATGCAGTGGAGCCATGCAGCACTGTTTCTGCTACCTTACAGGTGTCCTTTATCTGGAACTGAACTATTTAGTGTAGAGTTTGTAGACTTTGTAGAAGTTCTGCTGTAGAATGTCATACATCTAGATGTATTTTAACTGGGACTTTGTCCAATTGCATTGCTTAACAAGGTATTTGGCAAAACATTTCCTTTTTAAAAAGAAGAGAGATTCAAATTAAATATTGCAGATACAGTTGCAGCTACCTACATTTTCTTGGTAAATCATAGAATCATAGAATAGTTTGGGTTGGAAGCAGCCTTAAAGATCTAGTTCCAACCCCCCTGCCATGGGCAGGGACACCTACCACTAGACCAGGTTGCTCAAAGCCTCATCCAGCGTGGCCTTGAGCACTTCCAGGAATGGGGCATCCACAACTTCTCTGGGCCACCTGTTCCAGCGTCTCACCATGTCATAGTAAAGAGTTTTTCCTAATATCTAAACCTGCCATCTTTCAGTTTAAAGCCATTCCCCATTATCCTATCACTACGTGCCTTTGTCCAAAGACCCTCTCCAGCTTTGTTGTAGGCCCCCTTTAGGTATACTGGAAGGTGCTCTAAGGTATTCCTGGAGCCTGTTCTTCTCCAGGCTGAACAACCCCAGGTGTTTCAGCCTTTCTTCATAGCAGAGGTGTAGAGGTGGAGATTCACCTCCCTCAGCTTGCTGACTACACTGCTTTTGATGCAGCCCAGGACATAGCTGGCTTTTGGAGTACAAACGCACACTGCAAAGTCATGTAGAGGTTCTTGTCAACCAACAACCCCAAGCCCTTCTCCCCAGGGATGGTCTCAATCCATTCTCCACCCAGCTTGTTATTTGAACTTGGGATTGCCCTGACCCAGGTACAGGACCGTGTTGAACTTCATGATGTTCAAACAGAGTTCCACCTCTCGATCCTCCCTCCGCGTATTGACCACACCACACAGCTTGGTGTCACCAAGAAACTTGCTGAGGGTGCCTCAGTCGCACTGTCCATGTCACCAACAAAGATGTTAAACCCCAACGGTCCCGATACCAATGCCTAAGGAACACCACTCACAGCAGAAGGTGCTGAAATTGGATGTTGGCAAATCAGTTGAGAAAAATAGCAAATTATTTATGAGAATCTAGTGAGACGCAGATTTATGAAGTGTAGGCTTTGTTCTCTCTCTCTTCCCTTCCCACTGAGTCAATGGGAACCTTATGCAGTTCCAGCTGAGCATCTCTGTCGACTGTTCCTGTGCCTACTCCTGCATGTGGCATGTTGGATCTTCCATAATACTGTTACATGTTCCAGTTTTTCCTGACTGGAGCAAAAGTCCTTCTTTTGCATCAGGGGTGAAGTGTGACCCAGAGCTCCAAGTGCCCAGGATCTCTTTAATGATGCTGGTAACAAATGGCAGTTCTTTGCCTGAAACACACTAAAGAGTTCCAGAATCTATAAGTAATAGAAATGCTGTACTGCAGGACCGGTCATTGGCACGGGACATCTCTAGACAACTGGTTTTCTGCCTTTAGAAAGACTCAGTAACCCTGAAAACTACAATGAAGATCATCTAGGGAGAACTTCCAGCCTTCAGTAGCTGTTCAGAACCTATCAGCAAGTTCTGCAGCAAATGAAGTTGTAAACTGCTTGCTTCCACTGTTTCTGGTATCCCTTGGGACTGAATTGAGCCCGGTTTCAGTACTGTGTTTCTGGGTGGGGAATTGCTTCGAAGATTAGAGTCCTTCCAGAATCTGGCACCCAGTGAAGTGAAAGCAGGAGGTCATTTTAGGAGGGAAGGGAAACGAACCTCCAGAGTGTGGTGAAGTACTAGCACACTGGAGAAGAGGTGTCTGCAGACGTGCTGGCCAGAGGTGCCCAAATTAAGTCACATGTAAGCTAGATGCCTGGCTGCAGCTCTCATGAGACTGTCTCATGTACCACTCTGACTGATATATACAACTTAAAACCTCGCCCTTTGTGTTTCAGCTGTAAAGAATACAAAAATCTGAATTCCTTTTTCGCTATTATTATGGGACTGAGTAATGTTGCTGTGAGCCGTCTCTCATTAACATGGGAGGTAAGTCTTAGCTAAAATCCAATTCCAAGAAGCTTGACAGGAATTCATGCGTTTAGTTAGGAAAACCGTGAATTGGGTCTTTATTATTGATAAAATTAGATCTACTAATTCAGCTCCTGGCCATAAGTCTTTAGTTAAGGCTGACAATTTTTGATAGTAAGGCAGCACACTATACTCATAAGATGTGCTGAATACCCACAAGCAGTTAACAAGAGTGACAACAGTGGCTTCAACTGATGAGCTAAACTGTCCAACAGGATGAGCAAGTTAGCCAGCTAACCTCTGAGATCAGCCCATCCTCTGTGTGCCTTTACTGGTGGTTCAGTGTGATCACTCCATAGATGATTCTCTAAAATTCATCCTCTGTTTATACATATTATTTTCTGATTTCCATAGGGACTCTGTTGTCCTGTTAAACTGTGGGTTTAACCCACATTTAACTGTCTTAACCAGTTCTGGTTTTCTCTCTGACATGTATTTCCCTGCTTACTGTCAGGGGTGCTCTTCATTCTCAGAGCTTCCACCTTTTTCTGTGGCTTTGCTCTTTTGTATATCAGTATATAAAAGGGGTGCAGTGTCCAGCAGGGTGAGGTAGTAAGCAACATGTAACCCCTGAGAACATACTGGTCATCAGAAGCAGTGCAGATTTGAATGTGCATGTATTTTGTTCATTAGAAATTCAAAATAATTAGCATGACTATGTTACTGATGGAACTGAGACCAAAATTTGAACACCTTTACAAATGTATTCTGGAACAGGAGATCAGACTAACATGTCCGAGAAGTCACCAGCCCTATTTTCAAAAGTACATGTTGCAAGGGGCATATACAATCGGTGCTATAGGCAAAGATTTTCAGTTCCTTAAAATAATGACCCTTCATTTGTGGCCACTAAGAGGCTTTGGGAGAGCTGAAACAGTACAGTAGTATGAAGAGAGGAGAAGGAATTGAATGTATATACTACATACAGCAATCTGAAATGGGCATTGGGTCTGAGCTGGGGGGGAGCACAGATCACTTGTATGTATGGGGTATTAACTTGAGATCAGGGAAATGTTATCACACTTCAGTTCTGTAGAGCAGTCGGTTCATCAGGAGAATTTCTGCAATTTGATTTTTAGCCAGAAAAATATACAGAATAGACTTAAAAACAAACATATCAAGACCTGATTTTTGCCATATTATCATGCATTTACATTAGTTGCATGCACAAATTAGATATTTGCAGGTGCAAATGTCCAATTATACCACTTATTTCACAAATACCTAATCTGCATGCATATGCAAACTAGGCACACAGTTGTTGACACACATCATTAAAAATTAGGCCCTTGCTGTGGCACAGTGTAAATAGCTTGCTAGGGTACACACTCCAAATGTAGAAAGTATTGCAAAAAATAATTTCTGCACTAAAAAGTCTCTGTTAATTTTTAATGTTATCCACTTCCAGTGGTAGTCTAATTAATTCAGCAAATACGGAGAAATTTCTTGTTAAAATTAGAAAGCTGACATATTCTGAGTGTACCTAAAAAATTACTGTGATGTCTGAAACTAATTTATAACACATCTTTTAGTCTTTATAGTGAAGTTATTTAATCTGTATGACATAACATACATGAGGGGGGGGTAAAAGTATTTAGTAAAGCCCATTTAATCTCAATCATTGCAAGATCAGCAGGCCGTGTTTTATTTGTGTAGGTATTGTGGACTGAAAAGATATTAATTAATTTATACCCCAGAAAGTGGTAGAGGTTGTTTGGTGCTAGGCATGTCAAGAATTTAAGCAATAGTTGGAGATGCATCAGCATGAGCAAAAAGGCCTCCTGGAAATGCCCAGGCATGGATGTAAATGTTTGCAGGGGCAATTCATCATAGGTATGAATAATTAAGCTGAGCTGCCCCTACAGAAGCAATGTGCAAATTATGCTTTCAGATAGGCTATAATCAGGAATGTCCTGAAACCATTCCACTTACATTCTGAATTCAGTGATTGTCATGTGAGCCAAACAAAAATCTGAATCTAAACATCCCAAAGGAGTAAATTCAAGTCGGAGTTTAAATCAGGATCCAGGTTTCATGGCTGGTCCCGTCTCTATTTATAATCTGGTTGCTAGGAAACATGTTGTATTTTAGATTAGCACATTGTTAGAAATATCTGGCAAAAAAGAGCACTTTCCTGACTTAGGGCGTTGTAGAAAGAACTAGCATTTACAGTAAAATTACCACACTAATCAGATTTAATTAAGGTTTGCTATTTTTGTTTTTATTAACAGAAACTTCCAAGCAAGTTCAAGAAGATCTATGCAGAGTTTGAAAGCTTAATGGTGAATAGCAATAGATCCCTTATCCTATGCACAATCTGAGATAATTCAGTTTCTGAGTAACTGATTTGAATTCCTTGATTCAGAACATTTTATATGTCCTTGTTTGACTTTAAGAAGTTTATGATCCCATTTTAGAGCTGCTAAAACAAGTATGTATGACTAATAAATTATACTCATAGGAACCTACTCTGAGAGAACTTATGTACCACTCAAAGTTAATCTGGGAACTCAGAAAAGCTTTATCACATGTTTTCTGATAGTACATATGGGAATTTCTATTTTTCAACCTGGATTTTTCCAGGCAATACATTTTAGTGTTACAACATAGGCAGAACTGGATCTGCAGCTGCAAGGAGGGAAAAAAATGTGTGGTTTCTTTTACGAAGGATGTTTTTGTAATCATATCTTACCTCGCTATTTGGCATGAAGAAATGTTTGTGTTTAGTGGCTGCATTCTCATCGTGTAAGCAGTCTGGGAGAAGGATGAAAGGTGTCTGAATTTGCAGATGCACTTTTAAAGGCACAGGAAAAAATAATTATTTTAATGAATGCCATGAGACCTAAATGAATGCATGCAGTGTCTCAATACATATAATAATACATATTAGTAATTATTTGATTTCTCTTTTTCCCGTAAGGATCCATCGAGAAACCACAGGGCCTACAGACTAACTGTAGCTAAATTGGACCCTCCGATAATTCCTTTCATGCCACTACTTATAAAAGGTAAGCTTGGAAGTTACCAGAATTATTAACTTGAAAGCTATTTGTCAAATATTTGAAGGATAAGAGTAGCAGCAAGAAAAGGCAAAAATCAATCTCAGTGTGAGGTATGATCTTTTTCCATTATAAAAAGCATGACACAGAGACAAGAAAAACTGCTTTCATACATCTGAATATCATGCCTTGATTTTATTAGTCTCAGAAATGCTGCAAATTAAAACCCAAATGTTTTACTTTTACAGCTGCTATGATTTTTGTAAGGGATAGATAAAATGTTCTGCTGTTTTGTATGGCCACAATTCAGTAATGGGCTTTTATGTGTCTTTTATTTCTATACAGACATGACGTTTACTCATGAGGGAAACAAAACATTCACTGACAATCTAGTCAATTTTGAAAAAATGGTATGTATAACGTATGTGAAAGAAAACTTTAAAAGACCTCCCTATTCTCCTCTTCAACAGTGAACTTCTCAACAATGATTTCCAGGGCTAGAGAAAGTGAAGGCGGGAGCAGGAGCTGGCAAAAATAGTCTGTGTTGTGCAATGTGCCTGGGATCTCTGGGTTTCTGGAAAACCTCACAGAGGTGGAGAAGGAACTGCCCACTGAGCCATGCACAGCCAAAATGTTTCCTAGCAGTGACAGGAAGCAAAGCTGTTAGAGACACTTTTTAACAGCCAGTTTGGGACCAACCTGTGATTTTAACTGCTGTTCCTTCAAACAAAACTGAACTGCCTCGGGTTGGGATAGTTCTGCGTTGCTCCTCAAAGAATTAAGGAAGCATTAAATAGATGCATAACATCTTATTTTCTTCTTTCCTTTAACAAGTGAAAGGAGACATCTGTGACTTGATTGCATTCATATTGGAAAGGAGAATCAATGATAAAAGGCTAGATTATGCTCCAATTTGATGTATTTTAAATCCTACACGTAAGCTGTCATCATTTCAAACACTGTTGTCAAAAACTGCAGGCAGGCAACTTGCCACCACAGAAATCTCAGCTGAAACTCAAGTTCCTCAGGAGTGGTTGCCAAGGCCACGTTCCTCATTAATGTGGTTAATGACACCTGCATCTGAGAACCCACGATAGCCAAGCCCAGCTATGGGCATCTGCACGGGGAAACAAAACCTGACTTACTGTTCTGGCAATGAATTGTAGAATCGTAGAATCACTAATCTTGGAAAAGACCTCCAGGTCCAACCATTAACCCAGCACCACTGTGTTCACCAGTAAACCATGTCCCCAAGTGCCACATCCACACACTCTTTGAACACTTCTAGGGATGGTGATTTCCCCACTTCCTATCCGTGTTCCAATGCCTGACCACCCTTACAGTGATGAAATTTTTCTTCACATCCAATCTAAACCTCCCCTGGTGCAACTTGAGGCTGTTTCCTCTCAGCCATTCAGCAGCCATGCTAGAGCATATCTCCTTTGGCACCTATATGTGCTTGCTCTTAGTACTGCAGTAACCAGAACCACTCCATGGTTATTTCCACTGCATTATGGAGGAGTTTGTCTCACCCTATGAATACTGATAACTGCAGAGGGGGATAAAGCAGGACTTTCAGCTCTTGAAAAAACTTCTGAGAGAAGTGGTTATTACTCTGAGTGAATTCTCTTAGATTTTAATCTGTAGCTCCAGGACAGCTCTGTCCTAGGGTAAAAATACCCCTCTAATACGATGAGACTTTTTGTGGGTAAATGGCAGTGCTAATGCCTGAATAAGGACGTGACCTCACTTTGCAATAATGGCATTCTGTACTTGCATACACAGACTGTGTTGCCATCTCCTTTCAAAGGCCTTGACCCTTCTACCTGCAGAAAAAGATTTTTCTCTCAATTGCCTCTTCTAATTAGGTAGATAAATATATATGTATTTTAGTGTAGATAGTGAGCGTATTGGGGAACACAAAGGGATCTCAGACTTGGTTAGACCACCTCCAAACCAGAAGGGATGGCAGCTGCATTGCTATAGCCATGGTTCTGTGGCTGGCTCCAACATCTCTGCCTCCCTTGGCCTATTTACACCTCCTGAGCCAGAAGAGCTGGTACATCCCCTGGCCTCAGAGCTCTATCCCTCAGGCTCTTCTTTATGCCTGATTATGTGTAAAAGCCATTACAGGAGGCAGGAGTTCTCCTGTAAGCACTTCCATAGACAGAACTTCAACCCAGGCTTGTCATCTAGAAATAGTTCTGCACCACTGTATACCACACATTGGCACTCCCAAGGCCAGGAGTGAATTTTATAGCAGCCTAGACTGATCTAGGCTGCTGCAAATCTGACCTTTTCACCCTAGTCTGCACATTGCCTTCTATTCAGAAGTATGTTGTCTCCAGAACAGCAGTTTATTAGTAGTACCCAAAAGTTTTAAATAGTATTTTGCACTGCAAGAAGGTAGTACCAGTAATCAGGGTTTTGATCATTTTCTTTAGGAGGGGGAAGTGAATATCAATTTTTTTTGATGCTATATATTTTTTTAAAGAATCAATATTATGTCTCATGTTCCTCCACTCAACAGAAAGGAAAAAATTCTCCTTTTTTAGTATTTTAAACCCTTCTTCAGTTGGTGCTCTACCTAAAAGCTCACTCTGCTTTTTTCTCTTGGCCTTACTACAAGTATGTGTTTTGTATTCCTATTGTTCATCACTAGCTATTCTGCATGCTTCTATGGTGTTTTTACTGGCTTTCTCAACCCATAGCTGTTCAAAGCAACCTGTATTCTAATTCCACCCACATAATTCATTCAAATCCTAATGTAGACCTGGCAGGTTTTAGCTTTTTGCATGTGACATCAGGTCAAGCAAAGAAGAAAAGCTTACTGTTAAACCTCAGTTGCTGCCGCCTACTTGTGTTGAGCTTACAACTGTCATATCCACACATAATTGCCAGATATTAACTAGTGAAGACAAGGCCACTCAGCCAGATAACTCTCAGATAAATTTTGCTCTTTTTTACATAAGGATAAACCCAAGGTAAATCTGTGATGTTACTCTGCCATTTTCAGGAGAGAAGCAGAAACCAGATTTCCTCACAGGAATCATGTCCTGCCGTTTGTTGTTTCTGTGTGTTTGTTCTGCTGCATGATGTTCTCTCACAAGCAGATGGAGATTCCTCTGAATATTGCTGGGAGCTACTCTTACTGATCTTTCTAAAACATCTTTGTTTTTTGGAAAATTGTTTCCCTTGATCCATCCTAACTTTGGTGTTTGCTGAAGTTTATGAATAAAAATATCTGGGTAGTTGCCACTGGTGGTGCCATTTGCCACTGGAGGAGGTGGGTCCCTCCAACTCTCGTGTAAGCACAGAGATGAAAATGAGAACAGCCTCTGGCATCATGTCTGTATTCTCACCACAGAGCTCTGATCCCGACAGCTGATGTGCTGCTGACAACTTTATTCCTGTAACTGGCAGCCAAAAGTAGAAGTTTGACCTAATGGCATCTCTTCAGCTGAAACAGCTTCCTTTAAATCTTTTCTGTTTTGTGATGTTTCTGTTATTATTTATATTAAACCATGCGTCTTAAAACATGCAAGAGCTGTGAGGCAGTGTCTGAGCCAGGAGCTCCCTGAGTGCCAGAAACAGCGAGGCCTGGTTTCCTAAACGGTTATGTTTCATGGCTGCCTGAGCTCTGCTCAGAGCTTTCCTCGTGGCTGGGGCATGTGTCGTTTCTTCATGGCTGGGGAATTCTGTGTGAATAGGCTTTTGTCATAACATAGGAACTTGCACTACAGCCTTTTTCCTGAAGGAGACAGGAGGGCACTTACACAATCTTTCTCTTGTCCACAGCTATCTATTTTCACAGAAAATTGGTAGGAGCTGTCTTGTGTTTCAAAACTCTGGGTTCTTTTTTCAAATTGAACAAAATTATCTAGAGAAGAAGGGAAAAACAGACAGATGGTGTGAAACCACATTAGCCTAGTCTTTTTTAGCAACTCAAGCTAAAAAGGAAAGAGCCTGAGTCGATTTTTTCCTGCTACACTTCCCTATAAATTCATCTTTTCAGGGGTGTAGTGACAGAACTGTGGTATTGGCAGTAGTAGGGGGACATCACTCTGCAGAGCGTTGCTGAGCTTTTGTGACTGCCTTTGTGACTGCCTGCTCCTTCTTCCCCATCTCCTGATCCCCCATGGATGCCTTATTTGGAGGAGGCTGTGAGGAGTGGGAGGACAGGGACAGCTAGCCAGGGAAGAGAATAAGCATGTGTGGCAGAGCCATGGCTATGTGTAAAGAAGGATGTTTGTAAATGGACCCATTTGGTTTGTACAAGATGTGGGCAAAACAGTATTGAACATGTCAGAAATAGGTATGCTCTTAACGCTCTGTATTTGCACTGTACTTGTGCTCTTTATTGTGTCATTTATTGCATGAAGCAAGGGGGAAGGGGTGGTGGTGCATGTGGAGCAAACAAGCATTTGGCCTTAAAATCCATCCTGGAAAATGTTATTTATGCTTCTGTCAGCAAGTAGACAGAATAACTAAGTCACTAGTCTTAGCAGTGTAAGTCTTTAGTAAAAGGCTTTGTCTTCACCACCAAACAGATGTGTTTGGTTTAGAGAAGTATTGAAGGTCTTATCCCCCTGCAAGAAGCTGATGGAGACAGGTTACAAGCTGTTTCCACAGTGCAGATGTCCCTTCTAGTTTGGCATATACTCCATGACACTAAACTACCTTCATCTCTTCTCCGCTAGTAGTTGATAGTAGATGTTAGCTGTAAGTGTTGCTTTAGAGGACTCGTCTGTGTAATAACTGAAGACATATTTGTCACAATGAAACAAAACTTGTAAAGTTTTTTAAATGCTGTGCTTTTAGTTTGGCAGGTGGAAGATATTTTGAGAGCTGCAAATATGTGCAAGATAAAAAGGTGTCAGTAGGCAGCAACACAGTTAGTTTGCAATCTAGAATGACCCTCTTTTCAGGTGAAGGCAAGCACCCAAAGCTGTCAGTAGTAATAGTTCCTATAAACTCTGTATGATTTAGCAGACAGAGGACAACCTACAGCCTGCAGTGCAGTACATGGCAATATATAATGTTCAAGTGACACTGCTTTTATAGCTATATATTTAGAAAAAATTTAAAAGCCCTTTCCTAGAATTATGTCTTGCCAGGGAAAGAAGAGAGAGGAAAGGGAGGAAAGTACTGAGCGTGACTCTCTGTAGGGACAGGCAATATTTCATCCTCTTGACCACTTACTGATTTCTGCATTTTTCAAATCTCAGCTGCATAATTCTGCACTCTGGCTGCCAGTACAGAATTTTATATTCATAGACAGAGGAAAGATGTGGTTATTTGGGAACTTTTATCAGTGACATTTCTCAAATCATCAGACAGTCTGAACAAAGATCACTTTCGGTGGCACCATCTTCATGTCACACTACCCAGCATGTCTCAGAAATGGAACCTGTAGAGGGAGCAAAACTCAGGGAAAAGCTCTGAAAGTGTTGACCTGCCATGGTGGCACAAGACAGTGCCATGGTGCTGACCACTGATGCTTCTTTTTGTCAAGCCACTTCACCCTTCAGGTGTGAAATGAGGATTAGAGAATCTGTGCATATTCGTTTTCAGGTTTTGTGGAGATGAACAAAAGGGAATTCACCCTCTGATCCATATGCAAAAAAAAAGGGCAAACATTCTTGCATTTTTGGAACATAAAGATTATGCAAAAAGTATGTGACTAAAGCCCTTAGTACTTTTCTATGGCATATATGAATATTTATAATATTTAGCAACCTGGGTTTGAAATGGATTAGAAGATAATGTGCTGGCCTGCTGCCACAGTTCCAGACTGTGTAAAACTTGAAAGGGTATTGTTGTGTATATATAGCATGCTGGTAGTAGCCATTTCTTATTATATTATGCAGTTGGTTGTATTTCAGAAAGATCCAAATTAAGGTTTGTATGGCTTTTCAGTCGTGGTCTTCCTTAGCACTGTGAGTAAACAGAGGTCAATCTTTGCAGGCATTGACTAGAGGTAATCCTCTGTTTGAAGAAAAATTGTAAGGAGCAGGCAATTAAACTTCCATCTGAACACTTTTTCTGTACATGTTTCTAGTTTTCTTGCATGAAAAGAAGACAATCCAACTTATCTACAAGATTCAGGAATGGAAATTCACTTTTGTTTCATATGCTCTGTTTCTGTTCATTTAACACCTTACAAAGAGGAGCTGTTAAGAGCTAAGACATTATTAGACAGTACAACAGCACTTGGAAAAAAGGCAATGTGAAAGAAGATTATGTATCTTCAAGGATACATAACGCTTGAGAATCTCCCCATTGGGTTGTGGTGCTGTCTTTGGGCCACAGTTTCTGCATTTATTCAGCCTTAACACACACTTACTGTGTTTCATCATTGCCAGGACACTTCTGAATGCACAGTATCCTCAGGAACAGGCAAAGTAATGCCTTAAAATGAAGTCTTTCAGCCAACTGAAGGAAGCCAGGCAGTTCAGCCTTTCACCAGAAGTCAGACGAGTCCATTGCCACTTTGATTTTCCTTGCCTGGAAGAGCCCATATAATGAGAAATTTGGAAATAGGGAAAACTTTTTAAAAGCCTTCACTACACCCATAAATTGTCTTTCAGTACAGTCCAGCGTTACAGTATTTATTCTGAATGCTATGCTTTGCTTATCTAAGAGGTTCCATTGAAGTCAATGGGCCTTATTCACATGCTTAATGCTGAGCACCTGTGAGAATGTTTGCAAGGTAAGTGCCTTAAAAAATCTGCCTAGTAAGAATGGCTTGAAGAGGTATAAAAAATTAACGTAGGATAAAACTTATTCTTACATGAATTCTACTTATTTTCCACATGTAAATACATATGACTTTAGGAACAGTATAAGCAGGCCCATATCCAAATTCCCCAGATCTTTTGGGAAGGTGAGTCTTAGAATTAAGATATTTTAGATCAGTTTCATAATAGCTACATCTCATTTGATGGTACAAGGTGTAACCCACAAACATTTAGTACATAGTGTTTCTTATGCTGCCCATCAGCCATACCCATTTTTTATACTTGACAATACATTAAAATGTGTGAGATTATTGAGTAGGTGTGTAAGGAATGTTTTGCATTGCTGTTTCCCCCTTCTGGAATGACAGATTTCACAAATTTATTTAGAACATCATTTTCATGTAAAATTATAATGGTGTATGAATTTTGAGGAGTGTATGCCCTAGGCTTTACTGTTTACTAGTAAGAGATTTATAATTCCATTGTGTGAGAGCTTATGACTAACTAGCTTGTTAATCTCACACCAAATTTCCAGAAGGTCTGAAGCATCCTGGTGAGAGTGTGCTGCGTTAGAAGATGTAGCTGTGTTGGAACAAACATTAGAGTCTCATTGGGAATAGCATTTCCCTCCTCTATTTTTTCTTAATCTAAGCAGAAAAAATCAAAACAAATGTTGTCCTCATAACAGTGATTGAATCAAACTACCTAGCTAAGGAATTAAGTCTTACTGCTGAAGTTTCAGTTTGTTATAATGCAGAACAACTAATCCTGCCCCTGCACTGGTGGGTGTATTACCCATGTGGTGCTAATCACACAAGACAGTTAAAATTTTGCAGTCCAGAACTAAATCTGAAATGTTTTGCTTTATGGCTTACCTTAACTTCTATTCATAAAAACTATATTGTAAAATAATACCTGATTTATCAGAGCAAAGTGCAAATATTGCAAAGAGCAATATTTTCTTACCTAAGTGAGTCAAATGATGTCTTTTTTTACTGAAAAGGAGGCCCAGTCAAGAAGGACTGAAGTGACTTCTGGGGTCTTTTTTGTGAATTGATATTAGAAGGGCCCACCAAAAGTAAATCCATTTTTCATGTTGTGTTAGATACACTTGTGCAAGCTAACCGTTTCTAACAGGACTGTTTGATAAAACTTGCCTACAGGGCCACAGTTCTAACTGTGGCCTTCTCACCTGTGAATTGAGCATTCTGCCAGAGGAATCAGTGAACACGCACCCTCACATGCTCATTTACACTGTCATTTTCCAGGAGGACTGCATTTTAAACTCAAACTCATATAAAAGGTGAAAGCTCTTTAATTGCTGAATATGTTCTAGAAATGGCCTTGCTGTTAGGCACTGATGGTCTTTAAATTACCGTGTATATACACTCCACGGTGTTCCACATGATATTCCTTTTACTTTTTAATGTGGTAAGATGTTATCAAAGAAATGCACATCGAAGGGGCCGATGTTCATTCTTAGTTAGGGCCTTTTACAGCATTTAAGCAAGGGAAAGGGCTCTCTGAGCACATGTAAATTATACTCATGCTTATTTAAAGCCTGTGTAAATGCAAATCACACCCTATGTATGAGAGTATCAGCATTAAAATTATATTTTCATTCATATGACTGCTTTTATTGGCATATGTCTCCACACTCAGGCACAGTTAGGTGCTTCGTTTAAATGATGATAAAATACAGTGCTTGTTCTCTGATTGCATCCCATCTTTTCCTTCCAGCGCATGATTGCCAACACTGTCAGGACAGTGAAATTCTGCCGAAGCCAATCTTTCAGTAAGTGTATTACAACATCTGCACAGTCAGCATTATCATCAGTAGCTACAGTAATTACAACTAATTCTGTGTGTACCAGAATTGAAAAGCCTGGTTTCCAGTGATTCTTCCATGTTTGGATCCTGTGATGTTTCACAGGGTGAAATATCCTTCAGGAAGCTCTAATAAACCCCTTCTCTTCCACCTCTTTTCCAAGCATGTGAAAGAGCTAAATATCTGTGAGATCTCTACCCATCTGTCAAATTAGAGCCAGTTGAAATTAGCCAGTGGGCTCAGAAGTGGTTGAAATAAGTCTAGCAGGCAGCAGCACACAGATACATTCAAGACGCTTGGATAAACCCTGTTTTAACAGGAAGCCAGTCCGGAAACATGACGTTTATAAATGACACAAGGTGATGGATTTAAAACCTGTTTGTCAGTAAAATTACCAGATCTTACTTGAGGCCCTGTAAGATGACAGAGCTGTATGGTCAAACTGGCTCGCTCTGTGGGTCTCATCCCGCCTAGGTGCACTGTCAGCCCCTGTCACACTGACATGTCCTCAGGGTTTCATCCATTTTGACTCAGAGCAGCCTTCCTCTTTCTCAAAAAACAAAATAAATAATATAAACCAGTATCTTTTCACAAAAATAGTTTCTTTCTATCTCAGTCAAAGGTTAACTTTAGATCGAGTTAAGGGAAATTCTTTGGGGTTTTTTTCTCCCACCATTCAGGTTTTATTGTCTGTGTCTCTTTAATTTTGATGTTTTAAGCACTACAGAAACCTCCACATATTTAGAAATAGAAGTAGATTTTCACTATATTTGATATAACAAAATGTTAGTATATGGATCTACTGGATCTAAGTCCCACAATTTTTTTGTGTATGTGTATTCATGTATTGTAGATGCTTCAGCACTTTTTTTAGTCAAATTTAAGTTACCTAACACATATTTCATTACATTGTAAGGTGTTCCCTGTGAGGCTGAAGATACTCATATTTTAACTCAGTGGTATTCCATAATTGTTGCTGGTATAATGTGGTTATGTTAAGTAATGTAAAAGGTAGCAGATTCTGAGGCTTGAATGGGATGGCCACTAAGCATACACTGATACAAATATTTAACAATGAGGTAGAAATGGGAATCTTACCTGAAAGGAGGCTTAAATCAATTATATAATTTTGAATCTGTGTAAAGTTGCTGGTTCAAAAGCAGCTGGGTAGCTTTAAATCATACTTGTTAGCTATTTAATTTATAGGTATTGACTGGTAAGGTGATTATAAAACTGTGACCGAGGGGCATCCATTTTAGTAAATCTAGCCAAGGATATTCAAGAGAAAAAGGTAATTTGTGGGGGTAGTAACCAGAAAGACTGTCAGATATGGAGGAAAGGTTTCAAAGAGACCGATTTGTAAATATTTTCTTTTTAACTCACTGGGATCTAGTCTTTCCTGTGACAGCCAGTAAAGAGTTATGCATTCTGTTCAGGCATTTGTTCATTTAAGTGTATCAATCCTACATCATTTCTCTTTCACCAGATCCTGATGCAGCCCTAGCTAATAAGAACCATCAGGATGTTTGGAGCTATGTGCGGCAATTAAATGTGATTGACAACCAGAGAACTTTATCACAGATGTCTCACCGACTAGAACCGCGTCGGGCATAAACATTTGAAGCGATGATGAGAAATGATCTTTTATCCTGTCAAGGTCACTTGTTAAGAACTTCACTTTCTCTGCTACTGCACTGCCACTACAAAAATAAGCAAAAACATATTCTAAGGTCTTAGGCAACGCACAATATCCCAACCTGCTGGAGAACCTTGGCTGAGGAAGAATTTATACACTGTAGGCGTACAGGTGGCCATGTTGTGAACTGTTAATTCCTCTTAAAGTGTAGTGATTTCTCATATGGATAAAAAAAAGGCAAAACATAAAATAGAATAGTTAGTGGGAAATGCACAAAAAGCTTCTAACAATTCTAAAGTAGGTAGTGATTTCTTCTCCCTAATTAAAAATCTGTATTTTATGATTTAGTCTCCAGGTCAGGACCAAAACTGATCATCAGTTTAGCTTTCTCAGCTACTGTTCACCTCAGTAGAAGATGTATGTAAGCATCTGATGAAAGAATGTAGGTTCAAGAGTAGTCCAAGATATAATTCCATTCAGAGAAGACTTGCAAATATTTCCCTTTTAAATACAACAGATGCTAAGAAAATTTCCTAATCTTAATCATGCTGCCTACTACTACAAGCAGTGTGGCTATTTCAGAAAACTGACAGGACTGAAAATATTTTGAATGAGAAATAATCTGTGTTTACATTTTACTTCTTTTTTTAAACTACCAATTAGGTTTTTACAAAATTCCAATACAAAAGTAAGGTTGTCAAAATCAAAAGCATTAAAGGTAGCAAAGGACTGGTTCAAAAAGAGCACAATATGCACAAATGAATTTCAAGAGAATATTTTCCTGGACATTAAAACCTTAAACTTCAGCTATAATTAATTGTGGCTGGTTAACACATATTTTCTGGTCTTAAAGCATTTACAAATATCTTAATTTTCAGCCAATTGTTTTGCACTTTCAATAGACTGTAAATAAATGCTAATCCGTTATGTTCTAGAATATTTATTTATGTAATAGTTATTGTGCCAAAATAATTCCATTTTATTTATTTTGTTTAGCATGTTATGGGAGTGCAGGTTTTGTCTTTACACTTTGTGTGCATTTATGTGTAGGAATTGTGTGATCTCTCTTTTCTGTATATAACATGAATACCTTATTAAATGTAATTGCTGGAAAGGTTTAGTCACTGGCCTTATTTGCAGTTTCAGCTTCATTCCTGCATAAATAGCAATGCTACTAGTTCGCTGATATATCGAGCTTGGCTTGCCATTTGCTGGGCCTCGAAACCACACTTGGCCCACATCCACTGTGATATGGATGACGAGTTTAAAGCCAGTGAGATCCGTCCCTGCCACGGGGCATGACAGGCCTGCAGTGACATAACACTACAGTTTTATTAGCTGGTTTGTTTCTAAGGAGAAAACATTTAAATTGGAAAGAAGGGATATAAAAGAAGAAGGGATATATTCTTCATTTTGGCTATCTGACTGATTTATCCTGCTCAGTCAGTAATGTGAGTACTACAAGTTATCTTGGACAGGATTTTACCTCAGGTTGGTTAACTCGAGACCTTGGCTAATGTGGCACTCGAGAGACCTCTGGCTTCAGTCACCAGAGGGCCTGCAGACATGAGGGAAGAGGTGATCCGGCATGTACCCTTTCCCCTCCTGAATACTCCTCAGGATGGCTGTATTACTGCTGGGCAAGCCCTGATGGTGGCCAAGTGCGTGCCAATGGAATGACAATGTTCAAATGGCAAAAGTCTTTCCTATTGCATTCACACTAGTTGTTAGCTGTGGAGCTGGATGTCATAGAACTGATTAAGCCTGCAATTAGAAGTTGCAATTATTATCTCATAATTAAGCTTCAGAAATGACCTCATTGATAAAGTCTACATTGTGCTTCAGACACAGAGTATACTTTTCTTGGCATTGAGCAGGACTGTGTGGAGTCAGTATACACATGAAGTTTTCTTTTATCTATAAAAAACCTGCATCCTTTTAGACAAAACATGAATTCTGCAAAAGCTGAGTGTCACCAGGGGAATGCTGACACATAGAACCACAATCTGCTCGCTACCTGCGTTCTGCAAAGGAAAGAATTACACAGTTAAGAAATATTCTGCAGCATGATGAAATAATTTATTTTAACTTTGCTGTCTGACTAGAAGTTCAAGATGATTCAGAGGAAAACCAGCTAATAACATAGAGACAAATTTGTGTCTTATTATTTCAAGTGAGAAATATTTATTTCCATTTGTACTGTTCTATGAATATACTTCATATGCCTTTTTCAAATACAAAATCTTCCCAGAAGCAAAGTATGCAGTAGAATAAACTACAAGGACACAATTAATTCAAAAGGCATTTTTATCTTTACAATCAGTTTGTAACATTTTTGAGTTCATGATTTTATTTGTCCCAGATTTGTTCCTATTGTTTGGACTTTCATTTATTTCTGTGTTAGCTGGTTTATGAAGCTGCCAAGTTTTGGCTTGGCTCTGTGCATAGACCAATTCTTCATCTGTTTAATATGTTTTTATCCCCTTGGTTTATTCTTTTTTTCTGTAGAATCTTGATCTGTTTTACTTTTTTGTTGCCAACAGTCTCTATTGTGTAGATATATCCCAGTGATACAAAGAGAGGTTTTATGGCACCTCCATATCAACAAATGAATGCAGTTTACCTATTCAATGAAACTGGTATCTGACATTTTTTAATTTTCCAATAAAGGGTGCTGTGTAAATAACAAGTGTTGCTATCTCTGTATCTAACTCATTCAAGTGGCTCAGATAGTTGCTATGGTGCTGATCACTGTCTACATACTTAGAAATTAGATGAATAAAATCACCCTGTGGCTCCAGGTTCTGTCCTGGGCTTCTCTTGCTCCCTGTGTTGACTTTACAACAGGAAGGCAGCTGCCAGTATATTGCTCTGGCTGTATGAAGTCAAAAACAACTGTTGCAATAATGTGAAGAATGAATAGGAACTCAGGAAACACTGAAATGTCAGAACGCCCGTTCTGACTTCACCCTGTGCTCGTGGCTGCGAGTCACAATTTGATCCTGCTTCAATGAAGACACCCCTTTACCTGCTGCCTCAGGGCATTCTGTAAGCCTGGGCTCAGAGGCTGTGCCAACACAGACCAGCTAAAGAGAGTTGGGTGATCCCGAGCACTGCTCTGCTCATGGTCCACACTGCTTTAGTTGCAGCACTTGGCCTGGTTTTGGTCCATGCCAAATAGCAACAGAGACTGTGTCCAGCTGTTATTTGTGGGGGAACATTGACCATGGACCATTTCCAGTGGGAACTACAGACAAGCCTGTCCTTCCTGTCTCCATATCCCCCCCAGTCCTCTAATGGGAGTCAAGGTGCTTCACACCTCCATCACACCCACTTGCATGAACACCGTAAACATTGCAGCACAGCACCCTCTGCATTTCAACACTGCAGGTGGAAAAGACAAAATGTATTTTCACTGTTCAAAATTGTGATTATACCTGAGGGTCACAGGCTGCAGAGTGCTGGTATGGCTGGCCCATGCTACTTGGCCTCAGGTCCCAGAGCCCCTGACCCTGGTTTATTTACTGGCAGGGTCATAGCTGTAGTTTTCATATGAGAGGTGACCGGGATGCAGTGTCCATAATAAACATCCATTGCTGAGGACCACTGAGCCAGGATGGTGACACCTCGGGCATTTTGGAAAATGCTCTGCATTACAGGGTTCCACTGTTGACAAGCAGCAATGGAGAGGACAAACATCTCTGTTTAGGGCTGCGGAGCCCACAGAGTCACAGGGTACCGCTCTCCCTACCTGGCACATTTGCTAGTGTTGCTTTGTTAGCATTTGCTCTTTTTCTCAATGACCAGGCCTGGTGTTGACAGAGGCAGGGGACAAAGGTTAAATCCAGGCAGGCTTGAATCCTGCACACTAGGAGGCCACAAGTGTTTTGTAAAGGCAGGATCTGAAATATTTTCTATGGACATCTTGTTCAAACCCAGTCAGCGACAAAGACGCGATAGTGCCAGATAGAGTTCAAATGTATTTGCAGGACTCTGCAGATTGAGGATTTGGGTTCTTCCTTCCTAAGTAAAATACTGTAAAGGCACACTGCCTCCGCAGATCAGATACAAAGAGAGAGACAGAGATTAAAAAAAAAATCCCTCTTTTCAGAGACGCTGGCCAAACAACCTTTTAAGTACAAGAAGTTTAAATATAATTTAGAAATCTTACAAAATAAGTTAGAGAGAAATCAAAAGGTTTAACCTGCAGGGGTTCCAAAAGAGATAATGAATTTTGCTGGGGGAAAAAAATTAACAAAATTATAAATCTAAATTGTTAACGTAGCTTCTTAGTAAGGTCAACTGCATAATATACAGCACCTTAACCTCTTCCAGCAATTTTTAAACACCATGCAGCTTAAATAGACTACCTCTGAATTCAGCAGTATTTCATCTGGGAGCTCTGAATGCAAATCAAGAGGTAATAGTGGAAGAAAATTAAAAGATGTGCTATTCTCATTTCGGTTTTTGTACTGATAATAAGGAAAGCAGCATAGAGTAATATGGCAAAGTGAACCTCTAACTTGAATAGCTTTTCTTTCACTGTTAATCTGAAATGCATTACACTCTGCCTTTTCAAATAATCATAATGTTCTTTACTGTAGCCTGCATTAACGTTTAGCAGGCATAAGCAGCAGCTGTCACCAGAGGTCAAGGTATTAGCAATCAGAGGAAATAATGACCAGATTAAAAAGTTATCATTAAAATTACTAAACCAGAAACTTCTTCAGCAGCCTATCTTTGGAGCTCTGTCCACTGGGCTGTAGCTGTGCCCGTGGAACCCCTGCCACCCTCAGACACCTCGCCACAGCAGTACCATGGGGCTGGCCAGCCTTGGCTGGGGTGAAGACATGGAAGCCTCAGCAGCTGGAGAAACCCTCACCCCTCTGCCTCTCTTGGAAATGTGCATTGCTGCAGGACCAAAACAATTCCTGCAGGACTGGTGGCTAAAACCTGACCTCAAGCTTCTCGTGTGCTACAGGAGCACGCAGGGTACGTCCCACATATGTTCACCTACAGGCCATCCAACAGCATCCAGAGACTGGCTCCTACTTCATCTGCCCTATGCACTGCTTTAGCAATTACAGACAGCTCTCATACACCATCTAACTAAGGAAGCAACTTGTACATTCACAAAGGAACATAATCCAACCATGGGCTTGGCAGTTTATGACTCAAGTGATGGGGGGACTACTGTAAAAAGATTCTTAAAAGGGAAAAAAGAGCATGTACAGCTACAAAATCTATCACGTCTAACTGCTCAAGGATATTTCACAAAGTGTTCACTTTTAATAGGCCTGGCATTCAAAGGTAATTTCTGAATTCAAAATAAACTCAGAAAACGACATGATAATGCATAAAGAACGAGTAATTACTGACGCAAATTGGAATATTTTTCTTGGAAACTCTATGTAATAAAAATGTGACACATGGAGGTACTGGTAAGAGCTTGACCTTTATTTCCTGGCCCTAATCCATTGGGTCAGAGTGACAAAAAGCGAAGCCTTTCTCACATGGCAGGGGTCAGCCAGTCGTGTTTAATTTTTTTCCTCTTTTTGCTTTCAAATGCAAATAAAGCACATTACCAATGAAAATAATGATTGTAAATGAATACCTCAATTAAAGGAAATTTACATAAAGATACATAGGATAGAGGTGATAGTAGATACTCCAACATCCTAACAGACAATATTCCATTTCTTAATCAACTTCTGTCAATAATCATAAGCTCCCTGCTCTCCATGGTTTCCTCATTATAACACCACCTCTTGTGTTTTTAAATAGTTCTTTCTTCAGATGCTGTCCAAGCCAGCAAGTGAATCCAGTAGCTGTATTTGCCGCCTCTTTGTGGTTTTTCACAGGTGTACATTATTTCTGTGCAGGAGTACCGTCGGCAGCATTGTGGATGTTCTCAGATAACAGAGAGCCAGTGTTGCTTTGGGTTTTCTTTAGATGTCCTCATTCTCTGTAGGACTGACCCTTGAGGGCTGCAGTACTGGCAGCTTGCTGTCTAGTGTCTGTTTGAAATCCAGCATTTCCTTCCATTTGTGATTCCTGCCCTAGTGTTTCTCCTGTTCCAGTTGTCTGTAACTCCTTTGTGGTGCTCCTGATCAGTTAGCACCGTTGCCAGAAGCTAGTTAGAGGTTTGTGTGGATTTTTGTTTTTCTGGTCATAACTAGATATTGTTAATAGTGTGCTTGTGTTTTGGGGGGGTTGATCACCTTTTTTTTGGAATCAGGGGCAAAGGGACTGAGATGATATAGCTAAAGAGATTTATCAAAAATAAGGGCTTTTCTGAGGCAGGCTAACATTGTGGATGTTTTCTAGTCTTATTTAATCTCTAAATTCAAAGAGAAAAAGATATGATCTCCAGTAGATTTGTTTCTAATTCATGTACTCTGGATTAAACAAATAGCAAAAAATGTAAGCTACTAATACTACAGTACATCATTAAATAGAGCTAATATTTTAATCTTAATTCAAACTGATTTCCTGTCAATGCTGGCCAAAATTTTCATTATTCCAGTACCTGGATATACTTTCACAGAAAGATAAATGTGCTAAATAGTTAAGTGCTAATTGGTTTTAATGAAGAAAATATAATATTATGCTTTAACTCAGTTGTTGAAAGTTCTGTGATGTCATCTTCCCTTGGTGGTCCTCAGAGGTGGTGGAATTGTGCCTGCCTCTCCCCAGACCCTCTGTGACTGAGCAATCTATTGGAAAAAAATTTCAAAGGAAATGAAGGGACTGTTGCTTCAGTGGAGCTCGCAGTAGTGTGGATTAGAAAACACAAATGGGCACAGCTACAATGAATTCAGTACAGCTTTAAAACAAAGAAAACAAGGTTAAGCTGTATTACACTTTGGAGAAAAAAAAGTGCCAAAATTAGAAAAACAAATTAAGTCTATTGGACCACAAAATTTAATATAAGAAGGAGTACGAGCTATATATATAAAATTAAAAGTATGTAATGAAATAGTAACTGAGCAGAGTACTGCTGAGTGGATTAGAGCTGAGTATAAATGATCAGCTAAAAGTTGTGGTGCCAGAAAAAGATAAGAAAACCATTCTTGTAAAACAATCAAGAATTGGATTTCTTGTTAATATTTTGCTATTTCATGGCTATCTCATTGTTAATTATATTGACATTTTTGAAGTTATATGTGCTTTTTATACTGCACACATGCCTGATCAAAAGGCAAACAGTGTACAAGCTGTAGCCTGCCAGTTCTGAAAACCACTGTGCACAAAGCAGGTGTTTGATCCACATGCAATACACCTACTGCACACAACATACTCTGCCACATGAATGTGTGTATTAAATAATTCTAGTCTATATTTTGAAATTCTGTACTTAACAAATTTATAATTAATAAATATTACATAATATGTTTACAATTTTATATTAAATATACCATATAGGCAATTTCATGAATTCCTTATTTTTCTCTCTAATACAAAAAAAGACAAGAAAGCAACAACAACAAAGAGGGGTCTAAGAGATGTATGATGGTTAGTATGAGCTCTTTCTTCAGTTCCCATGAAAGTTAAAAATAAGCCATTTCCTACAGCACAGCAAAGACTGGGCTGATGAAGCAAACAGGAATCACAGCCTGCATGTGCAGGCGTGGGGGCTGCATGTGGCATCAGGCCAGTGTTTGTGGGTGCATTTGCAGCAGGAATGGCAGGATTGCCTCAGAGCCAAATCCAAAGAGAATTCCTTAGATTTTCCACTTGGCACCTCTCAGAAAGAGAAAAGGCAGCTTATTTTGGCTAGCAGTACCATGCAAGTTGCCTTTTAGTTATGAAACCACTCCTGCCAATTGTGTTTTGGGGTGTAACTGCAGAAGTCTGGATTGCAGCCTATGCGGACATACCTGCATAAATTTTGGCCAGTCAAATGCAAGCAAAAATAATGTAGAGAGGGTTTTCACGTCAGCCACTCATCTACCTCTTCCAGGTCACAAACCTAATGGAATAAATGGCATAAAATTAATGCCACCTTCTTGTTAGTGCTAATATTGCTCAAACTAGCTGTATTACCACTAACATACACTACTGCTACATCTTCTACAGCAATGTGTGTACAGCCTTCCCAGTATACCCCAGGTGTGACCTCCACCATGTTTTCTCGCCAATTTTTAAGCTAGAAGTGGAAGCAAGCCATAGCAACCAGAGAAACAGCAGTGCTTCAAAGAAACCTCTGTACTAAGCCCGAGATGAACTCCGAGCCAGTCTTGAAGGAGAACTGAAAAATATGGAGCAGGTGTCCACCTCCAAATTATCTGTGTCTAGAGTTTCACGTACAGTTTAAGTTGGCATAAACCAGCACTACTGCTAAAAAAACACTTCCAGGCTCCATCCTCTCTCAGCTGCTTGTATCAGCCCTTGCTCCTTTCCTGCCTTTGCACTGGCACGAGTCCTTGTGCAATTGCCCGATGACCTGCATTCTGATCAGGGTGAAAACTGATTGCTTTTCCCTGCAGTAGCTTCTCCACAGCCCAGTTCCCTGTGCAGCCGTGCAAACACCGTGCTGGCAGAAGGTGAGGTGGGCAGCTCAGAAGCAGGAACAGGGCTCGACGGGCAGGGGAGGGGTGTGCCTGCTGCTTTTGGCAGGCAGGATGATTTAAACCGCCTGGACGCATGCATGAAACTGTATTTTCCATGTTGAAAGGTGGTGAGACAACACTGCACACCCTGTGATGAGATGTAAAGAGACAATTCATATGAATCCTTTCAAGTCTAAAACTGAGTTAAAAGTTGCTAGAGCTGCCTTTATCCTTTGCCAATTGTTGTGGGTTTACAGTAACTTAGCTTGTTAGCTTGCTAGCTTTTAAATATTTTCTTTTTCTGCCTGTTCCTTATAAATTGAAGAAGTCTGAGATGAGGATTGAGCAATCCAGAGGTAAGTTTTGAGTTTCTCAGGTTGAATTTGCTGCCTCAAAAATGGGGGAAAACATAACATACCATCATGTGTTGGCTCACTGTTTCATATCTTATTATGACCACCTAAGAAACTCTGATTATGCTGATTCCTGGGGGTTTTTTGGGGGGTGGTGGTTTTTTGTGGGTTGTGGGTTTTTTTGTGTTTTGTTTTTTTTTTTTTTCAGTTTTCATGATAATGGAAAAACATCTTGAAAATATGCAGACTAACTAGCCAGAGGGCAGAAAGAGTACAAGCTCCAAAATGCACATCTTGTTGTAATAATTCCACCTTCACAATAGTGTAGCACTGGGCTTGAACAGTCCTTGTGCAGGCTCCTTTGCTTTCTCTCACTTGCAGGTGCAATTACATGTTTTAAACAAGTGGCATGTTAACACAGTGCCTGGTGCAGGCTCTGCACTCCTACTCTTGAAGTAGGAAATATTAACCACCCCCTCATTTCTCATGTGCTACTGGAATAGTTTTTCTTTCTGTAACCAGGGCCTAAAGTCAGACACGATAAATCCTAGCTCTGCAGATGGACAGCCGTGGACAAAATACCTGGACCAAGCGTGCTGGGCAAGAAACCTCTGAATGCAAGTGTTCAAGTCTCTGAAGAAAATGCCTATGGATCAAGTCATTTAACATTCAAATTTTAAATAATTTGACTAATTGGCAATTGCCTCAGACAGGACGGATAAGCACTTAAGTCACAACATTTAAGAGGCTAAGTATGTGGCACCTCTCCTCCTCCAGAGCAGGAGTTTCATGTGACTTCTGTTTGATATTTGTGTGTTCTTTTAAAATGTGGCTCCTTTGACTGGAGACTTCTCCAGGCTCACCAGCATATCAGTTCATAATAAAGCACAAGTGCTCTCAGATCAGACAAGAAGGGCCTGAAACTTTTGTAACCAGAGGAAGCCAGAACATGCTGACCTGCTTGTCCTGGCAATACTGAACCTGTCAGATGGGCTAAAGGGATCACCAGTGCCTGCTTTTTGACTTTCTTAGCATCTTCATGTACTTACTGCACTGAGTGCTTAAGATCTTGCTGAACGTTACTTCTATTAACTTATTATGGTTCAGTGAAGTGTCTTCTTTTAAGTACAAAAATGTGTGCGCTTATGCTCCACTGTTTTGACTGGTTTTTAGCCTCTCTTGTACCAAACTATCACACCTTGGAGGAAAGCCTCTGATGTTTGTTAAATTACTGTATTTGATTCATCAGTAAAATGTTCTTCCGTGATTCATCTTGGTACCATACATCTCTGAGATGTACAATTAATGTAAGTGATTCAGTGTGATGCAGTGCACCTCTTTGTGAATCACTGTGCTACACAGCTGGTTTTATATGGCAGATCTACATATGCATGTAAAAATAGCCAAATATGAGAGACAGCAAGGAGCTGTAATTCTCCAGTGAATGGAAAATCGCAGTGTACATTCACCTGTAGATGACCTGGGGAGTGCAGAGTGAAGTGGTGATAGGCATTGAATCTTGCACGACACTGATACAGAAAATGTGCTGTCACAGCCATGTGATGTGCTTGCCTCGGCAGAAAAATTATTTGCCCCCCCAAGTCTTTTGAGTCACCTCCTTTAAGCATGACAGCCTATTTTCAATTTGCAAAAAGTTTTCTGCAATGGCAGAGTACCTTAATGCCATTAAAACATTTGGCTAAGAAAGGATCCAGGTGACTTGAGAGGGTGGAGGTGGGTTGTCTCTCTGTTTCATTCCTGACCTGGGGTGATCATCCTGAGGGCAGCTGGGGGATTATGGACAAGGAATGGGAAGGTTACAATTGACAGTCAAATCCTCCTCTCCTTGCACATTCCTAAAAGAAGGACTGCCTATAGGAGCACAGCCCACTCCCTTCCTACTCCTGGGGACCTCTAGACCTGCACCCACAGCAATTTGGCAATCCCAGAATACAAAGGTGCTGCACCTTGTGGAAACACCATCCCAACCCCTGTGGCACAAGAACAATGAAGCAGGGTTTTTTTAGTTACCATCTTCTGGTCATTTTGGTAAACAGTTTAGCCATACTGCCTGTCACTGAAGCAGGAACCCTGGACGAAGGAACTTGGGCTTCCAAAGCTGTGACTGCGGCAGCACAGCCCCATGCCCGGACTCCCTCCACCTGCAATGGCCGGGCTGCACTTGTCATCTGGAAACACCTGAGCAAAGAGCTCTGCTTGATCCAGAAGTTTTTCCCAAGTTTGGCATGGCTGACCAACAAGCAGACCCCCACTCAGCCAGAGGCCATCCTCTCTGGTCAGCCCAAGCTAGGTGAGCCAACTGTATCCTCAGGAGGGAAGCAGGCAAAGCATTGCCAGCTGGTCGAGGGAAGGGATTGTCCTGCTTTGCTCTGCACTGGGGCAGCCTCACCTTGAATATGGTGGGCAGTGTTGGGCACCACAATATAAAAAAGATATAAAGCTATTACAGAGAGAGGGCAACGAGGATCGAGAAGGGCCTTGAGGGGAAGCCCTATGAGGATTGGTGAGGGCACTTGGTCTGTTCAGCCTGGAGGAGATCTCATTGCAGTCTACAACTTCTTTGTGAGGGGAACAGGAGAGGTAGACATTGATCTCTTCTCTGTGCCGACCAGTGAGAGGACCTGAGGGAATGGCCTGAAGTTGTGTCAGGAGAGGTTTAGGTTGGATATTAGAAAGAGATTCTTCATCCAGAGGGTGGTTGGGCACTGGAACAGGCTCCGCAGGGACGTGGTCACAGCACCAAGCCTGACAGAGTTCAAGAAGAATTTGGACAACACTCTCAGGCACATGGTGTGACTCTTGGGGATGGTCCAGTGCAGGACCAAGAGCTGGGCTCGAAGATCTTTGTGGGTCCCTTCCAATTCAGAATATTCTGTGATTCTGTAATTTCATTAAGCCGATGCTCCGTCCTGCTCCCCTCACGCCCGCCCCACCACAGCGTTCAGCGCCCCGTAACCCGAAGAGTCGTGGACGGGGCGGGGGTGGCGGCTCGCGCTGTCCCTCGCCCGCCACACACGCGGGGCGGAGGCGCTGCCGTGGGGCCGCTCCGCGCCGGCCCCGCCCG